>JAZKJV010008710.1:0-344013 GCA_037367405.1 Ottelia alismoides
TTTCTGCTTAGAGGCAGAAACTCAGTATCAGTATCATTTCACCATATGCTGCACAAGTTGAAGAAATTTTGGGTAAAATTGGGAAGAAATATGATAAGAATGTGCATTTTTCTATGAAGGTTAGTTCTATTGATGGGCTTCGAGGCAATGGGGAGAATGTTATAATATTTTCCACTGTAAGATCAAACAACAATGGCTCCATCAGCTTCCTTGCCAATCCACAACGAACTAATGCGGTTTTGACAAGTGCAAGGCATGTATCTCTTAAAAAGTTCTCCCTGTCATCCCAAATTTAGTTCTTTTATTTTTAAAAATATATCCTCATCTAAGAAATTCTGATATCTATTTTTTGTCATACCTCAGATTCTGCCTCTCGATAGTGCGGAACAGAGATACTCTTAGTCAGCAGCCACACAGTTTGGCAGAAATTACTTCACAATGCGGGGGATGCTTCTTTAGCGCATATGACGATAAAGGCATTTCTGAAATATGAGCATCGACTGCATGGAACTTGGATCAGAGAACAATTCTTTCAGTCGAATAATTTCTAGGTTTGTCCCATTTTTTGATGCATATATAACCTTGTATAGTTATTGAGTTTCTGTGATTTATAGATTTTTATGTACTAGATGAAAATTTTGAGTTTATGTAATCGATTTTGTTTAGAAATTAATATGGAAGGACAAACAAGAACAGGTACACCACTGATCATATTTAAATTGTTGTAGTAAGGAATTGTATACAGAAATCTTGTTCTTAGACTCTCACCTGTTTCAATTTTTTTTCTAAAAAATGTCTATATTTTTACAATGAGATATGGAGCAACAAAAGCAATCTCATTTATACTTTTTCGGGAGAAAGTAAAGGATGCATGATTATAATTTATAGTCTTTTTTGTTGTTGTGAGACTTTTTCTATCCTAATAACCGGTTGATGACATTACCTATTCATTTCCTCATGTAGAAATTTTGTACACATTTTGTTTTGAGACAAAGAAGATGATGAAGATATACTCTCATCTCCTTTCTCTAGATGATAACCAATACTTACAATTTGTTTGACGGGATGGAGTCATGACCATGTGGAAGGAGATAAACAGATGAGCATTGTTTTCCAAGCATTATCAAGGTCTAGTTGTGATCATTTTATCTGTTCCAGGTTCCGATTGTTCTATGAGCATTTGTTCTTCTAAGTTCTGGTAGTATTGTGTGGGCGATTACATGAGATTTGTCTCGAGTTACAGCAGAAAAGACAATGAGTGTAAACCATGTGCATGTGCATGCTTTTTATTGTCTATGTTAGTCTTAATGTTTCTGCATTGTAATCTCTATGCTCAACTTTTACCTAGATGAATGCTACTGATTTTTTAAAAAAACTGGTCTTGCATCTTGCAGTAGTTTTTCGTTACATGGTAATGTGTAGTGATGTAGTAGGCTACCTTTCACCCACACAAGCAATATTAAATTGGTCAATGAATGTGAGAATGGATACAACAATTTTATGGTCATAGTAAATGGAAGGGACATGTATTTAGTACAACACTGGATTATCTCCTTCACTTCATAATGGTTTACATGGAAGAAAGTTCAATATTTGTCACTCTCCTTACGTACCATATATATTTTCAGAATGAATTAGCTAGCCATGGTATTTTTCGGTAGTAGTTTACATCTCTTCTCTGCTAACCCGACTAGATTGAAGCTCTTAAAGCCATTGATGTGACAGAAGTAGTATTAGCTATTGATTACCAACAAGAGGTATAACAATCTTCGTTTCTAATGGTCTCTAATACCTTCGTGTATGAGAAATTGTTAGTTTGTTTTGTAGGTGATGCTGAATTTCTTGTAGGAGTACGAGGTAAAGCTTGATATCAAGATCACTGAATTTCTTGAAGGAATGTGAAAATTCCAAAGCTCACATTCCCTGATATTGATGTTGATTTTTTGTTTGGGTATAACAATAGATGTAGAACATTTGATGAACATGTAATGACATATGTAATAGTTTTCCATTGTAACTAGATATCCGATTTATATAATGCACTTCCATAATATTATTTATGTTATTGTCTTCATAATGTTGTTGATATGCAATAGTCTTTAGGCATGTCTCCCTTTTTATTGTTTTTGCAGCCGGGAGAATCCAACTTTTCCAATTACAATAGTTGTTAAAAAGTTCGAATTTTGTTATTGATTGCCTATTAATTATTATGAAGAGATATGTTGAATTACCCATGCCAATTCTTTCATTAATAAAAGCATGGGAGTAGGTTTGCTCGTAAGAATGTTCAATATGAACGATTTTTATGTGGCAGATTTTCTGTCACATAATACTGTGGCGACGGATTATCCGGCACCAAAGTCTATGGCCATGACATTTTTGGTGTCCACTTTACGATGGCGAAATAGCCGTCGTCATAAAGGAATCTGTCACCTTAGTTCATAATTCCATCACCATAGGTCCGTCACCTAAAACCTATTTTGTTGTAGTGTGCGGTCACTGATATTTTGGCACAATTTATTTGAGACACTTCCCGTCATATTTTTTGTTAACTGAATAGTTATTTTTCTATTAGTGGACCATCATCTCAAAAAAAAAACCCTCCTTCCAAAACGTCCCCTCAATTCTCTCTGGCCTTTGTGAAAGTTCTTCATATTCCCTTAAATGGGATCTCAAACATGTTTGTTTGAAGTTCTCGTCAATGTATGAAGGTGTTTGCTAACAATACATAATCGCTCACACTATCCACTATGAGCACCTTTATCAATATATATACTTATATTATGTCATTCAAATTTCACGTGAAATCGAGATTTCTACGACCTTCATTCAGAAAGGTAGTTTTTATCAATTCTGTTACCGTTAAAATGATTGCCTGGATGGAGGCCGTGGGAGTCTCTGTTTCGCACGAAATTTGAATAGCATAATATAAGAATATAGTGATGAATATTCATGAAAAATTTTCAAAAAAAATTAAAAATCGGATGAAATGACGTGGGGGGAGCCAAGTTAGCTCCCCCCAAGGGCAGCCCCATTTAACCCAATATAGGTAAAATGGGCTGCCCCCATGGGGAGAGCTAACTTGCCCCCCCACCACCCCCCGCGCTATTTTGCTCGATTTTTTTAATTTTTCTTGAAAATTTCTTCCGTGGATTTTCATCAATATGTACCTATATTATGCCATTCAAATTTCGCGCGAAACCGAGATTCCTACGACCTTCATCCAGAAAGGTCGTTTTTAGCAATTCTGTTATCATTAAAAAATAACTGCCTGGATGAATGTTGTAGGAGTATCTGTTCACACGAAATTTGAATAGCAAAATATAAGGATATAATGATGAATATTCACGGATGAAATTTTCAAAAAAAAATAAAAACCAGGCAAAATGGTGCGGGAGAACCAAGTTATCTCACCCAAGGGACATCCCCATTTAACCATATATATGTATGTATATATGTATATATATACGTATATAAGGAAAGGGAGCCTACTTTGTGAAATATGTAACCTTACCTACTTCACATCCATTTTTCGCAAAATTTTTTATTTTTTTTTGAAAAATATTGCCGTGGATTTTCATAATTATATCCCTCTAATATGTCATTCAAAGTTCGTCAGAAACATAGACTCCTACGGCCTACATCCAGAACATGTAAAATACAGCAAATCTGTGACCGTTATAAAATGACTGTATGGATGGAGGCCGTAGGAGTCTCTGTTTCCGACGAAATTTGAATGTCATATTAGAGGGATATAGTTATGAAAATCCACAGTGGTATTTCCCAAAAAAATTAAAAAAATTGCGAAAAATGAATGTGAAGTAGGTAAGGTTACCTACTTCACAATGTAGGCTGCCTTTTCTCTATGTATGTATATATACATATAAATAAATAAATATAGGAGAAACTTTGAATGAGGTGGGGTCTCATCACTTTTGTGGTGAGCCCTCCATCTCATCCATTTAATTCAAATCACAAGGTTGTGATAAATGACACATTAATTGCATTATTTTAATGGTAAAAGACCTATTTTGGTTATTTGTCACATTCTAAAAATGGTATGTGACAACCCATAATTTCATAACCCCCAAAATAGGATTCTCTGTTGAAATCAAGAGGGGGCGCCACCCCTTTCTTCTCTACGATGGACATCGTTGGAGCGGCAACGGCAGTGTGGAGGGCGCGGCGTTGAAGTCGGTGAGTGGATGGCCGCCCGCGGTGGAGCGTCGTGGATGATGGGGATCTGGTGGATGCTGGGCATCGGAGGTGAAGACACAGTTCGAGCGGCGGGCCAGAGGTCATAGGTCGTGCGCTTGCGAGGCGGAGATGAGCGCCTCCTGGAAGGCTGGGCGTCGGAGGTGGCACGCGCGATGCCGCGCATGGACGACGGTCTGATCTAGAGGCGAACGAGGGTTGTGTCGATCGGGACGCGCGGAAGGTGGTGGCGGACTGCACCGAAGAGGTAGAATCGAAGGTGACGCGCGTGCTGCGCTAGGGAAGTGGCGGCGCTGCTGGGGCGTAGGGGGCCGACTGATGGCGGAGGAGCGTTGCCGCGCGCGGCGGAGCGCGGGGCAGGCGCGGTGGGACTGCCTTGCAGGGTTTGGCGATGCTATCTTCCTCTACACAATACCTCTCAACCGTGGAGGAGGAGGCATGAAGGAGGAAGGCACATAGGGTGTGGCACATCGGAGGAGAGGTGTTGGCAGAGCACGGGCCCCTTAGATTTTTTACAAATCTTAGTTTTCTGTTGTTGATGCAGATTTACATTATTGTATAATAATTTTACTTAATTGACATTCAGATTTACATATTTATTTACCTTTTTTTACAAATCTCATTGTTGTTTCTCTATTTTGCAGAACTCGAAAACATGTATGGCAATTGAACTTAAATGCAATGGAAAACATGCATGAATTTTACAAAGGACTGTGATAAAATTACAAATATTCATGCAATTTTTACACACCGTTAAAATCTATTTACAAAAACACATGAAAAAAATGTATGTGGGATTACATGGATATCCTTACAAAAAAGCTTGAACTTTACAAAAAAACCAAACCTAATTTACAAAAATGATACACACATCGATTAATGAAAAATATTGAATGATAATGTAAAAATAGTTTTAATGAAATTACAAAAAGAAAATATATTTTCACAAAAACTCGCTGAAGTTTACAAAGATATGGTTAAAGCCAATTCGTTCAAAGCCAAATTGGAAATATATTAAATGAGCGTACCAACAAAAAATACCAAATCTAGATTTTGACAGAAATACCCTTTTGGATATTTTTTTGATGCAACCATCAGATCGAGATCTGACGACTCTGATTGATGGCTCACCACAATATTGGTGAGACCCCACCTCATTTGAAGGGTCCCTATATATATATATGAGTTCAATGGGGCTCCCCTTTGGGGGAGATAACTTGGCTCCCCCCGCGCAATTTCATCCATTTCTTATTTTTTGAAAATTTTTCCGTGAATATACATCACTGTATCCATATATTATGGTATTCAATTCGTGCGGATTAGAGACTCCTACGACCTTCATCCAGATATATTTTTTAACGGTAACAGAATTGCTAAAAACAACCGTTCTGGATGAAGGTTGTAGGAGTCTCTGTTCGCGCGAAATTTGAATGACATAATATAGGGATATATTGATGAAAATCCACGGAAGGAATTTTCAAAAAAAAAATAAAAAACGGACGAAATCACGTGGGGCGAGCCAAGTTAGCTACCCCCATGGGGCAACCCCCTTTTACCCTATATATATAGGTGATGGGATTGCCCCCTTGTGCCCCATTTTTTGACATTTTTTTTTATTTTTTTTTGAAAAATATCACCAATGTATATTCATCCTTATATCCCTCGTATATGCCATTCGAATTTCGTCAGAAACAGAGGACTCCTACGGCCTCCATCCAGACATGGTTGATTTAAAAAATCCTACGACCGTTAAAAAAAATGACGTCTGGATGGAGTCCGTAGGAGTCTCTATTTCTGACGAAATTCGAATGACATATAGGAAGGATATAGGGATGAATATGCATGGTGATATATTCCAAAAAAATAAAAAAAATTTGTGAAAAATAAGGTGGGAGCAGCCATGTTGGTTGCCCCTAGGGGCAGCCCATTTTCCCCATATATAAATACATACATACATATATATATATATATATATATATATATATATATATATATATAGGGTAAAACAGGGCTGCCCCTTTGGGGTAGCTAACTTGGCTCCCCCACCCCATTTCATCCGGTTTTTTTATTTTTTTGAAAACTTCTTCCGTGGATTCTCATCAATATATCCTTATATTATGTCATTAAAATTTCATGCGAAACAGAAACTCCTACGGCCTCCATCCAAATGTGGTCGATTTTACAATTCTGCTACCGTTAAGAAATGACCGTCTGGATGGAGGTCGAAGGAGTCTCTTTTTCGCATGAAAATTTTAATGATATAATATTATAGTATAGTGATGAAATTCTACGAAAGAAATTTTCAAAATAAAAATAAAAATCAGACGAAATGGGCGGGGGAAGCCAAGTTAGCTCCCCCATTGGGGCAGCCCCATTTAACCCATATATACATACATACATATATATATATAGAGAGAGAGAGAGATAGAGAGAGAGAGATTAATGGGGCTGCCCCCGCATCGTTTTCGATGTTTTTTTATTTTTTTTGAAAAATATCGCCATGTTATTCATCCCTATATCCCTCCTATATGCCATTCAAATTTCGTCAAAAACAGAGACTACTACGGCCTCCATCGAGAGATTGTCGATTTAAAAAATCGTGCGACCGTAATAAAAATTACTGTCTGGATGGAGGTCGTAGGAGTCTTTGTTTCTGACGAAATTCGAAAGCTTATAGGAGGGATATAGGGATGAATATACATGGCGATATTTTTCAAAAAACAAACGTCGAAATAGGGGGCGGGGCAGCCGGCTACCCCCTTGGGGGAGCTAACTTGGCTCCCCCTGCGCTATTTCGCCCACTTTTTTGGAAAATTTCTTCCGTGAATATTCATCACTATATCCCTATATTATGCTATTCAAATTTTGTGTGAAACAGAGACTTCTACGGCCTCCATCCAGACAGTCATTTTTTAACGGTAACAAAATTGTTAAAAAATGACCTTTCTGGATGGAGGTCGTAGGAATCTCTGTTTTGCGCAAATTTGGATAACATAATATAGGTATATATTAATGAAAATCCACGGAAGAAATTTCCAAAAAAAGCGAACGAAATAGCGCTGGGGAGCCAAGTTAGCTCCCCCATGGGGGCAGCCCTATTTTACCCTACGGCTCCATCCAGATGAGGTCGATTTTAGCAATTCTGTTACCGTTAAAAATGACTATCTGATGAAGGCCTTAGGAGTCTCTGTTTCGAAATGAAATTTTATTGATATGATATATGGATATAGTGATGAAATTCCATGGAAGAAGTTTTCAAAAAATATAAAAACCAGGCGAAATGAGGCGGGAGGGGGGAGAGGACAAGTTAGCTCCCTCCAAGGTGCAGCCCCATTTGACCCTAATATATATATATATATATATATATATATATATATATAGGGCATATCCAGAGGGCACTGTGCCGATTTTGGGTCGTGGTGAGCAACAAACGTGGGCTCGCCACGTGTATGTGTCGGTTCTATTTGGAAGGGGACGGTTTTGGCAATAACAATGTGCATGCATTATTAACATAATAAGAATTCGAATTAAATCATTTCCTTAAAAATAGGTGGTCGGTTTAGTAAGCTAAAAAATAGCATTTAAATTATTGTCAGCAATATTCTATTTATGGAATGATCATTCCACGTTTGGATTAGAAAAGATAAATTACTGATTATAATTATTGATTACGTCAATTACTAATGTCCATACAATAATTACCTATTACAAATATACATATTACTGAACGCATTATGATTGTTACTGAAATTTATAGTTATTTTACATCTGTAACATTACATTGTACAGAGATCAGTAATTCATTCATGTTACTCAAGTAATACATATTCAGTTCTCAAGTAACTATTGTTGTGGGATCAGTAATTAAGTATGTGAATTACTAATGTCCATACAATAGTACTGATTACAAATGTCCATTTTACTGAAGTCATTTTGATTGTTACTAATGTTATAGTTACTTAATACTTTGAGGTCTTACTGAAGCACCCTCTTATTTACTTATATAACATTTTTAATTACTTATAATGTATCGAGTGTTACTGATAGCAATACATAAGTTACTGGTTACATGATTTTTTATACTTATTCCAACTTACTTATTCCATTACCTTCTTTTACCTACAATTTATTATATGTTACTGATGCTTCTATATATCTTACTTGTTTTATTCTTTTTTTTGAATTACTATCGAATCACACCTTCTTTACTTATGTAACATGTTTAATTACTTGTAATATGTCAAGTGTTACCGAAAGTCACACATAAATTACTTAATTATAGTTATATGGTGAACATCCAAATGTCAACTGTCTTCCTAATTCATTTAGATGATGTTGTTTTTGCTCTCGCTCCTCGGCATAACAACAGCTTCTCAAGACACCAAATTGTGCATTGTTCTGCAAGAAACAATAAAGTTAATTTCTATCCGTGAATAGTAAGAATTGTATAAAGAAAAGTAATTCAGCAATATACTCACTTCAGTAAGAATCATTGAATGACAAGTAACTTGTAATGAATTGTTAGTAACATTTATTTATGACAAGTTAACTTGTAATGATTGTTAGTAACTCAGCAATATACTCGCTTCAGTAAGAAATCATTTCAATGACAAGTAACTTGTAATGAAATGTTAGGAACGTTTGTTATATGACAAGTAACTTGTAATGAATTGTTAGTAACTCAGCATTATAGTCAGTATTATCTTCAAAGTAACACATTAAAAGTAACAATTTTGTTAGTAGTAGTAACACAAAATATCTTATAAGTAATTAAGTAGATATATCAGTAACTCAGTATATATTCAAAGTAAAACATTAAAAGTAACAATGTTACCAGAGTTACTTGTTATTATTATAAAGTTACTTCTTACATGCTAAAAAGTTACTGAAGGATAGTGTAAATATTACTTGTTAAATATGTAAGTTAATAAAATACTAGTAATGGTTTACAATGTTACCAAAGCGTATATTAATTGTTACTGGTCATTATCCGATAGTTACTAGTACAAGTTATATGGAATTTCTTACTAACATATATATATATATATATAACTTACTGATACATGTAATAAAGTTACTCAAAGCCAACAATAAAGTTACAATTTACTGTAACTTTTTATTATATGAAATCAAAATACCTTCGATAAAAAATCAATTTAGGAATACAAATCTTGTATCAAAATGAATAAAAATCGATATTATGAATAAAACTTTCTCATATTCCAATCATACTTCTCGAATAAAACATCGCTTACGATAAAAAATATGCAGTATTCATAAAAAATAATGTAATTCATCATCTCGTCGTATTGATCCCAAAACAACATTGCTAAAAATCAAAAAATCATTAAAACAACGAAATTATGATATAAATAAGCGATTAAATTATGAATCGAATCACATACCTCCCATCTTGCGTTGGAACGAAACAAATGCCATGCGTTGGAATGAAACGATAGATTTTACCAATCAAATGCACGCGCCTTCCTCTTTCCACAAATGCAATGCTATTTTTAGCAATGTTCTAATTTCCGATTTTGTTTTATTTCCATACAAAATCGGTTCCTATTTTTTGGGATTAATCGGTTCCTAATATTTTACGATGAATGGCTAGGATTGGGTGCTCATCCGAACTCAAATGGACCCTGTGCTCTCTGGATAAATTCCCTATATATATATATATATATATATATATGGATAAAATGGGGCTGCCCCCAAGGAGTAGCCAACTTGGCTACTCTCACCCCTATTTTTCCCTAATTTTTTTATTTTTTTGGAAAATAAAAATTTGTATATTCATCATTATATCCCTCCCACATTCTATTAAAATTTCGTCAGAAACAGAGACTCCTAAGCTCTCCATCTAGACGTCATTTTTTTAACGGTCGCAGGATTTTTTAAATCGACCATGTTTGGATGGAGGCCGTAGGTTTCTCTGTTTCTGACGAAATTTTAATAGAATGTGAGAGGGATATAAATGATGAATATACAAATTTTTATTTCCAAAAAAATAAAAAAATGAGGGAAAAATAGGGTGGGAGTAGCCAAGTTGGCTACTCCCAGGGGGCAGCCCCATTTACCCCTCTCTCTCTCTCTCTCTCTCTCTCTCTCTCTATATATATATATATATATATATATATATATATATAGGAAAAATGGGGCTGCCCCCGCCCCATTTTTCGGCGTTTTTTTTATTTTTTTTTTGAAAAATAAACCATGTATATTCATCCATATATCCCTCCTACATGCCATTCGAATTCGTCAGAAACAGAGAACTCCTACGGCCTCCATATCGATGGTATCGATTTAAAAAAATCCTGTTACCGTTAAAAATTACTGTCCGGATGGAGGCCGTAGGAGTCTCTGTTTCTGACGAAATTCGAATGGTATATAGGAGGGATATAGGGATGAATGTAAATGGTGTTATTTTTCAAAAAAAATAAAAAAATTTGCTCAAATAAGGCGGGGGCAGCCATGTTGGCTGCCCCTAGGGGGCAGCCACATATGACCCATATATATATATATTATATATATATATATATATATATATATATATATATATATGCTGCCCCCAGGGAGTAGCCAACTTGGCTACTCCCACCCATATTTTTCCCTCATTTTTTTATTTCTTTAGAAAATAAAAATTTGTAAATTCATCATTATATTCCTCTAACAACATTCTATTAAAACTTCGTCAGAAACAGAGACCTCCAACGGTCTCCATCCAAACATGGTCGATTTAAAAAATCCTGCGACCGTTAGAAAATGACGTCTGGATGGGAGCCTACTTTGTGAAGTAGGTAACCTTAACCTACTTAACATCCACTTTTAGCAAATTTTTTGTTTTTTTTTTTGAAAAATCCACCGTAGATTTCGTAACTATATCCTTCTAATATGCCATTCAAATTTTATCAGAAACAGAGACTCCTACGGCCTCCATCCAGACAATCATTTTTTAACGGTCACAGATTTGCTGTATTTTACATGTTCTGGATGGAGGCCGTAGAGTCTCTGTTTCTGACAAATTTGAATGACATATTAGAGGGATATAATTATGAAAATCCACGGTGGTATTTTAAAAAAATAAAAAAATTACGAAAAATGAACGTGAAGTAGGTAAGGTTACCAACTTCACAAATTAGGCTCCCTTCCCCCCCCCCCCTCTCTCTCTCTATATATATAGGGTCAAATGGGGCTGCCTCCTGGGGTAGCTAACTTGGCTCCTCCCACGTTATTTCGTCTGTTTTTTTATTTTTTATTTTGAAAATTTCTTCTGTAGATTTCATCAATATATCCCTATATTATGTCATTCAAATTCGCGCGAAACAGAGACTCCTACGGCCTCCATCCAGAGGACCATTTTTAGCAATTCTGTTATCATTAAAAAATGAATGTCTAGATGGAGGCCGTAGGGGTCTCTGTTTCGCATGAAATTTGAATAGCATAATATAGGGATATAGTGATGAATATTCACGGAAGAAATTCAAAAAATAGGTGAAATTAGCGGGGGGAGCCAAGTTAGCTCCCCCAAGGGGTAGCCCCATTGAACTCTCTCTCTCTCTCTATATATATATATATATATCTTATCGAACATCTATGAGCAGTGAAAGCTCGTGTGGGAGAGAAGGTTTTAATTTGGGATGACATTGAGTTGGACTGATCTAACCACCCCAAGAGCTTGGTCTCAAACTCGTGCCATTTTATTTCAGATTGGACTCTGGCCGAAAAAGATGTATCCATCAAATAAATGGGTCGCATTTGGGATGAGAGGTAACCCACTGTCCCAACTCAAGAAGGGCACAATAAGATATTCCATAGTATAGTTCTATATATTCTTATCAACCTTTACTATCTACATAGATATAATTGTCCACTCTCTTCTCTTAAAACAAATTCGTGGTTATGTTTTTCTCACTACCTTAATCGTAACATCACTTTTTCTCACTAGAGAGGAGTATCACTTTTCTCGTTGTTCCTCCTATGTGTATCTGGTATAACACATTTTATTTTATTTGGGAATTGTTAGTTTTTTAACAATGCTTTATATATTAACAATCTTAGTATACTCATTCCTCCTCATGTTCATCAATTGCAAATTTATCTTTAATCGCCCATTTTCTTTCTCCATGATCTCACCCAAACTTTTTTAATGGACCATTTCAACCCGTCCTGAGCACATATTAATCGAACCGGTTAGGCCGTGGGCTGAGAGGAAGAAAATTTTGTACCTCGTTTCAACTTATACCCATTAATTTCATTGGACCTTGGACTGGGTCACCTTGGGCCAGAAGGGGCCAGTTCGATGCTCATCCCTAACTGCAATAGGAGGCAGGAAATCATGGTGCACATGTTGTCGAAACAACGAGGAATGAATGCATCTAGCACTATACCAAATTTGGTTTATTGCAATAAATAACTTAATATTTGTTACTATATCTTCCATCATTGAATTTATAATGACGTATATTTTTTCATTGCTTGATTATTAAAATTCACAATATAACACTCATTACCATGTTGCTAGCAATGAGTCATATAATAGATGTAATCCATTAACTTTTTCTTTTCATAGTTGTTAAATTATCAATAATTGGTATACATTTTGATTAAAAAATCAAAGAATAATTTGTTGCTATTTGAACCTTTAGCAATGAATATAATACTCTCTGTGAAGTGTATAAAGAAAAGATATCTTTACAATAAATAATATTTATCGTTAGAAATTTAACATCCGAAGATATAACATTATTATAAATTTAATATATATCACAGTCAGCATTCAAATTCTTCGTTGTAATGGACTAATTTGTTGTAATGCAATAAATTTATAACATCGTCAATAAAAGGACGTCTTAATTAATGAAGGCAATGCTTGCGAAGTGTTGTAGGTGCCTAAAGCGAAGGTGAGTTCAGTGGTGTCTAATTTGGTGCCAACGAGGGTTTAGATGAAGTCGAAATGATGTGCATTATGAACAAGTTTATAATCTATATATGTGTCAAATTTATGTAATTAATGGAGATTAAGTCTGATGATGATGAAAAGATAGATTGCTTACTGGGGACAAGTTTGTGCGGATCGTCGGGAGTGTCGACCCTTTTTGCTCGAGATGTCACGAGGAGGTGGATGATGCGAGTAATTTATTTTTCAACTATAGAAGCTCTGCTGATGCGTGGACTGCACGGGGAATCAGGAAGTCTTACGTAGTGACATGATGGGTTTTTGGGAATCCATAGGTGAAAGATGGAGAGACACGTTGAGAGTATACTGGATGCTTAGCACTTTTGTGGGTGATTTGGTTGGCCAAAAATGGTGTTGTGTTACGCAAGGAAAGAGTGTTTGGTGACAATATTGTGGTACATGCCAAGGCACTCACGCGGGAGGTGGATGATATAATTCTTGCTTTTTCTTATCGCATGACACATGCCTATAATGTTTTTTAAAAGGTGATTAATGATGAAGTTTTTGGACACACACCTATAAGGTGGAGGCCTTTTATTATCTTTTAAAAAACGAATCTGATGATGAATGATGGCTACTACACCAAAAAAATGACATTTCTTGACATGTAAAAATTGTTAGGAAACTCCTTTTACCCGTTTTGATTGTCATGTACATGGAGATTTCAGGAAGCATTTCCTATGAGCTAGCTCAATCAATAATGAGTAAGGTTTGAAATATCAATATCATATCAATAAGTATGGAAAGGATATATAGACGATATCTGTAGAAATGTTGAAAATAGCTCAAAGAAATAATTTTCTCATGGACTAAGATCATCTTAGTTCTTAAAATAACAAATAACATTCTAATTCTCTCATTTAAGAAAAATGGAGGTGTATTCTACACATTATACGCAATTACTCATAGGTTTTTCATGTACTTATAAATATTAGAGGTTATTTACATAATATTGGAAGTATACAGATCTAAGGGTGTAAAAATCCCTACACAAAAAGACCATATCTCGAGACTAACTGAATTTGAAGAGCAAACTAGAAATAAACGATGGCTTCACGAAAAAAACTAGATTCAACCCATCAAAATCATCGAATAAAAAAATCCATACAAACATTGTAAACAGATGGCCATGATGTTCAAACTTATAACTAATGATGGGAATAGATTTGGGGAGCATTAAGTACTTTGAAATAAAATTATAGGAGTTTGTTATATCATATAGTTGCTCCAATCATACGAGGGTAACGTGGCAGTTGAAATTCCTGAGGCTTTCGATTTTGATAAAATTCCGATATTGAACCTTGATAGAAATTCGATATTGAATTCCGAATCTTAGACCGAACCACGGGCAGAAACCCAACGTGCCCTAACCGTACTTAAAATAGAAAACACGATCTTTTTAGTATTTTTCGCTTGTTGTCTTCCCCCTCCGCCTCACTCTACCTCACCCGCAGCAGCAGAGGTGGCCATGGCGGAGGCGAAGGAGGTGACGACCGGTTGGGGGGGGGGGGGGGGGTTTGGGGGGGTGGGGGTTGTTCACGAAGAACGGCCTCGTCTCCAGCAAGCAGTAAACCCCGGAAGATAGAACGTCTCTGAGATCTCTCGCTTCACCTCATCTCACATTTCTTTTCCTTTTGTTAGGTGTTCCTTCTTGTCCAGTTTTGATTTGGAGTGGCGGCGGTGAAGAGGGATGTGAGGGAGATCTGGCGATGCTCTGCGAGGCGAGGAATACATCGACACTATATTCGTGTTCAAGTTCAGGACCCACTTCGGAGGGCCACAGTACACGGGTTCGGTCTGTGACATACTAAAGAACACCGACAAGTTCGAGCCAATGTTGCCGTATTATGGTACGTTAAAATCTCGTTTTTTAAATGAAAGCTAAAATGATAAGTGTGGAAACTATGTTATCCTATAATCTGAATATTTGTACTCTGATATGAGTTCGAAGTTGGTCGTGGATAACCTTATACTGCGGTAAAGGCCAGAAATCACTTACCCTCCTTAACCAACTTTGTTAAGAAGTATATGTGAAATCAGACCGCTCAATCTCAACCAAATCTTATCCGTCTAGGAGTAATCAATCTCAACCAAACCTTTCCAATTGGCATATTCAACAGGAAATTTATTTGTGAGCGGGAGATAAACATTGATAATGGAGTCCATAATGCATTGTTGTCGCACTAAGTGCATTGCTAGCATGTCACGTCTAGATGAATAGTTAACTTGAGGCCCTGTTTGGTAGGGGAATATGAATCAGAATAAGTTATTATTTATCTCTTTCCTTATTTCTCCTTATTCTACTCCCTTATTCCCCTTCCCGAACGCCCCTGTGTAATTTTCCTTTGGCTTACAAAAAGATTGTTTATTGCATGCGAGGCTGGCCATTTTTGTCCTCAAACAACATAGTTTGTGATGGATTGGATCCCATCCCTTCATTAAAATCGGGTCACTGTGTTCATCATCAAGAGTTTGCATGGAGAACTTCAAGAATGTTGAACACATGAAGAGTACCACCTTTTGCGAGATCTCCCACAAGGTGTGTGACTAATCTCTGGTTGGCTTTGAGGTTCGATATCTCTAACCGATCCGCAACAATTTTATATTGATTACATGGTTCTCCCTCATAGGAAGGACACAAATGTATTGTCTCCCTTACATGGAGGGCAAAGGGTAGATAAGTTTCGCTAATGCACGATGAGATGGTGGAGGAGGAAGAAATGACGCTTGGGGTTGTTGCTCTTCTTTCTCTTCCTTTCTCTCTCCTTGTGTAAGGACTGGGAGTCGAATGTCCTTTTTTGAGGAGGGCTTGCCCTATTTTATCCTTGTCTCTATAGGCTTGACATCTCTGTAGTTTTAAGGCATATCCTTGAGCATTTGACATTTGCATCAGTGCTGGCCTTATTTTTATTAACTGGAAATGCGTTTTTATCTCTCATGAGTTATATGTTATCCTAATGTCAAATTCACCCCTTTGCTGAGCTTGCTCTGGTCAGAAGTCCTTTTTACTTTCTAAGCTCGGGTACATGTTTATTCTTGCTAGACTTTAGTCGGTTTATATGGTCGGTCGTTATCTATGTCAATACTTTGCATTATGCCTATGGACTTGTGCGCTTGGTCCTAGACCTCCCCTATGTGCTTTCTTCAGTTGGGATATTTGCTTGAGTCTAGTTGTGATTTTCGTGAGGCATGTTGCCTTTGAGGACTTTTCCCCTCATCATTTATCCCTACCCTTCTAGTCTCTTGCGCAGCTAGTTGGGAGAGTATCTTGACACTACTATGTATCAATAAACTATTTTCACTTTCAGCCTTCTGCCTCCGCATAGTCTTAGGCACATTGCAACGGTTATGGGAGTGCTTATCCCATGAAAATGATGTTTCTATGTGGCGTTGGGGGGAGATGTTGTTACTTTTTTTATTGCCATTTAGCTAGAGTTTCTACCATGAGTTCCGTTATTGCTTTGCTAATTGCTATCTTAGATTGTGGGTGGGCTGGGAGTTTAGCCTCCACTCATTTTCCCTCGATATGGTTGGCTTTGAAGGATAGGAGGCGAGGTGCATTGCTTCGCCATGTGAAGATGTGTTTCACAACGGTTTCATCTTGATAGTGGGCATTGACGCGTTGTTTTGTTGGATCATATAGGCCTTGCTTCTGCTTGTCCCTGATTCATGCAATTCTCCCGAATGGAAAGTAAATCATGTTATTTTATATGCACATGTTACGGTCACAAGCTTCAAGACATGCCACGTTGTTGGCGGATGGTTGAATACCTTTTTAGTAAGTTTGGGTGATTGTTCACTTACCAACAGTATCATTCTGCCTTATAAGCATCTAACTTAGTACTAGTTTTCGCTCAACAACATATCAAATACAAACAGATGCTGAGTTCCAGCAATTGGTCAACTACCAAGTACCAACGATTGCTTGGGCTAGTGGTTGACTACTATCAATCTCCTTTTGCCTTTTAAGTAGCTAACTCGGTGCCGACTTTCTCTCAATGACAACTAGTCTATTACCAATAGCTGTTGTGTTTGTGCAAGTGCAACTAATGAACTACTGATAAGGTACAGGATTGCAGTATGCATATGCATTCAGACTAGTCATTGCATAGTGAATAAGTGGTATACATGGGCATATGTCATTCTATGCGATTATCTGATTTTAATTTATAAATAAATAAATAACTATAGATACTTATGACTTAATGAATTTATGTAATAACAATTTAGCATGTAATGTAGCAAAAAACATATAAGATTTAAAAGTATCCTTTACTCCAAGACAACAACACCTTGCCACATCAATACGCTAAGATACTCAATGTAGCATCAATATCTCTAAAGCATCAACACCTTGCAACGACAATACCTCGAGGTCAAAACACAACAACACCTTGCTATGGAGGGGCTTAGGTGGAGGAGGTACCCTCCAAAGAGGAGGCAATAGAGGGGGTCTCTATTGTGATGGAGGCAACCTCTACTTTAACACAGGTTACGATGACGAGGAGATATGTGGCAATGAAGAGGAGATCTGATGGGAAGGAGAGACATAAACATGTGACGGAGAGAGGTGACGATGGTTGGGGGGTTGGGGTTTCAGAGGAAATAAAGGTTTTGAGGGGGGGTCTAGCGAAAAGGGGTGAACGTGTTCTGTTGACATAAACAGATCCAAAACCACATAAGAGGCACATATGACCCAAATATGTGCACATGGGTCATGGGATGCATATAGATCTCGATTAAAAAATGTGATTTCTCTAGGTGTCCACATATGCAGATACAACCGATGCGGGCCATGTGGCCACATTCCAGAATAGTAGGTAACATCGATTACTCAGACCATTGTTCGAATATCGATAAGTGCCATTTGCTTTTTGAGCAGTTAACTTGGTACTAACGTTCACTTTACAACAACTAATCAACTGTTGTCGCTTGTTGAGTTTGAGCATCTATTCTACTATAAACCATTGCTTACACGATTGGGGTCGATTATCAATGATTCCCTTTGCTTTTTAAGCAGCTGGGTTGTTACCAACTTGAGCTCGATGACTATTGGTCAACTACCAACCATAGTTGAGTTCCACGATTGGTTGATTACTGTGAAATCTTTTCTTTCTAAAATTTTGGAGGACTTGGTATCCAAATTAGATAAGTGATCACTTTATCTTGTAGTACTCGTTGAGACCTTTCCAACGAGCCTAAGAACATCAAAATTCAATTTCAGGAACTCAAAAAACAAATATTTGAAGTTTGTGTATCAATAACTGGATCTGAAACCAAACCAAGATCCGATTAAGTCTATAAAAGCTCAAGTGGTCAAGTCAATTGGACTAACTAGACCACTTGACATTGAGCTCGCTGGAGCTCTGCCACCCCTCGCTAGAGCTCCGTCGCCAAAGTGAAATTCCAATATTCGATCGTCAATCCGAAGGCACCATCATGGAGAAGGGCACGGGGTCATCACCATACACGCGTGTATTTCATGAGAAGCACCCCGAAAACGTGGTTTTCATGCGGGAGGAGAATTTGGAGGAACACCCCTCAAAGATATATATTTATGGTCCCTCCTATTGCTGTTTGGTCACACAACATTTCTATACCACATTCACGAAGTTTTAGAGCCAAATTAGGCGATTTTTGACTCATACAAATCTGATTTATAAACATAATCGTGTCCATTTTCCTTTGTTTTTGAGAGCGTCAAATGTCAGAAAAATATAAAATTTATTTTTTGAAAGAAATAAAATTTGTGCCATTGTGATGAGGGTAAAAAGAGGAAATAATGCATGTGATGATTTTTGAAATCTGGAATGAAAAGTTAGCAAGTTTGTATACATTTTCCAAGCGAATCGATCAAGGCAGATGATTGATCGGCCATGTTAAATGGCAGATCGATCAAACTGATCGATTAGACAGTTTGACAGGTATGTTTTCCGTGATACATGAGTAGTAAAGTTAGTGACTGCAAGAGATGGGCACACACCCGTGGGTCCTCTATTAGAAGATTAGACGGCCGCGATCCCAATTGCGATGATTGGATGGTACATAGTACTTGTTGCCTGATGTGTTTTTGGAGTCTACTTGATAGAGTACATGCCAAGTTGCGTAGTTGGTAGTTTAGATTTCGCTTTTATACATAGAGTTAATATAAGAGGTTAATTAGTGCTGATCACATTAATTTGTCTCCTAGTGTTAGCTAGTGAAGGAGGAGATTTGTATCGGTTTTCTGTATCTAGAGAAAAAACAAAGGTAGTCGTAGGTTCTTTCGTCTACTTGAGATTAATTGATTGATCTAATCAGTGTATATGATGTTGTGCTCGGACTCATGCCTACGCCATTGTAGGCCTTCACCGATGGTAGCGGACTTAGGTGGTTGGTGGTAGTCTACGTGAGAGTTGTTGTGGTTTAGCCTCACTATCGGAGTTAACCCACGTGAGATGATATATATATATATAAACTTAACCGAAAGATCAATAGATTATTCCACCCGTTCGAATTGGCTCATGCGATGATTACGATAAATAAAAGATTAATAATAAAAATATTTCTCCTGTTTGAGTCGTGTCCCAGTGAGTTTAGTTGCATTGTAGGACATTTGTACGAGAATGTGTGCATACACTGTTGAGTACATGTTCATCATATTAGCTTTCTTTTTACACTAGTGGTTAATGTTGTAATCTATTCTGATCAATTGTTCATAAAATACCCTTTTGTGTGGTCCAACATGTGTTCAGGAGCCGCCCTAGTTGTAGTGGCTAGGAGCATGTGGAGCTTTACTGTGATGTTTCTGCACCTGACACGGTACATGTTTTGTAGTTCATATTATACAGTTACTTCCGCTTTTAATTTTGTTATACATTTGAGAGACAACACTTGGTACATTTACTTTGATTATACTTTGATGGCATCTTGTGTTTTATGTGTATCTTGGACATGGTTATATGCTATATTTGTGAAAATGTTGACATGATAGAATGCAACATTTATTTTTCTTTTACATAGCTTATTCTCCTGCTTGCATTATTTTATTTCGAATGTGAATCTAATGTGTGTGTGAGTGATTGCTGAGTATTGAGGTCCTACAGAGGTGGGGTGCGACATGTTGGTATCAGAGCCCATATACTCCATCTTTCTTATGATCATTAGATTCTCATCGGTATTTGAAATACATGGTAGTGTCAGCATTGTCAAGGGTTTTCTGACTTTGATGCGAGCTCGAGAAGAATAGTATAAGTTTAAAATATATAACATGTCCATGTCTCTCTAAGTATTGGATCAGGTATTGATGTCATGGTTTACATTGCAGAACCGTGCTACCTCGAGTAGAGACTGTTGTGGCATATCAATTGGTCTTGCTGGTTCAATCCATACAAGGCATACATTAGCTCTGTGGGGCGAGGGAATAGATACTCCAACAGCAAGGCGACTCCTTGTATCATCACTCTTACGAGGAGAAGGTTAGTTTTTACCCTTCGATGTCTCTAAAGCTGAAAGGGGTCGAGGATTTGGATGCTTTGCAGAGGTATCAAAGCATGTACATTGCTTCTATAGGGCTCATGTCTATAAGTTCTTTGGCACATCTACACCAGATGAGACTGAGTTGTGGATGGACCACGTGTCTAAGGTGTAGAGGATGATGCGTGCGTCAGATGATACATGGTTGACATTTACAGAGTATCCATTGACGGGCTATGCTGATAGATGGTGGTATGCCACCAGGGAGCTCCTGAATGTGCCCATTACTTAGGAGTTTTTCGTGGATGAGTTTTGCCGTTAATTTTACTCTAATATTGGGTAGTTGATCAAAGGAGGTAGTTTACTGAGTGGTTAATGATGGTCCAAGAATACCTGATCTGATACACCAAGTTATCTCACCATTCTTCTAGTACTATAACATATCTATAGGAGAACTTGTAGACGTTCATCCGTGGCATGCACAAGAAGGTTCATGACATGTTTTCTACCTACCTCCATCATGTAGGTTACAACGAAGACGTCCAAGATGGAGGCTACACAGAGCTGACTACAGGGAGGGCGGTTACAGCTACAACCTCAACAACCTTGTAGGCGTTCTCCATGGCATTTGAAGAAGACAAAGTCAAAGGGGGTGATGGAAAGTTAAAGGGTTTTTCGCACAAGCTTTGCAATAAAGGCATACACTCTGCATTTATAACAAAATGTTTTGTTTCGAGATATTTTTTTGCACAATCAACAATATTTACAAATATAATTAAAGTAAATGATATTTTTGGGCGATCTTCTCATAGAATGCCAAAGGTAGTCCTTATCAGAGCCTCTTGAGATCTTTTTTGAGGAAAAAGGTGTGACATCAAGGAGGCGCCCACCCGTAAACTTCTATATACTTACATTAGCCTCTTGAGATCTTATGACGATCTTTTCCTTAAAAGTCCTGCCAACTACAATCATTGAAATCATTTTCACTCGAAAGGGTACTTATCAAAATCGAAGGATTCTAAATCGATGCAGAAATGATCACACAAAGGGGTGGTGATCTTGGTAAATTCATTTGAGGGAGAGATACATGACTTAGACAACCTTCCGTCACCATAGCCGCTAAGCTTAGAAACTGAAGCGACCAAGGAAGGGGGAGAGGTTTCAGATGTAACATTTGAGGTCCATTTGTAATATAAGTAGGGCTATTTCCAATAAATCGAGGGACCTTTTTTTTCTTCTGAATCCCTATACTGTGCATGGCAGGAACTTTATCCTAATAGTCCATGTAACGGTGTTAGCCCTTAGATTTTTAGCAGCCTGATGGAACTTCATGGATGCCACCCTTGCTGGAGGGACCATTCCATCCCGTAGGAGTAGAATGAGGCGTTGGAAAATCAACATCAGACATGATGGAAAACTCGTAAGTAATCCAAGATTGGATCAAGCGAAGAGCAATCGCTTTGGCAATCCGTAGATGAACCTAGCACATTAGGTCAAGCGATTTGGTAGTATTTGCCCCTGAATTTAGAAAATTTCTAATATAGCATAGGAAATCTTATTATTTTAAAGGTACGAAGTTGTAAGAAAATGCTTCTTCTTTGAGGTTGTTTTGGAATTTCATGGTAATTACAGAGACACCGAAATAAAAGCATAGACCCTAACAAGGCGGGGAAGAAAGTTACCTCAAACTTTAGAACTGCAGAGGGAAGACCTAAAAGAAGGCACCTCTAGAAGGCACACCATAGACAAACAACACATGATCACACCAACTTGGATTATTGACTCTGGTGTGTCTACTCACTTGACTGGAGACGACAACCTTCTGACATCTTCACAAACCTCTTCCACCGTTAAAACGATTCATGTAGCTAACAATGCCAATTTTCCTGTCACCACCGTTGGGACGATGGAAGACGACGGAGTTTTCCACCAAGCTCAGGGCCTCAGGCTCTCTGGAGTTTACTGTGTACTAGATATTCCTATGAGCCTATCATCAGTTCATAAGCTGTGTTGAATTGAACCGTCAAGTTATTTTTTTGATGAGTGCTATTACTATTTTCTGACATCCGGACTATGCAGATTTTTGGCGGACAAAAGAAAAATGGCCTTTACTGCCTTGATATCCTTGTTGATTCTACCTTTGCTGGCGCATCTTCCATTTTCACTAACATGTTTCTATGGCATTTGGGCTAGGTCACCCCTCTGCTAAAGCTCTCGCCTAGATGTTTCCTGAACTTTCCTCACGGAAATTGTTTGAGTGCGAAGCCTGCCAGCTCGGAAACCATCATCGGTTATCCTTTCCATCTAGGATCGAGCCACGTCGATCTGTCCCTTTCTCCTTAGTCCATTGTGATGTTTGGGGTCATTGTTCGGTCCGTACTACTGGTGGTCACATATATTTTGCTGTCTTCATGGATGATTATAACAGATCTTCTTGGGTCTATTTACTCAAAGAACGATTAGATATCCACAAAATTGTCAAGTCGTTCTTCCAGTTTATTAGCACATATTTTTCTACTTGTATTCAGACTATATGTACTGACAATGCTCTTGAGTTTACCTAACATGAATTGATGTCTTTCTTTGACTCTTAGGAAACCCTCCATCAGACATCCTGTCCATGTACTTCTCAGTAGAATGAGATAGCAGAAAGAAAATTTCGCCACCTTCTCGACATAGCACGCACATTGCTTACTCACATGAAGAATCCCAAGACCTACTGGGGGGATGCCATTCTCACTGCCACTTATATCATCTATAGGGTCTCTTCTTCTGTCCTAGAAAGGGTCAATTCTTTCTCTCTCTTATATCATGTTGAGACACCCTTTCCTCTCCTATTAAAGATTTTTATTGCTCTGTATTTGTTTATAATTTCCTTACCGGAGATAAATTATTTTCTCGTGTTATCAAGTGTATTTTCGTTGGCTACTCTTGCACTCAAAATGGATACACGTAGTATAACCCTATTGGTCATCGTTACTACATTTCTACTGATGTCACTTTCTTTGAACAGATTAGCTACTTTACTCAGGCTGTCAGTGACATACCCTTGGAACTTCCGCCACCACCCATTGTCTATAAAAGGAAATATACTAGTCATTCGGATCATGTGCCATTTCATATTTCTTATTTTCAAGATGATGCACCATCTTCTAATGTCCCCACCACTGCAACTCTAGATGCCTATCCAGAACTCCCTATAGCTCAGCGGCGAACAAAAAGGCAATGTACTATACATCTTGCATCACATTTAACTTTGACTGACAGTCCACACATCTATGACATGTGATTTGTAGATGCTCTTATGGCTATTACTATTCTACGTGATCATTACAGTGCATTGCAAGACCATGCTTCGAAGAAGGTCATGGATGAGGAGATGGACACACTTACATCCAGGGGGACGTAGGATATTGTGTCGTGTCCTATAGTTGTCAAGCATGTTTCCTACCATTGGATCTTTATGACCACATAGTCTCCTGTGATTCTATTGATATGCTAAATGTCATGCTTGTGGCAAAGGGTTCACTCAGACTTATGGAGTGGACCATTTTGAGACGTTTTCTCCCGTAGCTAGGATGTGATCAATTCATACTATTATCTCAGCTGCAACCAACAATAATTGACCAATCTTTCAGCTCGATGTGAAGAATGGCTTTTTATACAGTGACCTCGAAGAGGAGGTCTATATGATGCAGTCGTCGGATTACTCCGTCAATGGGGAGCGTGTATGCTGACTCCATAAGTCCATCTATGGCCTAAAGTATAATCCACGAACTTGGTCTGATAGGCTTACCACTGAGATCGTCTCTCTTGGCTTCTACAAGACAGTATCTGATTATTCTGTGTTCATTAGATGATAATCTACTGGAACTGTGATACTGGTTGTCTATGATATGGTTATTACTGGTAGTGATGAAGCATGTATTCTATAGACCAATGCCTTCCTTCAGAAGGTATTTGTCACTAAGGACCTTGTCAACTTTGATACTTCCTCGATATTGATGTGATATGCACTGCAAAGGGATTACATCTATAACAACGGAAGTACTGCCTAGATATTCTTACAGAGGCTGGTTTACTTGGATGCAAATCATCTGGCATTCTGGCAGAGTTGCGGAAACATGCTACATCTGACATAGTGAGCTGCAGATCCTGAGTTTGAGGATACCTCACGATGTAGAAGCCTAGTGGGCAAACTGATCTACCTCACCTAGGATTGATATATCGTATGCTATGAGCAGAGCCAACTGACACATGTAGAGGCCTCTTTACAATAATTGGCATGATGTTCTTCTGATCCTTCGATATTTGATGGAATCTCTAGGACGACGCCTCTTCTACATGGTCAATCGTCACACTGATGTCACCTCTTATGCAGATGCATTCACCTCAGGATCGACGATGCATTACAAGTTATGCTATGTTTGTTGGTAGCAACATTGTCTCATGGTGAAGAAAGAAGCAAATAGTGGTTTCTAGATCAAGTGCAGAGGTATAATATAGGGCAATGATCCAAGCCACTTGTGAGATTAGTACATGGCTAGTCTCCTTTATACGAGATCTTGGGCTTCCTGCTACTACTCTTATACCTTTATATTGTGACAAGTCTGCTACATACCAATCTAATATTTCATGAGCAGACTAAGCACATTGAAGTTGATTGCTACTTCATTCAAGATGTAGTACGAGCAAGGAAGATCACTACCGCTCATATCTCCTGAGATCTTCAACTAGCAGATATATTCATTAAGGTGCTTTTAAAGAAACGCCTCTCGTTCATGATTTCCAAGTTGGGTTGATTGATAGATATTCTACAATTTGAGGGGGAGTGTTAGAGTGATTTTGTTACTGGGTTGTTTCTCTTTGTTTATTTATTGAGTCATGTAACCCTTCGGGGTCCTTTATGTATTTTCTCTTTTTGGCTCTCTAGGATTTCACGCTATATAAGAAACCCTAAACCCCTTGAATAAGACAAGCCATCAATTCTTTCTCCACAGGTATTTCACGGTAGTAATGAAGACACCGAAATAAAAGCAGAGACCCCAACAAGGTGGGAAAGAAGGTTACATCAAACTTTAGAACAACATAAGGAAGACCTAAAAGAAGGCACCTCCAGGAGGCCCGCCGGAGACAAACAACAGCCCAACAGCACCACAACTCCAGAAGCCGGATATACAAACGGCTGCCCGACAGCACCACCACACCCTCCGGATCCATGCTCACCAGCCCTCCACCGGACTCTTTAGATATTAAGCTTCCCTATACCCAATAGACTTATGGTAAAGTCTAGTTCGTTATTGCAGATGTAGTTAAAATTCAGATCAAAGTAGTCTGTTTAATGTGAGCTTATTCTGATATCGGATGTTACAGCTGTGGTTTTGTCAGCAGTTTGTAAGCGATTAGTTATTCGTTTTAACAAACATGTCTAAAATCCCTTTGCGATGATGTTTGTTTGATAGAGTTCATTGAGGAGAGCATTTGAAGTGCAGTTATATGCTTTTTCAGCATTGATGATACCATCTGAAATTATGAATAATATGATCAATTAATACTAAATCATGAGAAAAATCCTTTAAACTGTATAAACAAAGTTACCGACCAAATTTTGGCCATGTGGTCACTTCATTTCGAAATCAATATCATTTTTTTAAATTATTATTGTGCCAACCTGATCAGGTATAAATATGTTGGTTTATTTAGCAGTCATAATGGTATAGCTGAGAATGCAAGCTAACACCAATCACTTCCCTGCCTTGGCGTCTCGAAGGGCAAGAAACGACGAAAATCCAAGAAGAATAAGGCAGCTAGTGCGGAGGAATAATGGTCCCTTGTGTACTTTGAATTGGGGATGGGGATATCCACTGCCAACTACCCTTCTTCTCCTGTGTTGCAAAAGTATACACGACATTGAAAAGAGAGAGACGAGCACTCACGAACTCACTATCCTAAAGTCAGATTTGGGAACACATATCCAAACTTTAGTTGGGGCATTGGCAGGTAAAGGGATAAGGTGATGTTTGCATCTCTTGTGGTTTTGGTTTCTATGTCCAAGTGGGAATTGACTGATATCCGTGGGAAATGTTTTCCCCAGTATGCTGTCCATGCGGATGCAACAGTTGCTGTTAAAGCACATGATTGTGATGTCTTCCTAACTTTTGCTTTTCTGCTTTCTGTATTCCTCCACAAGATCCAATTTGCGTTTGGACAATTCATGTGTGATGAGCGAGGGTTCATCTCCATTGCTACCACAGTCAGTTTTTGAGGAATGCTTCCTGCTGGATTCGTTTATAAATTAGATACGTGTGTACATGAATATCTGCAGATATATTTGTCCGTAATTATCGATAAACAGATATATCTGCTTGCAGATATCGTTAGAAATATTTCCTAAGTAATAAATATGATTTTTACACTAATCTCCTTTCTCTGTTGTCACCTACAACCATTCCAAACATAACTTGGCAAAAGGGACGAACACTAGGACAGATTCCTTCGATAAAGAAAGCATAAATTGCAGGAAGACAGCAAAAAGTAGGGTTATATCATGAGCTCACTTAGATAGGTTATCACTAACACAGGGTGAATATTACCTGCTGAATATGAGCGCGTGTTGTTCGTTCAATATAAGTTAATATTGGGAAATAAAATTTACGTTAGAAATTGAATGACGGTGGTGGCGCGATATGCGGTGGTAGTATGATAATTGATGATGGTCATACGGCGACGACGGTGGTATGGCAATGGTCGTGGTGGAAGGTGGGGAGGATGGCAATGGTCGTGGTGGAAGGTGGGGAGGAATGAGAAGATGAGATGTTGGTGGCAGCTGAGGGAGGAAGGAAGATGTAGCTGTAGTGGTGGCAGTTGGTCTGAAGATCTATCGTCAAAACGAACTAATAATATTACGAGTCTTTTAAAATCTGAAATAAAAATACTAAGAATTCAACTAGTCCCTGGATGGCTTGTCATAAAAATAACTTCAAAATTTTGTCAAACACTTGACTCATGGTAAATCATCTCGAAGACATATAATTGTGATACAATAAAATCGATTCTAAGATTTGATATGACGTCTGCCAGAAGTTATCACATCATTGACAGAGATCAAGATGTTCCAATGCACTAACTTTCATCACAGAAGCGTCATACTAGCTAAGGTTATATAAGATTTCAAGTACTTTTTTTGGGTGCGAGGCTTATTTTCCTTTCCAATAATCTGAAGAAGCAAAAGAAGAAGTAACGAAATGATGATGGTTGTAACTGTCGGCAAAAGGCCGTTTCTAATGGTTCTTGCCAAACAAAACAAGCATCGTATCTCGAATTTGTGAAGGAAGCCCACTGTTTGGAACATCGGGGGAGGGAGCAATGCCTTGATGGATGCTACTTTATGTGGCTTGATGGCATCCAAAAGTCGCATAAGTAAATACTATAGTGTCAGATATCATACAGTGGCCCCCTTTGTTCACTAGATATTGTCTAGGACCTATGTGATTAGACTACTTTTGGAACATACAGATATCCCCTGATATGCTTCATGCCTAATGGCGTCGGCAAAGCAGCAGTAGCACTACTTTGCGTTGGATTCCGGCATCTCGTACCTAATTGATATTCGAATTTAAGCTTTATCCAGTTCTTTATCCTCAAACACGCAAGTTTGGACGTGGCTGCAGCTTGGGATGGATTGGCATATCGGGGTCTTTTGATGGTGTAATTGGGTATGTTCGTCGTGCTTTGAAGGTGCACGACCACTGCAACATTTAGGTGCTGTGTCGACGTTCACATGAAGAAGACAATGACGGTGCAATTATTTATCTCGACGTTTATTCCATATCTACAGTGGTCAGATTATTTAAACATGAGTTAATATAACAGTCGAAGAATGCTCACTGGACAGCATATCTGTTAAACGTCACCTCATCTTTGGAGAGATAGGATCTTACTTTGGAATTGCCAAAATTACTCGGATTGATTTGTATTTAATCATATGAACAGCACACTGAATTCTTCCGTATCTCAAATTTCATAATATCAATTCCTTAACGAATTCGATAACCGTGAATTTCTATTACTATGCAAAGAACTATGCTGAGAGCATAGAAAGAATAACAATCTATGGAGAAGATTGTCATCTTCTTTAAATTGGAGGCTATAAATTTGATATCCAGGTGAACTTTATATTGATATTAGTTGAGCCCTCGATATATCCAGCTCATTAGCCCCATCTATTAAAGAATATCATATCCAAATGGCTAATCTGGTTGTAAAAAGGATACAACTAATTGTGCAATTAGTTCTGTTTCGGGAGAAGGTAACATGTTACCAATACATTATGAGACACAGGTCTAAGATGTTGCCTTTTCTACGATTTCTATTTATTTTTTTCGAAATATAACGACGATTCATACACAAACTTTAAATAAAAATTTATAGATAATCGTTATTAAAGGAATTATCATGTTGTTGGCAGTACGCCAATGAATATGTCCTTTGTTATGAATTTCAATTATAAATAGTAATTATTTTTGCAAGAGAGGTCTTTTTTTAATAAACTTTTGCAAGAGAAGTCATTTATAAATATTTAATGTCAAATAATACAGCAGTAATTTCTAAAAATATTCATTACTATAAGCTCACTTTAATGTTGTGACATAAGTTCTACCGATCTCTATCCTTGTTGTTTGGATTTTGTTTATATATGCCAATTTTCTTAGAGTTCATTACCCCAATTTGTTTTTGTTGCAGTGAGCATATCATAATGTCTGAAGATTCAAACACAATATTTATTTTCATTCAGTAGTCATCAAGACTAATAAGACAGGGCATATATGCGTGTCCATATTCCTTCTTCCTCCTTCCAGCCACGCGCAACGACAGCGGTCGATATCGGACGACCTAGGCCATTTGGTAACTGAGAGCGTGGCTACATTCCCACTCTTAACATGTTGGCATCATGGCAGGTGCGAATCATAAGTGACTTGATATGTAGATCATTCGGGGACCCTCCTAAGGCATCTAGGTAGGAATCTCATTACATATCTACACGCACGTATGACAGACAGACATACATAAATACGCGCATATCTACCGCAGATGGCCCTTTCGATGAGCGACGTAGTGCGCACAATGTGGCTCGAAAACGGCTAAATGCGTGGTCTGAGTTGGAGGATCCGGCATAAAATCAAAGACAATCGTGTGCAACTGTGTGTTGCCCATTAAACAAGCTGGGAGGTCCCCCCATCTACCATCCCCATATTAGGTGCAATGTTCCTTCCACATATATAGATCTCTCTCTCTCTCTATATATATACAGGTGCTGGGGTATTTATTATGTATATATTGACGTTTGATTTCTGTAGTGGGAAGTTGCAAGTTGAGCTGCTATCTTTGCCGGATCCGGAGAGCATGCATGGGAATATTTATTTGAAGTTAGGTTGGTCCCCCTCCATGATTGTGCCAAAGCAGAAATCGAAATCCTATATATTAATTACGCTGTTAGGCTTCATACCCATGCTTGATCTCCTCGTCTTTCTAGATATTATGATGTGTTACATGGCCTTGTTAGAACCATGATATCATAGCTTTAGATACAACAATTGCTGCCAAATTACTCTTTCTGGAGGAGGTGCATTTCGAGGTCACTGAACTAATTATCACATGAACGGTGAAGAAATGAGATCTCTGTCTATTAATGACCAAACCTTTGAAATGACAATGTTCGTTATGTGATTATCATGAGTAGCCGATGAATCAATGACACCGAGTCTCCATTATGAGACGGTTTGGCAGCCCCTTCTCTTCATTGCACATTAGGAAAAGAAATCACCCTCTGGCACCGGGTTATTCTGCATGGCTTATGAGACAAATGAAAATGACATCTTGATTTATGATATGTAAGCAGAAACTTAACCGCACCCGTGAACACCACCAGATCCTCCGACTTCCCTGCGTTATAATAGTATGATGATCCGATCCCTTTTGCATAAAACTTTGTCTCAAGAAGCAAGTCTTTGTGATTTTGATGCCTTTTCTATTGATGCTGTGTTTGAATATCACTACAAGGAAAACAAGTCTTGTTAACAAAAATATGCCCACCCATCTGGGACTTGCGGTCATCGAATTGGCTCTGGTCAAACCACTTCGTGGCATGTAGTCGTAGCTATAAGTCTTGTCACGAGAGTTCTCTGACACGAATATGTCGTGCCCACTATAAATAACCACAGAAGTTACCATGCCCACAATTTTTACATGAATATCCTCCTTACATTTTTGAAGGTGTTGGTCATGGAATTGTGCCTACGGAAACTAGTGGTCATATAATTATCATGGCTGCAAGTTTTCGTAGACGTACTCTGTGGCCACAACCCATTTTTTTGTAGTGTATGGATTTGGAGGGGAGCGACCTAGGGTTATCTTAGACATGCCATATGTCACTCATCTCCTTGCAATGCAGTGGATCTTTCCAAGATTCATGAAGGTGGAGAAAAGAATCATGTTCAATTGAACGGAGGTCTCCGACGAGGAGTTGGATTTGAGACCTTGATCTCCTAATCTACAAAAGATCAAAGGAAGTGAGGGTGATCTGGAGCGTAAGGAAGCATCAAGGAACGAGATGGGTTGAAGTTGGAGTTGAAACTCGATCAGAAACAAAGGGGATAGTGACCGGATCCTAGAGCTCCAGCGGTGATTTTTTTTGAATTTTCAAGATAAATGAGATCAAATTAAATAAAATTAAATCCTACTCTAATCTACCAACTACTCTAAGAAATAAAAAAAAAACTAAAGATAGAGTGCTAGCCTGGTTAGAGAATGTAGGAGTTGAAGAACCACTGGAGGTACTCCGATGATGGGTTGAATAACGTCCAACTCCTCCTCGCTTCAGATTGATGAGGGGACCTCTCCTGTCATAAGATCTCTCAGTCTAGGTCAAAATCCAAGGGTTACAATGCCTAGAACAGATTAAAATTCAAACAGGGGGAAGGTGACACTATATACATGTTGATTGGAGAGGCCTCTTCTCCTTGGGCTTGTGATTCAATTGAGGTTTGACTGATGCCACTCCTTGATGCACATGAAAGCTAGCCTTAAGGCGAAGAAATTTCATGGAGTCTGGCAAATGAGGTTTGGATCAGGATAGACTTTTTGACAAAAAAGGGGAAATAACAAGGCTCATACTGATCCAAAGAGGGGCATGGCAGTTGACCTAGGTTAACTATCGCTGCCTCCTCATTGGTCCACGTCGGCCACTAGAAGACAAAATAATATATAAATAAAAATAAATTAAAATATAAGATATAAAACAATTTTATTAAATAATTCTTAAAACATGAAAGTTGTTTCTTATTTATGTACTATTTTTGGATGATTTTTTATCAACTTATTTATTTAATGTTAATTTTTACATGTGTAAATATAGGTATATATACCTATGTTTTATGTATAATATTTTTATTTTGTATTTTATATACTTATTATTATATTTACATATTTTATTTATTTATACTCTAATTTATTATGTATTTACATATTTTTATTTTATTTTTATTATTTTATTTATGTATGCAAATAATTACATATATACATATTATATGTATAGTATATTTACGCATTATACTTTATTATTTATTTTGGTTTTATTTTAGATATTTTAATTATTTGTTTATATTTTTAATATATTTTAAGTAATATATACAATTACCTGAAATTATAAAAAAGTAAAAATATAAAGAGAAATAATATAATATTATAATAGATGCTTTTGTACAATGGTGAATGAATGGGTATTCATCACCCCCCATTCTTATATTTGCTAGTCCCTAGCAAACACTCATTAGGAAAATACGTGATGAAAAGAGATGATAAAGAAAAGGGAAACAAAGAAGTTAGAATATTGATTATTTTTAAACTTATCTTCATAAAGTATATTAGTATGGTAGAACCTTATTGGGAATCTCATTTAAAGCATAACAGTCTGCAAGATCCACGATCCTTTATTCAGTTCTCCTTACTAAGCCAGGTCAGAACATATCCTTCCATATACAAACTCTTATGACTATTAATTTACTTGTATGGTGTATGTGAATGTAGCTCCCCTCATCTGAAATGGCAAAAGATAGTCACCCTTCGTTGGGTAACCCTAATCCCCCAATCTAGCTACTTTTCCCTTGAGGAGCAGGGTATTTACTTCTAAGTTCAAGTACAACTGGTTCTAAGAAGAGAGGGTAGAGAAGAGAATGGTCCGTGAAGGGTAGAGAAGAGAATGGTCTGTGACCAGTGTAGCTTGACCAGTGTAGCCAAGTCTTCTAGGTGCAGGTTGGCTTTCGACTTTGACATTTGAAGCATAAGCCTTGCTTATTCATGCATAACTCCGAGGGGAATGAATTTTCTTTGACTTGTGCATGTTTCTTCTTTTTGGAGTTTTGTATTTGCATTTTTACTATATAAAACATCATTTACATAAAGAATTGTCATTATAGAGACACTAGACTATCCCTCATTTGATACTTTATTACAACCCACATCATCTTGTATTTAGACATCCATGCCACTAGATCGGGTGGCGGGCACTAGCCAGCTATTGGGGTGACGTACGTTTCCACACGTGTGCTTCGCCAGCCTCAAAATTTTGTCCACCACTTCATCTGAGTTGAGCTATGTGTAAAGTGCAGTTTTCCAAGTGAAACCATTATCGATAACCACCATATGTGTGTCTTGAGTAATTATACTTAGTCTAATTAAGAAGACATGTGAACATTCTAGTGGAATCAAAGGATTAAGTAAAGGTGACATGAAAAGTCTCAATTCCAGTTTCTATAAGGTCATGTGAAATTAAGTGGATTAAGGTCCAAAGCAAGCTCCATTCTTCAGACTTTATTTAGACTTAGTTCAATCAACAACATCATTCTAAAAAATGTAAATGTAATGCCCAGTATTTTTAGAACAATTTTGCTGGTTTTTGAACTTTTTATGGGGTTTAAACATTTTTATTTTTTAGGATTTTTTGTTAGGGTTAGTGATTTTAAAAACTTTTTGTACAAAAGACTTTTTGGAAATAAATTTACAAAAGTGTGTGTAGTGTCTTCAAAACTATTTGAAAATATTTTTGCAAATATTTTGAACAGTTATTTTGAAAAGATTTTTTTACAAAGGTTTGCAAATACTTTATTAAGATTTTTCAAACAGTTATCAAAATATTTTTTAAATATTTCTAAATCATTTTTCAATTTATTTGCAAAACATTTTAAAACTAATTTTATTCACATAATTAAAGGATTGTTATTATTGTATTTATTATTTACCTTATCCCTTACCTTTTTTTTATTTTTCAAAACCATATCATTTAAAAATATGCAAGTACAAGTTATGTCTAAAGTATATATGCAGTAGATACGACCCCCTTTAGCATGAACTATGTCCTCATAGTGACCAAGGAGAAACAAAGGAAGACATAACTCATGCTAAGTATAGAAAAGTCTATACTACAACAACTCAATAAAAGAATGGGAACTCGGTTGTCCCCCCTATATTTAGGATCAACTAATCCTAGGTATAGCAGACTGTACGCAACACAGGGATGATTGAGGGTTGGAATGTACGAAATCAACGACTCGATTTGTCTCCCCCTATACTTAGGATGTGGCATATCCTAAGTATAATACATATGAATGGGATGAATGAATAAATGGAAGAATGAAAGAATGAAATACAAGGGAAAAAAGAATTAATCAAGGAAAATATTTTTGGATAGCTCCAAATATGAATTTGTGGATGCTGTGGAATCTTCCTTGAATGCCACACTAATAGAGTCAACCATGGATAGGAATGTGTCGTTCTATAGATACGACTTCAGCAACTGTTTATTGATAATGAATGGATGTGTGTCAAATGACAATTATGACATCAAGCTGCTTCCATTGTCACACACTGTTTTCACTATATACAACCCTTGCCACTTGCTCTTTAATTTTCCTGGAGATATCTGCAAGTTTGCATCAAACAATCAAAACTTTTGACCTGGCTCAAAAGTCTCCCTTCGGATGTGCTTGTCATGACAGTGCTTGACTTTCTCCTTGTACATCAGGCTGTTGTCATAGGCATAGTCCCATAATTCCAAGAGTTTGTTCAGATCTTCCTTGCATTTCTAACCACTTTTATTTGAGTCAAGATTGCATATGTTCACTGCTCATAAAAATTTGTGAATGAGTTTGACATGCAAGTGGCATGGCTTCCTAGAAACAAGCAAATAAGGAGACATCTCAAGATGAGTCTTGTAGGTCGTGTGATAAGCCTATAGAACATAATAAATAAGTTGAGATCAAATCTTTCTATCAAGCTATACAAGCTTCTACAATATAGTCTTCATCTCCCTCTTTGATAATTCAACCAAGTCATTTCACTACGGGTGATAAGGAGAGGTGACACGATGGTCAATATTGTACTCCTTGGCAAGATTTCTGACTTCATTGTTCACAAAATGACTACCCAATCCGATATAAAGATTTTTGGGATTCCAAACCATGAGATGATGTTTTCCCTAAGAAAGCAACAAATGCTACGGTAATCAACAGCTCGAGCAGGGATAGCTTCTATCCAATGACTCATATAATCAACAGTAAGAAGGATGTATTCAAAACCCTGACTGTTGGGAAACGGGACCATAAAATTGATGCTCCACACGTTAAAAACGTTAGAGATCTGAATGTACTTGATAGGCATCGAGTCTTTAGAACCAAGGATCCCTCCCATTTTCTGACAGTCAGTGCAACCTTTCACATATGATGTTGCATCCTTAAATAGTGTAGGCCACCAAAGACAACAATGCAATACCTTAGCAAACGATCGGGTTTCCAGAATGGTGCCCTCTTGCTTTGAACTTGTGACAGTACTCGAGGACACTAGTGTATCCATACTTAGGAATGCAACGTCTCCAAATATAATCTGCACCTTCTTTGAAAAGGTACGTATCTTCCCACTGGTAGAAATGGATGTCAAATAGAAAATTGTCCTTCTTGTATTTGTTCTAGTCTTGTGGGACGACCTCAGAAACAATATAGTTCACAATATCGATATACCAAGGAAGTAAGGCAAAACTAAAGATCAAATCATCTAGAAACATGTCTAAGATTGGTGCATCACCCAGGGGAATAGCTGGGCATTCAATTCTAGATAAATGATCTACCACCACATTTTTAACTCTAGGTCTGTCCCTTATTTCCAAATCAAATTCTTGAAGTAGAAGGATCCAACGAAGCAGACATGATTTGGCATCCTTCTTTTGCTGTAGATACCTGATGGCAGAGTGGTAAGTGAATATTAGACTTTAGATCCAAGAAGATGTAATCTGAATTTCTCTAAGGTGAATACCACGACCATCAACTCTTTCTCAGTTACAATGTAATTTTTTTGGGCATCATCTAATGTGTAGATGGCATAGTGAATTACAAATGGAAGTCCATCCATGCGTTGTCCCACTACAACCCCAACAATGAAATCAACTGCATCTGTCATGATCTCAAATGGGAGAGACAAATTAGGTGATTGTTAGATAGGCGCTTGAGTGACCAGATTTTCAATTGATTGAAAACAAGGAGGACTTTGTCATCAACAATAAAGTTTTCCTCCTTGCTCATAAGTTCAGTCACATGTTGGTCAATCCTACTGAAATCTTCGATGAATCGCTTGTAAAATCCGACATGTCCCAGAAAAGACCTCACATTCTTCACAGTTTTAGGTGGCTCAAGTTTGGCAATTACATTCATCTTTACCAGGTCAACCTCCATACCTCGTTTAGAGATGACATGGCTCGGTACAATTTCTTCGGTGGCCATAAAGTGACTCTTTTCTCATGAGAGTACAAGGTTCACCTCACAACATCTATTAAGCACTCGATCTAGGTGAGAAAGGCATGCATCAAAACTGTCACCATAGACTGAGAAATCATCCATGAAAACCTCGAGGAAACTACCAAACATGTCGATGAACACAACCAAGATGCACTTTGGAATGTAGTGGGTGTGTTACAAATTCAAAGGGTATCTGTTTAAAGGCATATGTGCCAAATGAACAAGGGAAAGTTGTTTTCTCTTGGTCGTCTAGGGCGATTGCCAGTTGGTTATATTCCGATTACCTGTCCAAGAAACAAAAAAACTCTCTTCCTACCAACCTTTCTAGCACTTGATCAATTAGCGGCAGTGAAAGTGATCCTTCTTGGTAGCTAAGTTCAGTCTCCTATAGTCAACATAGACGCACCAAAAAGTAGGTACACAGGTAGGAATCTCCTCTTCTTGGTCATTTGTGACCACTGTGATTCTAGATTTCTTTGAAACCATATGTAGTGGGTCAGCCCACTTAAAGTCGGAGATGGGATAAATGAATTCTGCTTCACACCATTTGGTGATTTCCTTCATGACTATGTCCCGAAGATTAGGGTTTAATATTCTATGAAATTCTTGGGTTGATTTACAGTCATCTTCCAAAAAGATTCGATGTGAACATAGGTTTGGATTGATCCCTCAAAGATCCTAAACATTCCCTCCAAGGGCCTTGTAGTTTTTTCTAGAACCTTTAAAAAGTGATATTCTTGATCCAAAGTAAGAGAAGACATCCGAAGAGTTCAGATTGACCAGATACGAAACACGGGTGTTCACCTTGCTAAGATGAGAGTGCATTCCATAGGAGATCACATGGAGCCGTTACGAGTTTTAATCGACTTCTATCTTGGGATGATGGACGAATACTCGGATTCGGAAGCACAATCCACTTCTACATTGAGCCCCTTCATTCTGGATTTAGAGTTCATTAATCGAAGTTTTCAGGGGGAGTGCATGAGGAGCCATATATTCATATATCTGAGTTCGAGGATTTTTGTGAATCACGAGCATACCTAGATAACACTTTTGAGGAGCTGATGCTGATGATCTTTTGATGAATACTCATTCATCACTCTTTATTCTTTTATTTTAGCTAAATATCTTGGCAAAGCATCATGTATATAACTGTAAATACATTAAATTATCAATAAGCATGCATTTGTTAATATTTAATAATTAGCATGTATTTGTGCAAAAACAAAAGAATAAAGAATAAAAGAAAAAGAAGGAAATATTTAGAATAAATATTGAGTGACCTGAACCAAAGAGAGGGCCCAAAATGGACCTGATCGCCAAATAAAATAAGTAGAGAGAGATAGGGCCACTCTACCTTGTACATACTCCTTCCTGTATGTATATATTTTATTTTTACAAAAATAAAAATAAAAATGTGTTTTTAACCACTTGTATATATTTCCCAAAAATAAATAAAAATTAGAAAAATAAAATAAAAATAAAAATAAAATTTCTCTCTACAACCCTGTACATAACACATGTATATATGTATCATACACATATTTATTTCACACTTGAAAATAAATAATAAAAATAAAATAAAAATTGTTTTATACTCCAAATAATATGTTGTAAATAAATAAAATACAAAATTGGGGTATTTATACAAAAATAAGAAAATAAAATAATTATCTAAAATACCTAGGTATTTTAGACCTGTATATAATGTAATATACTGTATATATAGATTAATTTATTTTTCATAAAAATAAATAAAAATCACAAAAAAATAGTTCAGAAAATAAGAAATATTTTTTATTTTGAACACTTTTTAATTTGAAATCATTTTCTATTTTTAATTTATTTTACAAATATTTTTGACCAAGCTATTTTCTGATTGGTCCAAGAGGGATGTTGACCCCGGTCAACATCCCCTCCCGGACCCTATCTCCCAAAGATCTGACTCGCACCCAGTTTTCTTCCAATTTTCTCGATCGGATCTTGCTCTCGCGTGCCCCGATTTTTTTGCCCACACCTTCCCCTGCGATCCAAGACCCTCGCGGATCCCTAGGGAAGCGCGGATCCTTCTCGGTTCGTGCACCCTCGTCCGATCTCTCCATCCACCTGGGACGGCCTATAAATGCTTCATTCGATTCCCTGGGTCCTCAACTTGTGCCGCACACTTCCATGCTACCCTAGAACCCTTCCCCTTGGTGACAACAATCGGATTGGGCCCTTGGTGATCGGAGAAGACCGCTGCAGCCGACGCTCAAGACTCGTGGCCGGAGCACCGCCGCGACGAGCCTCCCCTGCCTTCCGCAGCGAGGTTAAGGCGACGAACCCCTTCGACAGCATCCCCTAGAAATCAGGATTCATTTAGGACCTTCAGGTACCCCTCGCATAGTCCTTAGCTCCGAATCTTTCATTTGCCATCTTCTGCCGCTTCGCCAGCTCCGACCAGCCGGTCGGAGCCTTATCAGCCACCTTCACCCGTTCTGATCGACACCTCATCTCACTGTCTCCCTCCTTACACAACCTGATCATCCTAGGCTTGGGTTGGATTGCCAAGAGTAGGCCATCGGTTTCCTCCATCACTCGCCGGAAATCCCCACCTCCATCCACCGCCGCTTCTCTTTGGTTTCAGTCAAATAACCTTGATCAGAGCACTCCTCCGAGTTAGAGCTTTACCCTGCAGGTCTTTACGCGCGTGGATACACCCCATATCGCCTTCACCCCTCTTCGCCGGAGCTCGCCCAGGTCCAGCCACCATCTAGGAGATACGACCAGTAGCAAGCCCATCCGACCGACGCACCCGACACAGAGAAGCCTTGCGAGTCGTTCACCGTCGTCCGATCGTTCATCAGAGTGTCGGATCACCACCGGTGCTCTGGTGAACTTCGCCCATGCGGAGTTTGTCCAGTATCTCTCCCTGTCGTTGGATCGATGCCTCCGCCCAGATTCCATCACAGCCGTCCATCCACTGCAACTGTCAGACCCTTAGATCTAACATCTAACGACCCTGTACAACTCACATTCGCACCGCCTGAGGGTCGTTGGATCCGCCAGCTGCACGCTCCAGAGCCGCATGTCTCCGTCCATTCAGAGTGCGCCACCTGTCCCCCCACGTTCAGCGCACGCGCTGCAAGGGTAATTTGCTCTGCCACCCTTGCAGTTATTTTCTTTTATTAGTTTGTCTGTAAAATAAAAGTACACAGTAGGGTAATTTGCACTTTTGCTCCTATAGATTCTCGTATTTACTTTTAAGTCCTTCCTGTGTGGCAGCACGTGCTTCGGTACGTGTGTTAGTAGGATAATTACATGTAGTACCCTGGACTTATGTTCTGTTATGTTTCGAAGTGATAGTTTTATTATTTGCACTTATACCCCTTTGCGTGCTGATTTTGGACATGTGCCGATATTCGTAGAAAAATTGCAAATAGGACCTTATACTTTTTTGACGTGTTATTTATTGGTCCTGAAACATGTTTTTATTGCATATCAGTCCCTGTGTGCTGTGTTTTTTATTTTTATTTTAATAAATAGCATATTTTATCCAAAAATCATGAGATTTTGATACATGGCTCCTACCATGGTGTTGGAATTTCTATGAATTTTTGGTTTCATTTTGTTTCCATTTATTATTTTTAAAAATTCAAAAACCCTAAAAATGGCTATTGTTTATTTTTGAAAATCAACTAAAAATATAAAAAACCCTTAAAAAATTCTGAAAAATTCTTGTTGGCTTGTTTTGAGTTGTTTTAATTTCTGTTTCATTTTTGTTGATTTTCATTTATAAAAACCATAAAAATTGAAAAATACAAAAAACCTTAGAAAAATAATTAAAAATTTATAAAAATAAAAAAATGCATTTTAGGGTTCTGTAGTTGGCTTTTATTTTATAGTTTATCATAAAATTACCGCTTGAATTTTATAGGCATTTTAAACAATTTTAAATTGCCTTTAGATTCGGGCTATACACTATTTAACATTTTTAGCCTTATTTCATTTTTAGAAAATTAATTAAAAATTAGAAAAATTCAAGAAAATTAATAAAAACATTTGAATATTTTAGAAACCTAAAAATATATTTATTTGAATTTTTTGAGTATTTTTTATGCTTTGAATAATTGTTTGTTTGTGAGTTTTTGAGTTCTTTTACACTTTTTCTTAATTTTAAAAATCATAAAAAATATGAAAAATATAAAATCCACCAAAATTCTTTTACTTTGGATTCTCGACTACTTCGTAGCTTACGCATATCGTGCCCGTTGAGTTCGACCCCGGTAGCTATACCAGGTTAAATAAGATAGCAAGACCGCTATATTTATGCTTGATTGGGTGATTTTGATTTCTTGTGGTATTCTCTTTTCTTGATTGACTTAGCTTCACGATTCGGGTCGCAACAACCTTGATTTATACCTTAACCCGAGTAGATGAGGATGGTCATCAGAATGGCACCGTTGCCGGGGAGCGTGGCTTAGTAGTCGGTTTTCCGTTTTGCGGCTTTCTTTTTTTCTTCTTTCTTTTTCTTTTCTTTATTTTTTTATTTGTTTTATTTTTATGTTTGTTTGCTTTTATTTGTTTTTTATTTCTTTTCTTTTTATTTATTTTTATTTTTGCATTTATTTTTCCTTTTATTTTATTTTCCATTTTTATATTTTTATAGTAACTGTTGGACTGACACAATTCTATTTTGACTTTCTTACGAGGGGCCCGACGATTGAGGGTGGCTTTATTCAAAGAGACGAAGCATCCACGGGACTTGGAGGTGGTTCGTTTCTGCATCGAGCCGCAGGAGAGCGTAGGAGAGGAAGAGCAGGAGTGTGGGGAGATGTAGTTAGTTTAGACTTAGGTTTTTATTTCTACACTATTATTATTGTAATAATACAGGACATACACTCAGACTTTCTCAAACTTGGTGGTTATCTTGGGGTTTGTTTTGCCGAGCACCGGTGTGTTCGGGAGACCTCCGTAATTTTCTCCTGTTTTGGTTTTTGATCGCTTTTATTTTATTTTTGATTCTCGAAGGTTTTAGCCTTAGACTTAGGATTTTTACTTGCCTTTTGACGTAATTATTAAAGCCCAACCCTAATTAATTGCTTATTCCTATAGATCGATTAATTAGACCTTATTAATTAACTCACTAATAAAAAGTTAACTCGGTCACCTGAGGGGTCACGTACCGGTAGAGGCCATATACAACACTGGAAGGATCCGTTGTGGCGGACACCGATCGGCATCAGAGACTGGACCCCGACCCCTCTTATTGACCCGTTACCTACAATTCTTCACGAGTATAAATTTTTTTGTCTAAGGCCGATTTCTTCTCGCATCATATAGATAGGTTTATTTCTGTCTTTTAATTTATGCGCGGATTACTTTGCATGTAGAGAGCTGGAGTCAGGTACGCATCTCTTACTCTACATACATCATCGTGTTTAGTCGCACATCGGCTTTTTCGCTTTCTCCCCTATTTTTAGACTTAAAATAATCAGGAGAACCGAAAAATTCGTTAGGTGTTGTTTTATTTGAAAAATACTTAAAAATAAAAACTATAAAATTGGGACTGTTTAAGCATACTTGACCCTAAAAGACACTTCACCTCAAAATATGTCTTGGGAGAGTAATCCCCTCATTGTATGCTTTGGATGAGCGAGAGAGTGACCCGCACCCTAGGTTAGAGCCATATCCGACCTTTCTTCAGACTACTGGTCTCGGGTTAGTCGTTCTCCAGTTAGGATCGCTCCGGTCTCCGGTAAAGCGGGCCGCGATATCTTTAACAGAGCGAGTCGATCGGATAGCTGGTAAACGATCACCAGACCAGCCTCTGGAAGTTCTCCCCCCACCCACCTACGAGTAGGAGCCGTTGATGGATGTCAACAGGATTTGGTATGACCTGCCTCAGCCTAGGATCTGATGAGACCATACCGGATTCTGTTGGTCGACCGGAGGTACCAGTTTCCAGCAACAACCTCCAGTTCAGGGTGGCCAGTATAGCCAGCAGCACTAGCAGCAGCAGCCCCAGTTCCCACAGCAGCAGCATCCACATCCACAACATCGGCATGGTCCTCATCCCTATCAGCAGAGACAGTCATGGAGGCAGCAACAACAGCCTCAGCAGTATCAATCTCAACAGCAATATCCCTCTCACCCTCAGTAGCAACCTCACTTTCAGAGAGGCCACCCGTCAGGTTCTCCTGGGCCCGCTTATGAGAACCTAGCCTTAGATGATCTAGCCCACCTCATATCTGAGCAGCAAGCTACCTTCCGATGGGAGATGGACGAGTTTCACCAGGAGATGAGAGAGATCGTGAAGGGAAAGGCTGCCATACCCACCCAGATTGAGCCGAACCCGAACAACCTCAAGAGGAAATCTGAACAGGTAGAGTTTACAGAGGTTACCACTGCTAGTGATTCACTTGGTGATATTACTGCATACACTTTTGATGCTGACTTTGTTACACTTAGGAGCGGTAAGATGACAACCGGTGGCATCTCGTCTGAGCGATGACCGCATGCAGCCTCAAGAGCACCAGACGAGGAGGAGAGCAGTATCGTTGCCGCTCGTGATGATAATGATGATGATGACGGTGGCACTGACGCCAACAAGGACGTTGATCCAGCTGACGGTACTGAGGACGTCACTTCACCAGATACAAGAGGTGGTGCTGATGCCACCATATTCGATGCTGAGCCAGAGTGCGATACTAATGCCGTAAGACCAGATGCCGTGGGTGGTACTGATGCCACCATTTCCATTCCTCTTGCTTTTCATTCTGTTGATGTATCTCAGGACTATTCTGGTAATAAAGAAAAGGGTTCTTTATTTGTGAGTCCATATGTGATACTTGGAGATTTTTGTATGGATTCTACTTTGCCATCGCAACAAGGACCCGATCCTAGCCATCCATCTGAGGAGGGCCCAGCCATCCCCTTTCCCCAAGCACTCCGCTTGGCTAAGGGGACCAAAAAAAACCCCAAAAAAATCACATCAGCTAGAGTCCAGCCATCAGATGATGGACAGATTTTATATACAGCTGACTCTACATGAGGCCTTGGAGCACATCCCCCTCTTACAGAGGAACCTTAGAGAGAGGACTACCATTCGCAGGAAGAGGAGGAACCTCCAGTCAGAGATCCATGTGCTCACTCGCGCCACCTGCTTCGCCATCCAAAACCGTCTGCCAGCCAAGAGGCCAGATGCAGGAGCTCCTTATGTTAGATGCCACATACATGAGCAGAGGTTCGATCAGACTCTATATATAGCGGTTCTTCCATCAACCTACTTCCGACAGCCTTACTCGACCGATTCGAGTTTGGCCCTCTTCGACAGCAGGACAATCCTTCAATTTGTCGTTCGATCTATCAAGAGGCCGAAGGGTTGCTAAAGGACGTGATCGTCACAATTCAGGGCCTGAAATTCCCCGTGGACTTCATTGTGTTGGACATGGATATCCCTATGTCTGTGACCGATACCACCGTCATTTTAGGATGCCTGTTCTTGTCCACAGCCAAGGCAGTGTCCGATCATGATAACGGGAAGGTATACTTTCGCATCGAGGATGAGAGTATACAAATAGAGACGATCAATGAGACAAGAGCGCGAGATTCAGCTTATTCAGAGCCACTCACTGATTCAGAGTAGATGACAGAAGTAGAGCGAGACGTCCACCAAGATTGTGATTTTGTGATTACAGATGATGAGGCAGTTTGGTCATATCCAATTTCATGAGCCATCCTCTCACCTTCAGAGACCTCTGATGCACAGATTCCAGTAGAGGAGAGCTTGGAGAGCGCATTCTTGGTATAGGATACACTTCCGGCAGCAGATCACGTTCAGGAGAGCGAGGCAATTGATTCTTCTTTTGACTCAGATTTAGATCCCTTGGAATCAGACATTGATTAGGCAGAGTTTGATGATGTGATCCCATGTCTGATTTCCACAGAGCCAGCAGCTAGGATGGAGGCTGATCCCATTCAGAGCACAGACACACCAGCAGAGCAGTCTTCACCAGATTTTCTGGTTCAGCGAGAGTTCTCCCATGCAGATTTGGTCGCATTCACTCAGACCTTTTAGAGGCCAGATCCGCCAGCATCCAGTTGTCCAGAGCTGAATCCCTTGCCGTAGTCGCTGAGGTATAGGTTCCTTGCGAGCGAGCATGAGATGCACCCAGTCATTATCTCAATGGATTTGACTGGAGAGCAAGAATCTCGTTTGATGGGATTTCTTTAAAAGAACCGCAAGGCGATAGGATGGAGTGTAGACGATCTCCAGGGGATAAGTCCGGCCCTGTGCTCCCACCATATCTATCTCGAAGAGGATGCCAAGCCGTCGCGTGAGTTCCAGCGGTGGCTGAACCCGAATCTTCGAGAGGTTATCATGAAGGAGATCTTGAAATGGTGGAGCACCGATTTTATCTACCCCATCTCCGACTCCAAGTGGGTTAGTCCATTACATTCGGTGCCCAAGAAGACGGACATCACTACATTTGTTAGTGAGTCTGGAGAGGAGATCACTACCCGGGTACCCACTTCTTGGAGGGTTTATGTGGACTATAGACGATTGAATCAGGCCACTAAGAAGGATCATTTCCCGCTGCCTTTTATTGATCAGATTATAGAGAGGCTAGCTAGGAAGAGTCACTACTGCTTTCTTGACAGGTACTCCGGATAATCAGGTGGCCATTGCTCCTGAAGACCAAGACAAGACCACATTCATTTGTCCCTTTGGGACATATGCTTTCAGACAGATGCCCTTTGGTCTATGCAATGCCCCGTCGACATTACAAAGGTGCATGTTGTCCATCTTTTCGGACTTGGTGGGTGAGTGCTTGGAGGTCTTCATGGATGACTTTTCGGTCTATGGTGATGAGTTTGATGCTTGTCTTGACTGCCTAGACCACGTCCTTCAGCGATGCATTGAGGTCCATCTTGTGCTATCTTGGGAGAAGAGTCACTTCATGGTGACTCAAGGGACGATGCTTGGCCATATCATCTCCAACAGGGGCATGGAGGTTGATCCGGTCAAGGTAGATATCATTAAGAAACTCAGTCCACCGTCCAACTTGCGATAGTTACGGTCTTTTCTGGGGCTCGTCAGTTTCTACCAATGCTTCATTCATGATTTCAGCAGGATTGCTCGACCGTTAACTGATTTGCTGACCAAAGACACCGAGTTCATTGTGGATGATAAGTGTCTTGCGTCATTTGAGACTCTCAAGAGTCTAGTTGTTGAGGCTCCTGTCCTCCAGCCACCTGATTGGTCTCTCCCATTCGAGATCATGACGGATGCCTCTGATTTTGCCGTAGGGGCTGTGCTGGGACAGAGGAGGGATGGAGTACCATTTGCCATTCACTACGCTAGCCGCACATTGGATGCCGCCCAACGGAACTACACTATTACTAAGAAGGAGATGCTAGCCGTAGTCTTTACCCTAGACAAGTTCAGATCATACATTATTGGATGTAAGGTGACCATCTTCACAGACCACACCGCCATCAGGTACCTCATGGCAAAGAAGGATGCCAAAGCGAGATTGACTAGATGGATCCTTCTACTCCAGGAGTTCGATATTGAGATTAAAGATAAGTCCGGAGTCAAGAATGTGGTGGTGGATCATCTCTCCTGATTAGAGCATCTTGAGGATTCTGAGGAGATTGATCCTATTTCTGAGACCTTCCCAGATGAGGCGATCCTTGCTATCACCTCGCTCCCGTGGTACGCCAACATTGTAAACTATCTTGTTGCCATGAAAGTTCCACAAGGTTGGCCCATGCAGCGACTTAAGACCTTCCTCGCGAAAGCCATGTTCTACCATTGGCATGATCCCATCCTTTATCATGAAGGACGGGATAGTCTGGCGTCGGTGCATTCCTCAGGAGGAGCACCATAGCGTCCTCACTTACTACCACAAGCTTGAGGCAGGAGGACATCACTCTGGGAGGATAACGACACAGAAAGTGCTCCAATCCGGCCTATGGTGGCCTACCCTCTTCAAGGATTCTGATGAATTCGTGAAGAGGTGTATCGACTGTCAGAGGATGGGCACTTGTGGACATCGTGATATGATGCCGATGCAGCCCATTCATTTCTGTGAGGTTTTTGACGCATGGGGCATTGATTTCATGGGTACATTCCCTAAGAGTCATGGATTCGAGTACATTCTGTTGGCCATTGATTATGTGAGTCGTTGGGTTGAGGCCATCCCTGCTCGAACTGCAGATGCTAGGAATGTATGCAGATTTTTGAGGAAGAATATCATTTCACAGTTCGGGATGCCTAGAGTGTTGATATCTGACAGGGGGTCTCATTTCGTCAACGACAAGGTAAAGGCCCTTTCTAGCGAGTTCAACATTGACCATCGAGTAGACACACCATATCATCCTCATATCAATGGTCTTGCTGAAATGTCGAATAGGGAGATCAAGACTATATTGCAGAAGGTCGTCCGTCCTGACCGAAAGGATTGGTCACAACTTTTAGACTCGGTCTTGTGGGCATATCGGACGTGCTCCAAGACTCCTTTGGGTACATCTCCCTTTCACCTCGTTTATGGCAAGCCCTGCCATTTACCTGTTGAGCTGAGGCACAAGTCACTTTGGGCTGTCACGGACATACTTTTGGATCCAATGAGTGTAGGAGACCAGAGGAGAGCAGAGTTGGCAGCCATGGAGTAGCTTAGAGATGCAGCCTTTTCGAGCAGCCTACAGTACAAGGAGAGAGTGAAGGAGTGGCATGATTCTCACATCAGCCACAAGCAGTTTGAGCCAGGACAGAGAGTATGGTTGTTCGATGCTAGGCTGAGATTATTTCCAGGGAAGTTGCAGAACAAATGGAAGGGACCATACCTGGTCCGAAAGGTACAAGACAATGGAAGCATTGACATATCTGTGATGTCATCTGAGTCTACCTTTCGTGTTACCGAGTAGCGGCTCAAACCATATCTAGATCATGAGCTGCTGGTCGTTGACGTCGCCCCTATTCATTTTACGTGAGATGTGGTCTCTTGACACATCTATTACATCTCACGTCTGATTATCACTGTCTTCCGCCTTGTATAGATCCAGATGTCCATATCACACCATTCTTCAGTCCAACACCCCATTTGCATCTTTGATTATGCTATACTTACGGTGTACCTTACCCTAAGTATGGGGGGGGGGGTGTGAGACTTTTGATTCTCTTTTGATTCTTTTCTGCCTCTGTTTTGCTGCCTATACTTAGGGATATTTTACCCTAAGTATAGGGGAGGTGGACCCTGCACATTCTTCCACTCGGATTTCCCTTTGTGTACAACCGGCTATACTTAGGATTACTTGATCCTAAGTATAGGGGAAATTCTGAGATTCTTTTCTATTCTTTCATTCATCATTGTAGTATAGTTTTCCTTTTCACTTCCCTATACTAAGTACGAGTTATGTCTTCCTTATCGCTCTTGATTCACTCTGGGGACATCGTTCGAGCTAAGTATAGGTGGGTGTAGTATATATTTCATATATAGCCATAACTTGTACTTTGTGTGAGTGTGTTAATAAATAAAATGGCTAAAATCCTTAAAAACCCATTAAAATTTAAAATTTTTCTTGTACATAAAATTCTTTATTGCACATACATAGCTATTTATAAAATTATCTTTGTACAAATGTTTGTAAAAATATTTTGTGTAAAGAGCTTGTAAATAGTTTTATATCAAAATTATATATATATTACAAAATTTTTGTAAAATGTTTGAAAAACAAAAAGTTTGCAAAAACCCTTTTGTAAATATGTGTAAATATGTTGCAAAAATTTTGCATTCATGCACGCATCCATTCATTCAAACATTTTTAAAAATTTTTCATATTTTCAAAACTTGCATAAAAGTATTTTTGTATATATATTTGTATAGTTTTTCTGAATCATAGTTGACATTTAAATTAGCCTGGAATTAAATTGAAAAATGGAGCTTGGTTAAGACCTTAATCAACCTAATTCTAAGAGGAACCCTATAGGGCTTAGGGTTGAGACTTTTCAGGTCCATGATGACTTAATTCTTTGAGTCCACTATGCTATGATCATAGGTCATCTTGATGAGCCTAAGTAGAACACTTAACAACGCACACATAACTCTCACAGATAATGGCTTTACTTGCACCAACACTTTACACCTAGCTCTCTACGGATGAGGTGGTGAGGAGGCAGTCTTCTTTGACTTGGGGTAGCATATGAGGGTAGTACTTCTAGGCATAACCTCTCTTCTTCTTTTAGTGAAGGAAGTGCGTCTCAACTTGGTCTGGTAGCATTGAGGTCTAAAGACAAGAGTTGTGGGTTGCAATAAAGCTTCAAAAGAGGGATAGTCTACTGGCTCAAGAGGAAAAACTCCTTATGTATATATGCTGCACCATGTAGATATGTTGTACATATGCACATCGAAAAAAAATGTGTCCAAAAAGAAAAGAAAAAAAACTCCAAAAAAGTGGTGGGTCTGAGAGAAAATGAAATACCCACCGGAGTGTATATAGCTAAGTAAAGCAAAGCTTATGTTACCCATGCCCATCTCATGAAGCTTGCAGCAGGGAGACTTAGCTACACTGGTTGGGCTCCTTAGGATACATGGCTACACTGGCCATGGTCCATTCTCTTCTTCCTCCTCTTCTTGAGTCGGTTGAACTTGAACTTACAAGGGAATACCTCGCTTCTCGAGGAAAGAGTTGCCAGACTAGGGTATTAGAGTTACCTTGTTGAGGAGGGTTGTCACATTGCCATTTCTGAGGTGGAGAGCTACGTATCACTTATACCATACAAGAAAAGATTCATGGTCATTAGAGTTTGTGTATGTAGACCTGCATTGATCTGGATTGTTGAGGAGTCTTGACCATAGTTTGGTGGAACTTAGAGGCTGTTAAGTTTTAAACCTAAGTCCAAATAAGGTTCTGACAAACTAATAATCCAAAGGTCTGACTGAGCTCCATACTTCAATTTAATGAAGACAAGTTTAATAATCAACCTTGATTCACCTTCTTCTTCTTCTTCTTCTTTTTCTTTCTCTTTTCACTTCTTTCTTCAAATAAGTGTTTGCTAAGGGACTAGTAAAAGTAAAGTATAGGGGGGTGATGAATACTCATTCATCACTCTTTATTCTTTTATTTTAGCGAAATATCTTGGTAAAGCATCATGTATATAGCTGTAAATACAATAAATTATCAATAAGCATGTATTTATTAATATTTAATAATTAGCATGTATTTGTGCAAAAATAAAAGAATAAAGAATAAAAGAAAAAGAAAGAAATATTTAGAATAAATATTGGGTGATCTGAACCCAAGAGAGGGTCCAAAATGGACCTGATCGCCAAATAAAATAAGTAGAGAGAGATAGGGCCACTCTACCTTGTACATACTCCTTCCTATATGTATATATTTTATTTTTAAAAAAAATAAAAATAAAAATATGTTTTTAACCCCTTGTATATAATTCCCAAAAATAAAACAAAAATTAGAAAAATAAAATAAAAATAAAAATAAAAATCTCTCTCTACAACCATAGACATAACACATGTATATATGTATCATACACCTATTTATTTCACACTTGTAAATAAATAATAAAAATAAAACAAATTATTTTATACTCCGAATAATATGTTGTAAATAAATAAAATACAAAATTGGGGTATTTGTACAAAAAACAATAAAATAAAAATAATTATCTGAAATACCTAGGTATTTTAGACATGTATATAATATAGTATACTGTATATAGATTAATTTATTTTTCATAAAAATAAATAAAAATCACAAAAAAATAGTTCAGAAAATAAGAAATATTTTTCATTTTGAACACTTTTTAATTTGAAATCATTTTCTATTTTTAATTTATTTTACAAATATTTTTGACCATGCTATTTTCTTATTGGTCCAGGAGGGATGTTGACCCCGGTCAACATCCTCTCCGGACCCTCTGTCCCAAAGATCCGACTCGCACCCAATTTTCTTCCATTTTCTCGACCGGATCTTGCTCTCTCATGCCCTGATTTCTTTGCCCGCACCTTCCCCTGGGATCCAAGACCCTCGCGGATCCCTAGGGAAGCGCGAATCCTTCTCCATTCGCGCGCCCTCGCCCGATCTCTCCAGCCACTTGGGACGGCCTATAAATGCTTCATTCGATTCCCTGGGTCCTCAGCTCGCGCCATACACTTCCCTGCTACCCTATAACCCTTCCCCTTGGTGACAACAATTGGATTGGGCCCTTAGTGATCGGAGAAGACCGCTGCAGCCGACAAGACTCGTGGTCGGAGCACCGCCGTGACGAGCCTCCCCCGCCTTTCGCAGCGAGGTTGAGGCGACGACCCCCTTTGACAGAATCCCCTAGAGCTCAGGATTCATTTAGGACCTTCAGGTACCCCTCGCATAGTCCTTAGCTCCGAATCTTTCATTTGCCATCTTCCGCCGCTCCGCCAGCTCTGACCAGCCAGTCGGAGCCTTATTAGCCACCTTCACCTGTTCTGATCGACACCCCATCTCACCGTCACCCTCCTTACGCAACCTGATCATCCTAGGCTTGGCTTGATTGCCAGGAGTAGGCCATCGGTTTCCTCCATCACTCGCCGGAAACCCCCACCTCCATCCACCACCGCTTCTCTTTGGTTTCAGTCAAATAACCTTGACCGAAGCACTCCTCCGAGTTAGAGCTTTACCATGCAGGTCTTTGCGCGTGTGGATACGCCCCACATCGCCTTCACCTCGCTTCACCGAAGCTCGCCTAGGTCCAGCCACAATCCAGGAGATCCGACCAGTAGCGAGCCCATCCGACTGACACACCCAATGTGGAGAAGCCTTGCGAGTCATTCACTGTCATCCGATCGTTCATCGGAGTGCCGGATCACCGCCGGTGCTCTGGTGACTTTCGCCCAGGCGGAGTTCGTCCAGTACCTCTCCCTATCGTTGAATCGATGCCTTTGCCCAAATTCCATAACAGCCGTCCATCCACTGCAGCTGTCAGACCGTTAGATCTGACATCTAACGACCCCATACAGCTCATGTTCGCACCTCCTGAGGGTCGTTGGATCCGCCAGCTGCATGCGCCAGAGCCGCATGTCTTCGTCCATTCAGAGCGTGCCACTTGTCCCCCCACGTGCATCGCACGCGCTGCAAGGGTAATTTGCTCCGCTACCCCTGCAGTTATTTTCTTTTATTAGTTAGTCTGTAAAATAAAAGTACACAGTAGGGTAATTTGCACTTTTGCTCCTATGGTTTCTCGTATTTACTTTTCAGTCCTTCTTGTGTGGCAGCACGTGCTTCGTCACATGTATTAGTGGGATAATTGCATGTAGTACCCTGGTCTTATGTTCTGTTATGTTTCGAAGTGATAGTTTTATTATTTGCACTTATACCCCTGTGCGTGTTGATTTTGGACATGTGCCTATATTCGTGGAAAAATTGCAGATAGGACCTTATACTTTTTAGGCGTGTTATTTATTGGTCCTGAAACATGTTTTTATTGCAGATCAATCCCTGTGTGCTGTGTGCTTGATTTTTATTTTAATAAATAGCAAATTTTATCCAAAAATCACGAGATTTTGACACATGGCTCCTACCATGGTGTAGGAATTTCTGTGAATTTTTGGTTGCATTTTGTTTCCATTTTTATTTTTAAAAATTCAAAAACCCTAAAAATTGCTGCTGTTTGTTTTTGAAAATCAACTAAAAATATAAAAAACACTTAAAAATCTCTGAAAAATTTTTTTTGGCTAGTTTTGAGTTGTTTTAATTTTTATTCCATTTTTGATGCATTTTCATTTATAAAAATCATAAAAATTGAAAAAAACTAAAAACCTTAGAAAAATTATTAAAAATTCATAAAAATTCAAAAAAAATGCATTTTAGGTTTCTGTAGTTAGCTTTTATTTTATAATTTATCATAAAATTGCAGCTTGAATTTTATAGGCATTTTAAGCAATTTTAAATTACCTTTAGATTCGGGTTGTACACTTTTTAGCATTTTTAGCCTTATTTCATTTTTAGAAAATTAAATAAAAATCAGAAAAATTCAAGAAAATTAACAAAAACATTTGAATATTTTAAAAACCTAAGAAATTTTTTATTTGAATTTTCTAATTATTTTTTATGCCTTGAATAATTGTTTGTTTGTGAGTTTTTGAGTTATTTTACACTTTTTCTTAATTTTTAAAAATCATAAAAAATTTGAAAAAATAAAATCTACCAAAATTCTTTTATTTTGGATTCCCGGCTACTTCGTAGCTTACACATATCGTGCTCCTTGAGTTCGACCCTGGTAGCTATTACAGGTGAAATAAAATAGCGAGACCGCTATATTTGTGCTTGATTAAGTGATTTTGATTTTGATTTCTGGTGGTCTTCTCTTTTCTTGATTGACTTAGCTTCACGATTCGGGTCGCAATGACGTTGATTTATACCTTAACCTGAGTAGCGGAGGATGGTCATCACCTTCCCTTTCTCACTTCAGACTAGAGCTTTGAGATGGCACAAAGAGTTGGGGAGGAAGATTACTACATGGGGAAACCTTCAGATGTTGTTTTTGTAGAGACTTTACCCCCATCGTAGAGTAGAGTTGATACGATCTTGTATTCAAGATTTTTCAGTTGTCCCTCAGGAGCCATTGAGAGATTCATGGCTTAGGTTTGTTGACCTACTAAGGATATTTCCAGATCACGGAATCTCGAGGTCTGACCTTGTTCAGATCTCCATGAGGGGGATGACCGCAAAGCAGATTGCATTAGTCATTACCTCATGTGGTGGTTCACACCGCAGTCCCGACATGGATTTATTTGAGACCATCTTGGGAAAACTTTTAGACATTCTATATTCACCAGATGATTTATTCAAGACAACACACGTGGGAGATATGACACCAGTTGAGTGTGTGGTGCTTCATGCTGATTTAGACAACACACACCAGTCAGAGGATGTGGATTGTACTACATTTCAGATGACAAACATGTTGACCACCAATGTGAGTTCCCAAAGCCAGACATTGATCGAGTTTCCGTTGGTTTTATAGCCAGAGTTTGAGCCAGTCCCGTACTTTCACGTCAAAGATTCTTGTATTCTAGATCTACTAGTATCATAAGAAATAGAGGAGGAGCTCACATTTCAGCCGTCCTTTCAATCATTTCAGTGTCCATGTCCAGCTGATTCGGTGTCCATTCTTCAGAAGATCCTCTCAGATTCAGATACACATTTGGATCCATCTCAGCATAGAGAGCTTGATAAGGGACACCATTTTGATTTGACAAATCTAGATAGTCCCGTCTTTGAGCCATGTGTCCTCCCATTTGATGAGGTCGATACATTTTTGGAGGACCTGATATTTGGTAGCATAGATCCCCAGTTCTATTCTCATTCCTTTGTCCTCACTGATGATTTTGCATTACTCCTCGAGGGTCATCTATGGGAGAATGCCACGTACCCTGCATTCTCGGTTTCACTTTCTGGGAGTGTATCCAACCTGTCGGATCACAAGACCGAGTCTTCTAATGTTTCTGATCATAAGTTTGAGTTTTCTCACCTCGACGACCCTCGCGAGGATGACCTGATCTTTGAGTTATTCGATGTTGATTCTGATTTCTCTACCCTATATACATCGGATATCAATTTTTATAGAGAGTCTCACGATCTTGATTTTTCTTATCTATTCAAGATGGTGATTGATGTGGAGGATTTCCTGACAAATCCTTCTTTCTCCACGTTCGATTTCTTCGGCTCCATCCAGTCACTCCATTCAACTTTTGAGCCAACGATTTCTTTTGTGCTACTAGAGCCCAATTTCATTCTACCATATCTTTACCTGGTAGCAGACGCCCGCCTGATCGTTTACTTGGATGTCATAGTTTACACTGTTGACCTCGTCGTTGTTCCCCTACCGAGACTACGACGACAGTACAATATTCGCGTCACAAATGTTGTCCTGAACCTCGATACTGTGTTGTCCTAGCCTTTGCACCTAGCTAGGGGTGTAAACTCTAACTCTTATTGAGAAGAACCTTAACATTGTCTTACTTATATAGATCATTCAGTCCATATCATTCATTCTTTTAGTCTAACACCCCATCTCCTTATGATTATGCTACACTTAGGGTGCATTTTACCCTAAGTAGAGCGGGTGTCAGACTTGTGATTATCCATTTGAATCTATTACCTCTGTTTTGCTGTCTATACTTAGGAATATTTTACCGTAAGTATAGGGGAGATAATATTTGTACATCCTATCATTCGGTAGTCCCCTTGTGTACAATTTTCTATACTTAGGATTACTTGATCCTAAGTGTAGTGAGATCACCAACTCCTATTGATTTTATTCTTTTATTCATCATTGTATTATAGTATTCTTTTCACTTCCTAATACTCAGCATGAGTTATGTCTTCCTTTGCAGCATTTTGATCACTATGAGGACATAGTTCGAGCTAAGTAAAGGGGGGTGTCGTATATATTGTATATATACTTTAGCCACAACTCATACTTTCATATTTTTAATATGGCTAAAATACTGCATAAATACTTGTAAAATCAGTAAAAACTAATAAAAAGATGCAGATATTTCCTCAAAATTCTTTTTGTATATTCTTATTAATAAGTCAGGTTAAAATATTATGAAAAATATTTTGAAAGTAGTGTGAAAATCTATTTGAAAATTTTATTGAAAACTATTTGAAAAATGTTTGAAAAATATTTTCAACCTTTGTAAAAAATATTTTGGCTTTTAAAAAAATTTCTTTCCTTTGTGTGAAATAAAATTATTTTGTAAAACTATCTGCAAATGTTTTGAAAACGGTTGAAATATTATTTTGAAAAAAAACCTATATATACTGTTTGAAAAATGTTTGCAAAATAGTTTTCAAATATTTGTAAAATTATTTGAAAATTATTTTGGAATACAGTTTTCGAAATTATTTGTAAGATTATCTTTGAGGAATATATGCATCACACACAAAAAAGATAAAACATAAAAATTGTAAACTATATATATACTTGTATAAATTACTTATCTACCTAACTCTTCTAAATACTAATTCCCACTCTTCTAAATACTCATTCCCGTATAAATATGTATATCCTATCTACTAATCCTAACCCTTATTAAAAACAAAAAAATTATGGTATATACTTGCATATATTACTAACCCTTTTTATAAAAAAATCCCTAAAAACTACAAAACCAAAAGTCTTTAAAAATTTGCATAATTAAAAATTCAAAAAAAAACTCTTTTAGCATGTGCATCATTTTTCAAAAATCCATAAAAAGTTCAAAATTAGAAAATTGTTTCACAAAAAGATTTTGCATTCTTTTCTTTGCATTGTACATATTTCTTGCTTTAGCATGTGGATTTTGATAATATTGACATTTAAACTAAGTCTGGAATAAAATTGAAGAATGGAGCTTAGTTGGACCTTAATCCACTTAATTTCAGAGGAACCTTATAAGAAGTGGAGTTAAGACTTTTCAGGTTTTAGTGACTTAATTCTTGGAGTCTATAAGACTATGTTCACATGTCATCTTGATTAGTCTAAGTAGAATATTTAACAACACACGCATGATTCTTTCAGTCTGTGGCTTACCTTAGACAAGCACTCTACACCTAGCTCTTCATGGAGGAGGTAGTGAGAGGTTGTTAGGTTTTAAATCCATTTCCCACTAAGGTTCCGCCACACTAATAATCCAAAGGTCCGACAGAGCTCCATACTAAAATTTTATTAAGATAAGTTTAAAAGTCAATATTGTTCTATTTTCCCCTTTTTCTTTTCTTTATTTTTGTTTTCACTTATTTTTCAAATAAGTGTTTGCTAAGGGACTAGCAAAGGTAAAGTATAAGGGAATGATGAATCTACGATTCATCATCTTTATTATTTTATTTTATCTTTATTTACTTAGTCAAATACTTGAAAATACCCACTAATTTCATGAAATTACCATTTTGCATGCATTTGTTAAATATGTATTTTAACACTTTTTATATTCAAAATAAAAGAATAAAGAAGAAAAGAAAAAGAAAAGAAAATAAAGGATGTACTTATGAAATAAATGCAGACTGATCCGAACCCCAAGAGAAGGTCAAGACTTGACCCGATCGACCAGGAGTAAAGTAGGGGAGATAGGGTCTTTAATCCAAAAATCCAAAAATAATTTGTAAATATTTTTCCTTGTATATTTGTACAAAATTTACGCTATTTTATTTATATATAAATTTACCTCAAATTAAATATTTTTCTAAACAAAAGTTATAAATAAAAATATTTTGTAAATAATAATAATAATTGCAAAGTAAAACCATGTATAGTGTAAAAGTATCCACACCTAGAAAAAGATGTTAAGTGACAACTAAACGATCAATTCCGGCTCCATACAAACTCAAATTGAATTAAACTCGCTCCATTGTACTCTAAATCAAATTGTCTTTAAAGTGGATTTGGTTTCATAAATTGTGGAGTTACGGTTGAAACGTTGGTTTTCTAGGGTGGTTTTTGCAATTTCACCACTTACTCATTTTATATATTTATTCATATTTATTTTTATACATAATGTAAATAATTGTAAATATTTTTCTTCATTATTAAAAACAAAAATTAAAATAAAAATAAAATTTTAAAAAATATTTAAAAATAATTTCCTTATTTGTAAATGTGTATATTGTACTATATGTATTTGCTACTTGTATATAACTAATTTCCTTATATAAAAAACCACAAAAAATAATTTCTAACATTAATTAATTAAATTAATATAATTACATTTTTTATTATTTATTAATTTATTTGATTTGAAAACCTACAAGATTTGATTTTCTACATTAAATAACCACCATTAAGATGGCTAATTAATTTTTGTAATTTAATTATTTTAATTATTTTATTTAATTAAGAATTTTATTTTAAATTTATTTATTTATTAAGTTTATTTATTTGTTTATTTAAATAACCACTAATTGCCTTCCTTTTTTGTACATAGTTTCCCTTTTTGCATTTATTCTTCTTTTTATTGGGCTCCTCCTCCCTCATTTTCTTTTTGATCAATCTTTAGTGGAGAGGAGATCGATCTCCAAAAGTTTATTGTCGCAGAAGGGTATCTAGCCTCCAAGCCGTCCGGTGACAGTGAGTCGGTCCTTGTCGAGGACATCACGACGTATTTGACCCCAAGGTGAGATCCAATTTATTTTCCTTCATCATTTTAGACCTAATTTTTGCTTCAATGTCATTGTTAAATTTTAGATCTTAAATTCTCATGTTTTCCATCCTGATTTTATCTGCTCCCGAATCCGATTTTTTATCTCATTATCCGATCTCTACATTTTACATTCTACCTCACATAATCTATCACCTCCGACCACGCACGGTGGTCGGAGATCTGGATCTATCTCTCACTTCACCAGATCTGCACCGGCGCACATTTATCATGTTTGGTTTTTCGTAGATAGAGCCATCGTGTTCGTATCCCCATTTGTTTCTAAAACATGTAAATAAAAAAATCATATATATTTTCTCTTTCTAATAATTGTTTTGCAGGAATTAAGAAAATAATTAAAAAATTAAATAAAAAATGTGTTTACAGTTTCTCTTTTTAAAAAAATAAAAAATAAAAAAATATTTCTATTTCTGTTTATAAAAAAAATTAAAAAAAGAGCAAGCAACTGCAACAGGATCACGACCATCTCCTCCGCGCCACCGACCTCTTCTGCACGAGGCCATTCACCGCCGTCTGGAGTCGCAGTCTGAGCCGACCTCCTGCGCTGCCCGTCGCGGTAGCCGCCACTGCCTTCACCCCCGCACACAGACGTCCGCTCAGCGTGTGAGTGCACTGTCCTCTGACGCTCAGCACGCGAGTGTGCCACCCTCTGGTGCCCAGCCCGCCGTCCTCCGACGCTCAATGCACGAGTGCACTGTCCTTCGGTGCTTAGAGCGTGAGTTTGCCACCCTCCGGTGCCCAGCCCGAAGCCTTCCTGACAGTGCCTCCTCCACCTCCACGAGCTGACCACCGCCTCCGCATGGATAAGTGAAGGAAGGGGTGAAAATTAACTACCTCCTCACCACCTCATTTGTGTTGGAGAGGAGCTCAATCTCCGAGAGCAATCTTGTCGCAGAAGGGTGCTCAGACTCCAACTCGTCCGGTGACAACAAGTCGGTCCTCGTCGAGGCCATCATGGTGTATCCAATCCCAAGCTGAGATCTAATTTATTTGATGTCATTCTTCTAGATTAATTTTAGATATAATTTTATATTCATTAAGTTGTTAAATTTTTAGATCTATAGTTTTTATCACCATTTTTTATCCGATCTCACATTTGTCAATCCGTCTCGACACCGATTTCCATTTATTTTCTTGATCTCTACGCATTCACATTCTACCATACACGATTTCTCACTTCTGACCATGCACGGTGGCCGGAGTCTACCTACTGCCCCACGCTGTAATGTCGGAGTATTTTTAAATTAGAGACGGAGTGAAGGGAAGAAGGGAGATAGAAGGTTACTACTAATGATCTAGAGAAGATGATCGTAACCAACTCACACCAATCATATACAAACACAATGCAAACCCCCAATTCACATACTCAACACAATGTGAGGATCGTGAAGATGTAGTCAATGATCTTGTCAATTTTTAGAGTTAGGTGATCAATCAAATGTTGTACAAACACTTAGGAGGCTTAATGGGATTTGGGCACTACTCCTTAGTGTGTACGCGAGCAATTAAAGGTGAATACAATGAGGGGGGTGCTCTCCCGAAATAATGATGTGTATCGGTTATGCTTTCAATTTATAGTCAATTCAATTAGCAGTCCCAATTTTTAATTTTTGATTTTTATGGGTATTTTCAATGAAACGTCTAACGAATTTTCCAATTTCCTTTATTTCTATATCCACAAAACAGAGGGGGAAAATGAAAATGCCAATACATGAGAAAATATGGATGCAAATGCTAGAGATAGAGGTGCATACCTGACTCCAACGCTCTACATGCAATATGGTCTCCACAAAAAAAATTAAACTAATCTAAATGAATGCAATGCGAGAACCGTCCTAGCCAGAAATTTCTATTATCGTGAAGCACATATTTATTTGACTAAGTCCAAGCGAGTTCTATAGTAATATATATTCTATTAGGGGCTTTGGACCTAATGCTACCTGGCTCAATCAAATAGAAACCTAAATCTAGGGGTTCGCACAAAAAATCCACATGAAATAAATAAAAAATAAAAACGAGGTTCAAGTGTCCAACAAAAGTCTAAAGTCTATTATTTAAATGATAGATAATTGTTCTCTAAAATAAAATAACTATCTTCTGTTCCCTACTCTTCCTCCTGTGCTGGTCCTCAAAAGGACTCCAAGTCGTCCTCCTAGAGGTTCCTCGCACAAAAAGCACATTAGAGATATGTCAGAAAATCGTTATAATATATATAGAGAGACAAAAGGCTGAAAAATGACTGAAAAATAACTACAAAGCCGTGCCCCCCGGCAACGATGCCATTCTGATGAGCGGAGGCTGAAGGCGGATGAGCAACGAGTGTCGGTGGAGATGGCCGCGGCGATCGGGCCATTGACGGAGGGCGCCGCCTCTCGCGGGCAACGACGAAGGTGGATAATGACACACCAGGCAACTCGGGTTAAGTAGTATCAAAGGTCGTTGCGACCCGACTCACTAAGCGTAATAAACAAGAAAATCAAGACCACAAATCAGATAAAAAAATCAATAAAAATAAGGAAATGTCAGCTATCTCCGCCATTTAATTAACCTGGTATAGCGACCGAGGTCGAACACAAGGAGCACGGAAATGTACAAAGTAGTCGGAAATCAGATAAATGAAAACATATTTTTGTGGTTTTTCATTTGCATTTATTTTTCTATTTTCAAAATGTGAAAACAAATAAAAAGAACAAAGTGAAAATAAGCTTTGAAATTTTTATTAAGACTAAAAATACTCAAACAGGAAATAAAAATACTTTTATATTTTTCAAATATTCAGATGTTTTTGGTAATTTTATGGGATTTTTCCAATTTTTATATGATGTTATAAAAATGAAATAAGATTAAAACAATGAAACAATGTACAGCCTGGACTGAAAGGCAAGTTTAAAATAGTAAAAATGCTTGGATGTCCTGAGTGTGATTTTTATGAAAAGTAAATAAAAATATCTATAATAATAACTGAAATCCATTTTTTTGAATTTCTAGATTTTTAAAGGATTTTTATAATTTTTGAGATTTTTGAGATTTTTAGGGTTTTTATGAAAGATAATGCAACAAAACTGCATTACAAGTTAAAGCACGCAAAAAAAGCACGTAAGAATTTTTTTGTAATTTTTAAAGCAGTTTGGAATTTTTATGTATTTTCTAAAATAGACAGGACACTTTTTAGGATTTTTGATTTTTTAGAAAATATCAAATAAAACTAAATTAATTTACAAAAAATACCATAAATATTACATGTTAGCAGGAGCTAACTGTACTTTTTTTTATAGAATTTTAGAATTGATTTAGTAATTATTTGATTAAAAACAACACACAGCAAGCAAGGACCTAATTGCAATTATTCAAAAGATACAAGCCAAATAATAGCACAATAGAAAGCAAATGGGCCTGATATGCAAATTATCTAGACAAACACACGTACTACACGTAACACATGCTCAGAGGGGCATAAATGAAAATACTAAAAAGTTCCCATTCCAAACATAACATCCAGGAAATACAGGGAATATAATGCAAATGTACCAGAAGAGCACGTAACACTATACGTGAGTTCACACAAGCTGGACTAAAATGCAAATAGTAAAAGTACAAGGGTTTAATTGCAAAAATTCCAAAATAAAAATAACTATGGCAAATATTTATAGGACCAGAAAGTAAATGCAAAATAGAGAAGGGCCTAAGTAGCAATTACCCTTTCTTATCGAGCGATCTTACGGATGAGGGAACTCCACTTAAGGATGAACGGTTGAGATCGGCTGGTACCCCTTCGACTATAGACAACCCTGATTGGATCCTTAGATGGATAAAATGATTAGGAGCTCCTCGATGCTGAATGGCTGAGATTAGACCTGGGGCGAGCTTCGATCTAACAGATGGGAGGACTCATGGAAGAATGCTGAAGAACTAAGCTCCGGCGAGTTTCGTTCGACCAATATGCATGGTCGGGTCATCCTCGCGAGCTGCGGAGGAGTGGGAGCGGTCGAGGATGGTCTTCCGCAGCTTCAGGAATGCTCAGAATGGTCCAAACCCAAGCGAGAGGGCCTAGGGGTGACTGGGGACCTAGGGCTCTTCCTGGAGTACCTTCGACCTACAGATGAGGCCCAAATGCACTCCAACCCTGCAGGATACAACGTATGCTCAGAGGGAGATACTCTGACGAGGGTTAGAGTGTCTGAAACATCATGAACTAAGGGGGGTCGGTGAATGAAATAGGTCATGTCGGAGGCAGAGGATAGGACCTGCTAATAGGCTCTAATCCGTTGAGTAGAGCCGATGGAAGGGTGCGGGATGAAGCGTAGAAGCGGATGGTGGTCCGAGCGAGGTGAAGTCACGTCAGAGGTGCGTGAAACGATGGAGAACGGAGGCTGATCAGAGCTACTCTATTCCGCGATGAGATGGTGGATTAAATGGATGAGAAGCAGTAAAGAAGTTACCTGGAGATGGAGGAAGTTCGCAGGGGAGTCGTGGATGAAATCCACGTAGGATGTGGCCTCGATGGACGACGGTTCCAGAGGCTGGAGCTCCTTGCATGGAAAGGAGGCTAAGCTCGCCGGACCTAGGGTTCCCACGCCCCAACAGATGCCCTAGCCTTGTCCCTCTCTCTCGCTGTCACTCTGGAAAGGAATAGGCAGGCGCAACCGAAGAGGTGGAGCAGCGAAGGTGGTCGAAAAGAGAGGGGGTCATGCAGGATATATATGCGTGGGGGTCCGAGATGATGGGGATGGCATCCGCGAACTGAGTTGCGGATCAAGCAAGGGATCAATGGGCGAGGGTTAGGGGTCTGCCACCTCTAATCGGGGAGAAAGATGAGGTGAAATGGGGCTCGGTTCGGTCTTGGATAATTGGGAGAAAACCAGGTGAAAATGAAGTTGGTGACTCAGGAGACCCAGGGGGACCAGTTGACCAAGGTCAACAATCCGAGGTGGCCCAATCAGAGGCCACCTAGGATACGGACAAAATAGACTACATGACAAAACATGGATGAAAAATAAAGATAATTCTATTAAAAATAATAAATGAATTTAAATGAAAAATAAATGAAATAAAAAATGTTTATTATTTGTCAAGGAATTTTTCTGTGATTTTTAATTATTTTTATGAAAAATAAATTAGTCTATATACAATATATAGTATTATATACAAGTATAGTATACCTATGTATTTTGTACAATTGTTTTTATTTTGTTATTTTTACACGAATGCCTAAATTTTGTATTTTATTTATTTTTAATATATATTTAGGAGTTCAAAATAATTTTTGTTTCATTTTTATAATTTATTTACAGGTATAAAATAATTAGGGAGTGAAACATATATACATGTATTTTGTACAAGTGAGAAAGGTTTTTGTTTTTATTTTTATTTAATTTTTCTGATTTTTATTTTATTTTTATTTTATTCTTAGAAATATATACAAGGAGGTAAAAGGAATATTTTATTTTTATTTTATCAAAATAATTATTTACATCTATAAGTAATATGTACAACATAGAGTAGGCCCTATCTCTCTCTACTTATTTTCTTTGGTGATCAGGTCAAGGCTTGGCCTTCTCTTAGGGTTCGGGTCACTCTGTATTTATTCTAAATACCTCCTTCCTTTTTCTTTTCCTTTATTCTTTTATTTTTGCACAAATACATGCTAAATATACAATGTTAACACATGCATGTTGAATGCTAACTTATTGTATTCATACATATTTACATGATGCTTCGCCAAGATAAATAGCTAAAATAAAAGAATAAAGAGTGAAAATCAGGGATTCATCACCCCTTATATTTTACCTTTGCTAGTCCCTTAGCAAACACTTATTTGATGAATAAGTGAAGAAGAGAAGAAAATAAAAAGAAGGAGAATCAAGGTTGATTAATAAACTTGTCTTCACTAAATTGAAGTATGGATCTTAGTCAGATCATTGGATTATTAATTTGTAGGAACCTTATTTGGACCTAGGTTTAAGACTGAACAACCTCTATGTTCCACCAATCTATGGTCAAGACTCCTCGATAATCCAGATCAAAACAAGTCTACATACACAAACTCTAATGACCATGAATCTTTTCTTGTACGGTGTAAGTGATATGTAACTCCCCACCTCAGAAATGACAAGGCAACAACCTCCCTCAGCAAGGTAACTCTAATTTCCTATTCTAGTAGCTCTTTCATTGTGGAGCGGGGTATTCCCTTCCAAGTTCAAGTTCAACTGGCTCAAGAAGAGGGGGAAAGAAGAGAATGGACCATGGCCAGTGTAGCCACGTATCCCTGGGAGCCCAACCAGTGTAGCTAAGTCTCCTGCTGCAAGCTTCATGAGATTAGAAGGTGTAACATAAACTTTGCTTTATTTGTCTATATAAACTCCGGCAGACATTTCATTTTCTATCAGGCCCACCACTCTTTTTTTGGAGTTTTTCTCTCTTTTGCACATTTTTTTGATGTGCATATGTACAACATATATACATGGTGCAACATATATACATAAGGACTTTTTCTTCTTGAGCCAGTAGACTATCCCTCTTTTGAAGCATTATTGCAACCCACAACTCCTATCTTTAGACCTCGAAACCGCCATACCAAGTTGAGGTGCACTTCCCTCCCTAAAGGAAGATGAGAGGTTTCACCTAGAAGTACTACCCTCATATGCTACCCCAAGCCAAGGAAAACTGCCTCCTCACCACCTCATCCGTGTGGAGCTGAGTGTAAAGTGCTGGTCCAAGTAAAGACATTGTCTGTGAGAGTCATGCGTGCGTTGTTAAGTGTTTTACTTAGGCTTATCAAGATGACATGTGAACATAGCCTAGTGGACTCAAAGAATTAAGTCACTAATAGACATGAAAAGTCTTAATCCCAAATCCTATAAGGTTCCTATGAGAATTAGGTGGATTAAGGTCTTAACCAAGCTCTATTTTCCAATTTAATTCCAGACTAGTTTAAATGTCAACTATGATTCAGAAAAATATACGAGTATATATAAAAATCTTTTTATACAATTTTTTTTGAAAATATGCAATATTTTTGAAAATGTTTGAATGCATGCATGAATGCAGAAGTTTTGCAAATTATTTACAAAACATTTACACAAAGATTTTTGCAAACTAAACATTTTACAAAAATTTTGTACTATGTACATAAATTTGATACAAAATATTTACAAACTTTTTACAAGTAAAACATTTTTACAAACATTTGTACAAAAATAGTGTTTAATAAATAGCTATGCATGTGCAAGAAAGAATTTTATGTACACGAAAAATTTTAAATTTTTGTGATTTTTAATAAGTGATTTTTAGCCATTTTATTTATAGACATACTCACAGAAAGTACAAGTTATGGATAAAGTATATATGTAATATATATGACACCCCCTATACTTAGCTCGAACGATGTCCTCAGAGTGATCAAAGAGCGATGAAGAAGACATTACTCGTGCTTAGTATCGGGAAGTGAAAAGAAGGTCTACACTACAACGACAAATCAAAGAATTGAATGAATAGAGCTCGGTGATTCCCCCTATACATAGGATCAATTAATCCTAAGTATAGAAGACTGCACACAAAGGGAAAACGAGTGAAAGAATGTACATGATCTACCTCCCCAATACTTAGGGTAAAATATCCCTAAGTATAGGTAGCAAAAAACAGAGGTAAAAAGAATCAAAAGAATAAATCTGATACGCTCTATACTTAGGGTAAAGTACACCCTAAGTATAGCATAATAGCAAGATGCAGATGGGGTGTTGGACTAAAGAACGAGACGATATGGACATCTGGATCTATACAAGGTAGAAGACAATTAAAATCAGTCACGAGATGCAACTGATGTGAGTCAAAGACCACATCTCATGCAAAATGAATCGGGGCGACGTCAACAATCAGCGGATCATGATCTAGATATGGCTTGAGGCGCTGACCGTTAAAGCAAAAGGTGGACTCAAATGACATTTGAGATATGTCGATACTACCATTATCATGCACCTTTCAGACCAGGTATGGTCCCTTCCACTCACTCTGCAATTTCCCTGGAAATAATCTAAGCCTGGCATCAAACAACCATACTCTCTAATCTGGCTGAAATTGCTTATGGCTGATATGAGAATCATACCATATCTTTACTCGCTCCTTATACTGTAGGCTTTTTGAAAAGGCTATATCTCTAAGCTCCTCCAGGGCTGCCAATTCTGCCTTCCTTTGATCATCTATACTCTCTGGATCCAATAATATATTAGTGACAGTTCATAGTAACTTATGCTTAATCTCAATAGGTAAATGGCATGGCTTGCCATAAATGAGACGAAAGGGATATGTACCCAAAGGAGTCTTGAAGGAAGTCCGATATGCCCACAAGACCGAGTCCGAAAGCTGTGATCAATCCTTTCGATCTGGGTGGACTACTGATGAATCCATATTTCATCATCTTTATTCTATAATTTTGGCCTAAAAAACCCTGGCAAATGCATGGAAATACCCTTAATTCCTGCATTTTAGCATCCATGCATGTATATGTAAATAGTGTATAAAATACTATTTTTAAAGCCAAAATAAAATAATAAAGAAAATAAAAGAAAAGAAAAAGAATAAAATATTGTAAATATTTTATGACCCGAAACCCCGGGACCTAGGCATCTAGATGAATAGGTCGACAAGGAATAAAGTAGGAGGAGATAAGGGCCAAAATACAATAAAAATCCCTTTTATTTTTATTCATTCCTTATTCATTTTGGGACCTATTTTTGGTTCCACTTTTTATACCTCAAATAAAGAAACTTTTTACATGAAAGTTGTAGGTAATTAAATAAAGAAAAATACAAAATTTATTTCATAGAAAAATAATGTACAAATAAAAAGTTATGATCTGAATAAAATTCCAGAATCCTAACTTCCCAAACCTGTATCTCTCAAATAAAAACTCGAAACTCATCGAAATCACTTTAACTGTATATAATTTTAAATAAGATATTTAATGAAGGTAGTTTCGCATTTGGCGGAGCTATTGTTTGAAAGTTGAGATTTGGACCCCTATTGTATACTGTACAGATTAAAATATTCATTATATTAATTAATCATTATTTTTATAATTTCTAATTTTTATAATTTTGTAAATTTTATTTACAATATTTGTGTGCATTAATATTAGAATAAAAACCTAAAGAAAATACAAAAATAAAAACGCCTGTGTATATAAGACATAGGTATAATGCCTATAAGTATACATGTATAATTAACACTCCTATTTTAGTAAATGTACAAAATACATCAAAAAAATAAAATAAAAATATATTTAAGTGTATAAAAATATTTTAGAAATTTAGAAAATAATAAACAAAATTAATAAAATCAAATACACAAAATAAAAATAAAATATTAAAACATATAGATATGTATACCTACATAGGCCTAAAAAGGTAACTTGTATTTTTATACCTTAAAAAATAAAAATTATAATAAAGTAATTCATAAAATAGTAGATATTTTTCATTTTATAATCCAAAAATAATAAATTCATTTACTATTTTTAAATGAATTTTTAAATGTTTTTCCGGGGCCTTTTCCTGGTTGGTCCACGTGGACCAACTAGGAGGCAGTCAGCATTGACCTCGGTCAACTACCCATCCTTCTCCCTGTAGCAGTGTCAGATTTGCATTTTTGACCCGTTTTCTCGATTTTTTCGAGGCTTTCTCTTGCATCATTTCGAGTTAGTGTCTTCTTGACTTTTGATCCTCGTTCAATGGGCATGCACGCCTATGTGCAACCTTGGTCATTGGATCAATGATGCATCCGCTCTGCCTCGTTCTTCCCAGCCATCCATCAACCCTTCATATAGAGACCCAATTTTCAAACTCGAATTCGAACCCCTTGCATGCCGCTTTCTCCCCACCTAGCGTGCTCTAGAGATAGAGGGATGTGACAACTCCTGATTCCAGGCTTCAGGAGGGTCGAGGAAGGGCCGAGGCGGCTCCACCATCTCCGCCAACTCTGACGTCGAGGTTCCCCACCTCAGGTGATCTTCACCTTCGAGGGTATCTTCTTTCTTCGTTTCTTTTGCATTTTCTTATTCCCCGTAGTTGTAGGAGTAGAATAGATCCGCTATATCTGAGTTCCATCTATCCAATCGCCGTTATGATCCCTTCACCGGAGTTTTCTCTGGCCGACCGTCCCATCTCATCACTTCGCGCCCCCATTTCGCCACCGCTGGGTCCAGGCATTTTGCCCTGGACCCTCTCACCCTTTTTGGCAGGTACTGGGAGCATAACAGCGACTGGGGACCCGGATTCGTACTTCGCTAGAGGTAACTGGAGCACCAAGCTCCGTCGCCTTTGCGACAACACTACAGAGCCTCTCCGGTGCTTTTGAGGGTCCCAGCAGCTAGAGCATCACTGCAGGAGCTTCCCCGACCTTTTTGTTGCGTCCCAGACCACCGGAGTCATGCCATCTCGCCGGAGGAACTTCACCCCGGCGAAGTTCTTCCCTTTTCCTCCTCAGGGTGCCTCCACTGTCCGATCAGAGCAGCCACCCCAGTTTGATCATCCGCCGTCCGATCTTGGCCAGCTTCGACCGTCGATTTCCTCGCCAGATCTGATCTCAATCGATCATCTCCGAACCGTCATCGCGCATTGTGCGCGCGCCACGTGGATAAGTGAACGGCTTCCCGTCGTCCGATCACGCACGAGTTTATTAGCCGTGGGTAATTTTGCCTCACACCCTCGCCGTTTTTGCATTTACCATTTAGTCCCGAAACTTTCATTTGTATTTATTTATTTTATGTAATATTTGCATGGACACCCCCATACTTTGAATATTTGCATTCAGGTCCTGTCCACGTCACCTCACGTGACTCATGCACGTGGGGTGGTGGACATTTTGCAAGGACCCCCATGTGGGATTCTTTATTTTGTTTTAGTCCAGGAACTTTTTTGTTAAGTGCAATATTTTTAGATATTTTGCAAAATAGCCCCCAAACATTTTGTATTTGCGTTTCATTCCTCCCCAAACGCGTGCGTAGTCACGTGCGGGCCTAGTGAAATTGCAGGCGTATATTTTCACTTTTGGCTATTTGCATTTGGTCCAAAAATTTTGTGAATCAGTTATATATTTTGCGAAAAAATTGCACTGTGGCCCCTAGAGTTCTGGATATTTACGTAAATGTCCTTGCTAACATGATTTTTCTTTTTGTTTCTTTTATTTATTTCATGCATCTATAAAACCATAAAAATTCTCAAAAAAATACCATAGCTTCATGTTTTGTTGCCCTTTCATGCCATATTTTTGTTTTGCATTTTTATTGCATTTTCATATTTATAAAAATTCAAAAAAATGTATTTTCTCTACTATTTGCATTAATTAATACCTAAAAATATAAGAACCCTTCGAAAAATTCCAAAAATATTACATTTTGTGTTTTCTGTATGTATTAACTTCAGACCAAAATCACTAAAAAATTCAAAAGAAAACCCCTAATAACAGCAAAACTCTTAAAAACTTCATAAAAATCTAAAAAACTCAAGAAAAATCTAAAAATATAATTTTGGTCTCTGAATTTTCTCGGATTTATTATCTTCAATTTAGAATTAGTTTGAGGATTTTGTAAGTCTGTTTGATATTTTTGATCCTCATTTTAATCTCGGACAGCAACCTTGTCCAAGGTTTTTTAGTATTTTTGCCTTTAAAAATATCAAAAAAATAGTAAAAATCTAAAAAAATCACAAAAAACATTATAAAAATATAAAAAGCCCAAAAAGATTCCATTTTCTGATTTTTTATTATTTTTACCACTTTTTATTAATATGTTAGTCCTCTTTTCGTATATTATATACATATTCCTTTCAAAAAATATAAAATACAAAAAGAAAATACAAAATTAGAAAAATCAAAATCAAAATATAAAATTATAAAATCAAAATTTAAAATAAAAAATATTATAAAATTAAAAACCCACAAAAAGGCACATTTGTGGGTATTCGATCACATTCAGTTTTGAGCACTTATTTTTAGATCTATCCTGCTTGTTCCCTGTGTTCGACACTCTACACATACTTGCACCTATACACACTTTTGTTGTATAGTTATAATAAATTTTAACTCCACACATTTACTTTCATTGCTTGATCTATATGTTGTGGGTTAATTGTTGATTAGCCAAGATTGTTGAGTGGTCAACGCATCGACTGTTGATCTGCCTTGTGGATCAATACGACCGCTCGATTCCCCTGGTTAATCAAATGGCGCCGTTGCCGGGGAGCAATAGCGTATAGATCAGCCTTTTGTTTGTGATTATTTGTCTACCATTTTTTTTCTTCATTTATTTCCTTTGTTTTTTATACATATTTTGAGCTATCTAATCCCTTCTCTTTATTGACTCTGTGCGAGGAACTGTGGATCGAGGGAGGCACGTTTCCCTAGGTGCCTGCACACCCACGTGAAGCCAGCTTGGTCCTGGTATCCCTGCACGAAGGACTTAGAGATTTTTGTAGATTTAGCTCTAGTTTATTTTCTGTCTATATTTCTGTAATTTAAGTGAGAGAGAGTGTGACTCATAAATTGTAACTTAAACAGGACTTGGACATTTCTACACTTCACGAGGTCCAGTGCCCGAGGGATTGTTCCCTTGGGGGCCTCGTCAGCTTTTGCGGTTTTTCGTTGGGTTTTATTTTCTTCGATTTTCTTTCATTTTGATTCACGAAGATTTTGGCCCATAGACTTAGGATTTTATTTTGATTGTGATGTAATTGATTAGGACCCCACACCTAATATCATTCCTGTGCCTATAGATTGTTAAGTGGACCTAATTAATAACTCACAAAAGAAAAAGCTAATTTGGTCACCTGAGGGGTCATGTGCCGCTAGAGGTTGTATACAACGCTAGCAGGATCCGTTGTGGCAGACACCGATCGGCATCAGAGACCGGACCCCGACCCCTCCTGTTGACCTATTAGCTATTGTTCATCTCGTGTAGAAATTCTTGTCTAAGGTTGATTTCTTCTTGGATCATATATGTAGTTTTAATTTCTGTCTTTAATTTATGCGTGAATTACCCTGCATGTAGAGTGCTGGAGCAATGTACGCATTTCTATCTCTACATGCATTATTGTGTTTGATCGTGCATCGACTTTTCCGACTTCCTCCCCCGTTTTATTGGACTTAAAATAACACAGGAAATCAGAAAATTCATTAGGCGATGTTTTTATTTAGAAAAAGACTAAAAAAGTGAAAATAATAAAATTGGGACTACTAATGCAAACTTGACCTTAAAACTCACCTCACCTCAAAAAATTTATCTTGGGGAGAGTAACCCCCTCCTTGGTTGATTTATCTGCAGCGAGAGAGTGACCCGCACACTAGGATAGAGCCATATCTGAACTCCTCTCAGACTACTGCTCTAGGATTAGTCGTTCTCTAGTGAGGATCTCTCTAATTACCAGTAAAGCGGACTGTGACATCCTTTGCAGAGTGGATTGATCGGGTAGCCGGTAAACGGTCCGCAATACATACTGGCTGGGAAAGATCTAGCCTTAGGTCAGGACAATCTCCTAGGAGCATTGGGTTCCTACCAGCTCGCTTAATCGCTCTGATAGATTGATTGATCACCTTATTAAAATTGAGAAGATAATTGATCGAGCCTTTACAGTTATCAGCTCCAGTGTTGTGTAGGTGAACCGGGGGTTTATTTTCACATCTTGTTTGCATTCCAGATCTCATCAGCCCTTTTCCCAGATCAAAATGATGGGAAGGAGATCCCTTAGTCCACACCTGGTGGCACTGCTATCGAGCACTCCTTCCTATCCATCTAGGTCGGCTTCGGGGAGTCCAAACCCACTCTCCGAGCCTGAGTTTACGTCCACCCTGTTCCCCCTCGATCACCCTTCTTCTTCAGTCAGTCCTGTGGTGTCAGAGTTTAGAGCAGCACAGAGTTCGGAACATTTGACGGCACCTGAGATGGGTACTTTTGCCTTTGGAGAGACCCGAGATATGGCCGGCAGAGAGGAACACCCAAATGAGCAGGAACCGCCTCCGTATATATATGATCAGGCTGCCATCAACAATTCACTGTTAGCTTCCCTAAAGACCATACAGAGACAGATCAGAGACCATGGAGCCTTCATGGGTGACATTATGAGAGAGCTAGCACGGATGCGAGAGGGCAGAGAAGACAGACCTGAGGGCGGTGGAGATATACCAGAAGTAGGCGGCGGAGGAGGAGAACCTAACCAAGAGAGGCCACCACCGATGACCATGAGGCAATTGCACAGCCCTGCCGCAACCCTCACTTACCAATGGATCCAGCTTCCTCCCATTGTTGGGAACTTCGAGCTTCACCCCCAAACCATTCAGTTATTGCCCAAGTTTCATGGGCTAGCCACCAAGGAGCCTCATCTCCATCTGCAGGAGTTTGAGATGATTTGCAGCACTGTCTACGCAAGACTAGTGGACGAGTACACAATAAAGATGATTGCCTTCTCGTTCTCCTTAGCTGACAGAGCAGTCTATTGGCTGAAGCACCTTGGGAGGTATGTCACATCTTGGGCACAGCTCCGAACCGAGTACTTGAACAAGTACTATCCACTAGGTCGGACCAACGCAACGCGAGCTATGATCGGCAACTTTACCATGATCCCAAACGAGCAGTTCCACGAGGCTTGGGGTCAATTTAGAAAGCTCATTGACCAGTGTCCACATCACGATATATCAAAGCCCAACCTTGTTCGGAGTTTCTTTTGTGGGATGACACCGGAGCTGTAGGGGCTTGTTAATGCCTCTTGTGGTGGATCTGATTTTCCAAGGGTGAAGACAAGGTTTGGGAGATCTATGAAGGAATGGCAGAGAACTCTACAGTCATGGCCCAAGCCAGAGTGTACACACAGCCGAAGATCCCACCACATGCAGTTGGATATAAGAGGATTGCACGCATTGATGTCGGTACCCACACACCGTCAACAACAGCAGCTCATGCTAAATCAGCCGCGGCCGACATGGGGATCATCAGCAAGAAGTTGGACCGCATCGAGATCCTTGAGAAGAAGCAGAGTCAGGGTCTTGCACATATGGACCAGTTGACTAAGACCATGAGTGACCTGAAGACTCAAATCCTATGCATGGAGGAGGCACAGACGTCTACTCAGTAGCCTCCCAGGTCACGTGATGATCCCAACAGTAGCAGCTCCACCCAGCCCTCTGCCACGTACCGTTAGGTTCACCACATCCATGCAGAGCCGACCCAACAGCTACAACACTACCCATTGTTGCCACCATCTCAAGACACTCAAATGGTGGTGTACCGGCCGGATCAGCCACTGGCAGTTTTTCCTCCACCACCCGTTGAGTAGGAACCATTGATGGAAGTCAATGGGATTTGGTACGACCGGTACCCACAACAGGTCGGGATTCGGTGTGATCATCCCGTATTCTGTTGGACCACCAGAGGAACTTCATCCCAACAACAGTCTCTAGCTCAGGGTCCACAGAACAGCCAGCACCACCAGAAGCAGCCCCATTATTCCCACCGGTAGTACCAGCAGGGTCCTCATCCCTCTTATCAGGGACATTAGTGGAGGCAGCATCAGTAGCCTCACCAGACATACTCCCAGCCTCCCCCACACTATTCTCAGCAGCAACAGCCTCATTTCTAGCAGGGGAACACTTCCGGTTCTCAGGCATCTGCCTTCGAGAACCCAACGCTTGTTGACCTCGCTCGCTTGCTTTCTGAGCAGCAAGCATCCTTCCGGCGGGAAATGGATGAGTTCTGGCAGGAGATGAGGGATATCATCAAGGGCAAGGCTGCCATACCTGCACAGATCGAGCCTAATCCGAAAAATTTGAAGAGGAAGTCTGAGCAGGTACAGTTTACAGAGGATACCTCTCCTAGTGACTATTTGAGTGACATGTCTTCTTTTTGTGATGCTGATTTTGTGACTACTACGAGCGGTAGGATGCCAGCCGGCGGCGCCTCATCTGAGCGACAGCCACACGAGGAACCAGGAGCGCCAAATGAGGAGAGTAGCGGTGCTGATGCCGCTATCGATGATGTTGATGACGGTGGTACTGATGCCACCAAGGATGGAGATCCAGATGACGGTGCTGAGGCCGTCGTGACACCAGATGCAGACGGTGGTGCTGATGCCACCATTTTACTTGATGCAGAGCCAGAGCGCGGTGCTGATGCCGCAAAGTCAGATGTCGTTGGTGGTACTGAGGCCACGACTTCTACTTTTATTGAGCTCCCACATGTTGTGTTGCCACCTTTTATATCTCAAGATTGTGGTAACAAGAAAAAAAACAAAAATATGAATAAAGGAAAAGTTTCTGTATCCACTTCGAGTCCATATGTGTTGCATGATGATATTTGTATGGATTCCATACCTTCACAGGCAAAGGAACCTCTTCCTAGTCCTCCATCTGAGGAGGCCCCTTCCATCTCCTTCCCTCAAGCACTCCGATTGGCGAAGGGGAATAAAAAAGAAAATCCAAAAAAGACTCATCAGTTAGAGTTCATCAACTAGATGATTGATAGATTTCAGATTCAATTGACTTTACAGGAGGCACTTGAACACATCCCCCTCTTCCAAAAGAACCTGAGAGAGAAGACTACAGTCCACAGGAAGAGGAGGAACCATAGAGATGAGATCCATGTACTTACCCATTCCACATGCTTTGCCATTCAAAACCGATTGCCAGCCAAGACCTGATGCAGGAGCTCCCTATGTCAGATGCGAGATTCAAGAGCAACGATTCGATCGTACTCTATTAGATAGCGTCTCTTCTATCAACCTCCTTCCGGCAACTTTACTTGACTGATTCAAGTTTGGCCCTCTTCATCGGAGCAGGATAGTCCTTCAGTTTGCTGATAGGTTGATTAAGAGGCCGAAGGGGTTGTTGAGAGACGTGGTCGTTACCATTCAGGGCCTGAAATTCCCCGTGGACTTTGTTGTATTGGACATGGAGATCCCTGAGTTGGTAACATATACCTCCATCATACTTGGACGCCCATTCTTGGCCACTGCTAAGGCGGTGATCGACCATGATAGTGGGAGGGTGTACTTTCACGTAGAGGGTGAAAGTATACAAATAGAGACGATCGACCAGAGCGAGAGATTCAGCATGCTCAGAGCAGTTCAGTGATACCGAGCAGATGACAGAGGCTGAACGAGACGTCCACCAGGAGTGTGATTTTGTGATGACCGATGATGAAGCCATTTGGACAGATCTAGTAGCACAAGTCCTCGCCTTGCCTGCAGATTCAACGTACTTACAGCTTATGGCAGTCGAGAGTTTGGATAGCACACCCCTGGCAGAGGACACATTTAAGGCTAACAATTGTGGGATGAGTGGTGAAGCAGAATTTCATCCTTGTTCTTCTAGTTCAGATCCCTCGGATTCAGACATTTATTGGGATGACTTTGATGATTACTTGCCTTGTATGATTCCTTCTGAGCCAACATCTAGGACGGAGAGTGAGCCAGTACAGTTCACAGACACTCCAGCAGGGTTCCCTTCATCAGATTTTCATGCACAACGAGAGTTCTCTCATACAGACCTGGTAGCCTTCTCACAGACATATCAGAAGCCAGATTTGCCAGCTCCCAGTTGTCCAGAACTAAAGCCTTTTCCACAGTCGTTGAAGTACAGATTCCTTGCGAGTGAGCCAGATATGCACCCAGTCATTATCTCAGCAGATTTGACTGGAGAGAAATAATCTCGTTTGATGGAGGTTCTTGAAAGAAACCGCAAGGCAATAGGATGGAGTATAGCTGATCTCCAGGGGATTAGTCCAGCTATGCCCTTTGGTTTGTGTAACGCCCCAGCGACATTCCAGAGGTGCATATTGTCCATTTTCTCATACATGGTGGGTGACTGTTTATAGGTCTTCATGGATGACTTCTCGATCTATGGCGATGGGTTTGATGCTTGTCTTGACTGCCTAGACCATGTGGTTCAGCGTTGCATAGAGGTCAATCTTGTCTTGTCTTGGGAGAAGAGTCACTTCATGGTGACTCAAGGGACGGTCCTTGGTCATATCATCTCCAACAGGGGCATGGAGGTTTATCCAACCAAGATGGATATCATTAGAAAACTCAATCCACCGTCCAATCTGCGTCGATTGCGGTCTTTTCCGGGGCACGTCGGTTTCTACCGACGGTTCATTCAGGACTTCAGTCGTATTGCTCGATCGCTCACTGATTTGCTAACAAAAGACACTGAGTTCATTGTCGATGATAAGTGTCTTGCATCCTTTGAGACTCTCAACAATATGGTTGTCAAGACTCCTGTCCTTCAGCCACCCGATCGGTTTCTCCCATTTGAGATCATGACGGATGCTTCTGATTTTGCCGTAGGGGTTGTGCTTGGACAGAGGAGGGATGGATTGCCGTATGCCATTCACTACGCTAGCCGGACTTTGGATGCCGCTCAACGGAATTACATTGTGACTGAGAAGGAGATTTTAGCCGTAGTCTTTGCTTTGGATAAGTACCAATCATATATTCTGGGATCTAGAGTGACTATCTATACAGATCACACCGCCATCCGGTACCTCATGGCCAAGAAGGATGCCAAAGCTCGACTTACCAGATGGATCCTTCTGCTCTATGAGTTTGATATTGAGACTAAGGATAAGCCTGGAGTTAAGAATGTGGTGGCGGATCACCTCTCTCGCTTAGAGAACCTTGAGGAATCTGAGCCCAGTGCATCTATTAAAAAGACATTTCCAGATGAGGCGATCCTTGCGATCACCTCGCTCCCATGGTACGCCGACATTGTGAACTATCTTTTCGTCAAGACGGTCCCACAAGGGTGGCCAACGCAGCGACTTGGGACCTTCCTTGCGAAGGCCAAGTCGTACCATTGGGAGGATCCCATCCTTTATCATGAAGGAGGGGATAGCATCTGGAGGAGGTGTATTCCTCAAGAAGAGCAACATAGCATCCTCACCTACTGCCACAAGCTTGAGGCAGGAGGACATCATTCTGGGAGACGGACAGCACAGAAGGTGCTCCAATCTGGACTTTGGTGGCCTACTCTCTTCAAGGATTCAGATGAATTCGTGAAGAGATGTAATGACTGTCAGAAGATGGATACTTGCGGACAGAGAGATATGATGCCCATGCAACCCATTCACTTTTGTGAGGTTTTTGATGCATGGGGTATTGATTTCATGGGCCCATTTCCTAAGAGTCAGGGGTTTGAGTACATTTTGCTTGATGTGGATTATGTGAGTCGTTGGGTCGAGGCTATCCCCGTCCGAGCCGCAGATGCTAAGAATGTGTGTCGATTTTTGAGGAAAAATATCATTTCACGGTTCGAGGTACCTAGAGTTCTGATTTCAGATGGGGGGTCTCACTTTATCAACGACAAGGTGAAGGCCCTTGCAGATGAGTTTAGCATTGACCATCGTGTTGCCACTCCATATCACCCTCAGACCAATGGTCTTGCTGAAGTATTGAACATGGAGATCAAGACTATTTTATAGAAGGTAGTTCGCTCAAACTGAAAGGATTGGTCACAGCTTTTGGACTTGGTCTTGTGGGCCTATCGGAATTCCTTCAAGACACCATTAGGGACATCTCCCTTTCATCTCGTCTATGGCAAGCCGTGCCATTTACCAGTGGAAATCAAGCACAAGTCACTATGGGCAGTTACAGAGTTATTGTTGGATCCCGAGAGTATAGGAGAACAGAGGAAAGTAGAGTTGGTAGCCCTGGAGGAATTGAGAGATACAACCTTTTCCAGCAGCCTACAATATAAGGAAAAAGTGAAAACATGGCATGATTCTCATATCAGACATAAACAGTTTGAGCCGATCAGCGTGTATGGTTGTTTGATTCTAGACTAAAATTATTTCCAGGGAAATTACAGAGTAGATGAAAAGGTCCGTATTTGGTTAGGAAGGTACAAGACAATGGTAGTATTGATATATCCGAGTTGTCATCTTCCTCTACTTTTCGAGTTAACGGTCAGCACCTGAAGCTATATCTAGATCATGATCCACCAATCGTTGACGTTGCCCCCATTCATCTGGTATGAGATATGCTCTTTGACTCATATCACCTGCATCTCATACATGGTTATCACTTCCATCTTCCGCTGTATAGATCCATCTGTCCATATCCATCATTTATTCTCCCGTTATGTCTGCTACCCCGTTGTCATCTTATGATTTTGCTATACTTAGGACACGCCTTGTCCTAAGTATAGGGGGTACACACACTGAGCTGTGATCTGTTTATTCTCTTTTCTTCTTTTCTTCTTTTCCGTTTCTATCTTCTTTATCTATCAAAAAGGTGTCGCCCATTGCTGACAGTTTTCTATACATAGGATGTACTTTGTCCTAAGTATAGGGGGGTGTGTACCTCGAGTTTTGCGACTCCTTTCGATCCTCTCCATTGTCTCCTCTTCTTGTCTATACTTAGGGATATCTTACCCTAAGTATAGGGGGAGACAATCTGAGTACGATCTGTTCATTCCCACCCTTGACCCTCCCTGCTTTGTGTACAGTTTGCTATACTTATGATTATTTGATCCTAAGTATAGGGGGGACGGTCGACTTCTCATTCGTTCATTCATCTCTTATTTGTTTATTCTTTAGACTTGTCTATACTTAGTACAAGTTATGTCTTCTCTTTTCTTTCCGATCTATGAGGACATAGCTCAAGCTAAGTATAGGGGGGTCGTTTATACTACGTATATACTTTAGCCATAACTCGTACTTTTGTATCTTCCTAATAATTATGGCTAAAAACTCTTTAAAATTCATTAAAAAATCTTAATAAAAAGATGCTGATTATTCCTTAAATTCTTTTTGTATGTACTGATTAATAAATCAGGTGAAAATGTTTTTTTGCAAAATGTTTGAAAAATAGTTTGAAAATCTTTGTGAAAAATCTTTTGAAAACTATTTTGAAAATATTTTGTTACATGTTTTCAACCTTTGTAAAAATTATTTGGTTTTGAAAATTTTATTTTCTTTGATTGAAATAAAATGTTTGAAAAATGATTTGCAAATGATTTGAAAAATGGTTGCAAAAATATTTTGAAAAATCTATCTATACTGTTTGCTAAACCTTTGCAAAATGTTTTTCAAATGTGTGTACATGTTTGTAAAAATGTTTGTATAAATTATCTTGGACTATAGTTTTTCAAAATTGTTTGAAAAACCCTTTTTCAAATAAGTTTAAGGAATATATACATCACACCTAAAATTATTTATATATATACCTATAAAATTGACCACTTACCCTTGTAAATTCTTAAAATCTACTTCTTGTAAATATAAGATGCATCCCCGTGTAAATTGTTTTAACCTAGTTTTTAGCCAAATTTTTTGTTTTCAAAAATCCTAATGACATTTGCAAAAATTAAAGTACCAAAAACATATGAAAAATCCTTTTGAAAAAAAATGCATATGCGGCATCTTTTCAAAAATCCATAAAAAGTTCAAAATCTTTGAAAATTGCATCACAAAAATATTTTCTACAATGCATTTGCATAGCATGAGCATTTTCCGGATTGAGTTTGATAGTTGAACAAGTCTAAGTAAAATCCGAAGATTGGAGCTTGATTGGACCTTAAAATCTACCTAATAGCAGAAACTTATAGGAATTGGAATTGAGGAACCTCAGGTCTAGTTGACTTAATTTTTTGAGGATCACGACACTTGGTTCAATGGATTCTTGACTGCCTAAGTAGAGTATTTCAGAGCACACGCACGACCCTCGTCGATAATGACCTAACTTGGACCCCTGCACCTTTCACTTGGCTCGACTCAGTTGGAGTGGTGAGGGGGTTGAATTTGCCAATATGAGACGCACACAAGTGGAAACACTTGTCCTCCTCTAGGGAGGGAAGTGCACCTCCAACCCGTCCAGTGATGAGGAATTCTAAAGACAAGAGAGTGTGGGATGCAATAAAGCTTCAAAAGAGGGATAGTCTACTGGCTCAGGAGGAAAAACTCCCTATGTAAATGCTGTTGTATATAGTATTCAAAAAAAATGGACATGCCTGTACAAAAATAAAATGCCTGCAAAAGTATGTGAATATGTTGTATAGAAAATAAGCAAGCTTGAGTTCCCAAGTCATATCATGTGAGCCTACAGCTGGATGACTTGACTACACTGGTCTTGCATCCTAGGATAGGTAGCTACACTAGCTACCATCGATTCTTCTCTTCACCCCTCCTATTGAGATGGTTGCCACTTGAACTTAGAAGGGAATACTCCGCTCCTCGAGGAAGGACTTATTGGATTGGGGAATCATTGGGTTGTCATGCTGGAGAAGTCAGTCTCTTTGTCATTCTAGTTGGGGAGAGCCACTATCACTTACACTATACGAGTCAGATTCATAGTCGTAAGGGTTTGCGTATGAATTAAAATATTTCTGAACTGACTATTGAGGAGACTTGAGCAGAGTTTTGGGATTCTCGAAGGCTGTTGGATTTCAAATCTAATTCCCATTAAGGTTCCGCATGCACTAAAATTCCAAAGGTCCGACTTAAGCTCCAAACTTTGATTTTGTGAAGACTAGTTTGACAATTAAATTCAATCAACCTTTCTTCTTTTTCTTTTCTTTGTTTTTCTTTTCTACACTTATTGCATAAGTGTTTGCTAGGGACTAGCAAAGGTAAAGTATAGGGGGATGATGAATCCACATTTCATCATCTTTATTCTATCATTTTGGCCTCAAAAACCCTGGCAAATGCATGGAAATACCCTTAATTTCGGCATTTTAGCATCCATGCATGTGTATGTAAATAGTGTATAAAATACTGTTTTAAAGCCAAAAATAAAAGAATAAAGAAAAGAAAAGAAAAAGAATAAAATATTGTAAATATTTTATGACCCGAAATGCCGAGAACTAGGCATCTAGATGAATAGATCGACAAGGAATAAAGTAGGGGGAGATAAGGGTCAAAATACAATAAAAATCCCTTTTATTTTTATTCATTCTTTATTCATTTTAGGACCTACTTTTGGTTCCACTGTTTATACCTCAAATAAAGAAACTTTGTACATGAAAGTTGTAGACAATTAATAATGAAAAATACAAAATTTATTTCATAGAAAAATAATGTACAGATAAAATGTTATGATCTGAATAAAATTCCAGAATCCCAACTTCCCAGACCTGTATCTCTCAAATAAAAACTCGAAACGTATTGAAATCACTTTAATTGTATATAATTTTTTATAAGCTATTTAATGAAGGTGGTTTTGCATTTGGCGAAGCTATGATTTGAAAGTTGAGTTTTGGACCCCTATTGTATACTTGTATAGATTAAAACATTCATTATATTAATAATTCATTTTTTTTATAATTTTTTATTTTTATAATTTTGTAAATATTATTTACAATATTTGTGTGCATTAAGATCAGAATAAAAACCTAAAGAAAATACAAAAAAATAAAAACACCTGTGTATATAATACATAGGTATAATACCTATAAGTATACCTGTATAATTAACACTCCTATTTTATTAAATGTACAAAATACAACAAAAAAACAAAATAAAAATATATTTAGTGTATAAAAATATTTTATAAATTTATAAAATAATAAACAAAATTAATAAAATAAAATACACAAAATAAAAAAAATATTAAAAAATATAGATTTGTATACCTACATAGGCCTAAAAAGGCAACTTGTATTTTTATACCTTAAAAAAATAAATAAAAATCATAATAAAATAATTCATAATATAATAAATATTTTTCATTTTATAATCCAAAAAAAATAAATTCATTTACCATTTTAAATTAATTTTTAAATGTTTTTCTGGGGCTTTTCCCTAGTTGGTCCACTTGGACCAACCAAGAGGCGGTAAGCGTTGACCTCGGTCAACTACCCGTCCTTCACCCTGTAGCAATGTGAGAACTGCATTTTTGACCCATTTTCTTGATTTTTTTCGAGGCTTTCTCTTGCATCATTTCGAGTTAGTGTCTTCTTGACTTTTGATCCTCGTTCAATGGGCATGCACGCCCATGTGCAACCTTGGTCTTTGGATCAATGACGCATCCGCTCTGCCTCGTTCTTCCCAGCCATCCGTCAAGCCTTCATATAGAGACCCGATTTTCAAACTCGAATTCGAACCCCTTGCGTGCCGCTTTCTCCCCACCTAACGTGCTCCAGAGATAGAGGGAGGAGACAACTCCCGATTCCAGGCTTCAGGAGGGTCAAGGAAGGGCCAAGGCGGCTCCACCATCTCCGCCATCTCCGGCGTCGAGGTTCCCCACCTCAGGTGATCTTCACCTTCGAGGGTATCTTCTTTCTTCATTTCTTTTGCATTTTCTTGTTCCCTGTAGTTGTAGGAGTAGAATAGACCTGGTAGATCCGAGTTCCATCCATCCAATCGTCGTTACGATCCCTTCGCCGGAGTTCACTCCGGCCGACCGTCCCATCTCATTGCTTCTCGCCCCCATTTCGCCACCGCGGGGTCCAAGCATTTTGCACTGGACCCTCTCACCCTTTTTGGCAGGTACTGGGAGCACAACAATGCCTTGGGACCCGGATTCGTACTTCATCGGAGGTACCTGGAGCACCAAGCTCTGCCGCCTTCGCGGCTGCACCTCTCTGGTGCTTTTGAGGGTCCCGGCGGCTAGAGCATCATCGCAGGAGCTTCCCCGACCTTTTTGTTGCAGCCCAGACCACCGGAGTCACGCCATCTCGCCGAAGGAACATCACCTCGGCGAAGTTCTTCCCTATTCCTCCTCCGGGTGCCTCCACCATCCGATCAGAGCAGCTACCCCAGTTTAATCATCAGCCGTCCGATCTTGGCCCACTTCGACCGTCGATTTCATTGCCATACTTGATCTCAGCCGATCATCGCCGAACCGTTATCGCGCGTTGTGCACGCGCCATGTGGATAAGTGAACGACCTCCCGCCGTCTGATCGTGCACGAGTTTATTAGTCGTGAGTAATTTTGCCTCACATCCTTGCCGTTTTTGCATTTACCATTTAGTCCCGAAACTTTCATTTGTAGTTATTTATTTTATGTAATATTTGCATGGACACCCCCATACTTTGAATATTTGCATTCAGGTCCTGTCTACGTCATCTCACGTGACTCACGCATGTGGGGTGGTGGACATTTTGCAAGGACCCCCTCTGAGTTTCTTTATTTCGTTTTAGTCCAGGAACTTTTTTGTTAAGTGTAATATTTTTGGATATTTTGCAAAATAGCCCCCAGGCGCGTGTACAGTCACGTACGGGCCCGGTGAAATTGCAGGTGTATCCTTTCTCTTTTGGCTATTTGCATTTGGTCCAAATATTTTGTAAATCAGTTATATATTTTGCGAAAAAATTGCACTGTGGCCCCTGAAGTTCTGGATATTTACATAAATGCCCTTACGAGTGTGATTTTTCTTTTTGTTTCTTTTATTTATTTGATGCATTATAAAATCGTAAAAATTCTCCAAAAAATACCATAGCTTCCTGTTTTATTTCTCTTTCACGCCATATTCTTTTTCATTTTATTGCATTTTCATATTTATAAAATTCAAAAACATGCATTTTCTCTATTGTTTACATTAGAAAATACCTAAAAAAATAAAAACCCTTCGAAAAATTCCAAAAAAATTATATTTTGTGTGTTTCCGGTGTTTTAGCTTCAGACCAACAATCACTAAAAAATTCAAAAGAAAACCCCTAAAAATAGCAAAACACTTAAAAAATTCATAAAAATATCAAAAACTCCAGAAAAAAAATCTAAAAATATAATTTTGGTCTCTGCATTTTCTCTGATTTATTATCTTCAATTTAAAATTAGTTTGAGGATTTTTGAACTCTGTTTGATATTTTTCATCCTCATTTTAATCTCGGTCATCAACTTTGTCCACTGTTTTTCAGTATTTTTGCCTTTAAAAATACCAAAAAAATTTAGGAAAAATCTAGAAAAATCGCAAAAACATTATTAAAATATAAAAAGCCCAAACATATTTCATTTTCTGATTTTTGTTTATTTTTACCACTTTTTATTAATATATTATGCTCTTTTCTTATATTATATACATATTCCTATCAAAAAAATATAAAATACAAAAAGAAAATACCAAATTAGAAAAATTAAAATAAAAATATAAAATTATAAAATCAAAAATTAAAATAAAAAATATTATAAAAAAACCCACAAAAAAGGAACACTCGTAGGTATTCGATCACATTCAGTTTTGAACACTTATTTTTAGATATATCATGCTTGTTCCCTGTATTCGACACTCTACACATACTTGCACCTATACATAATTTTGTTGTAGAGTTATAATAAATTTTAATTCCGCACATTTACTTTCATTGCTTGATATATCTGTTGTAGGTTAATTGTTGATTTAGCCAGGATTGTTGAGTGGTCAATGCATCGACTGTTGATCTGCCTTGCGAATTAATACGACCGCTCATATCTCCCGGTTAATCAACTACCTTCTGTAGTGTCATCTTCATCTCCCTGTTCGATACTTCAGCAAGACCATTGGTCTGCAGATGATATAGAGTGGCAACTCGATGGTCTATGCTGAACTCGTTAGCAAGAGCCTTTACCTTGTCATTGATAAAGTGAGACTCCCCATAAGATATCAATACTCTAGACACCCCGAACTGTGAAATGATATTCCTCCTCAAAAATTTGCAAACACTCTTAGCATCTGCGATTCAGGCAGGTACAGACTCAACCCAACAACTCACATAATTGACAACCAACAGAATGTACTCAAACCCCAGACTCTTAGAAAATGGACCCATGATATCAATGTCCCATGCATAAAAAACCTCACAGAGGTGAATGGGCTGCATCTGCATCATATCACACTATCCACAAGTGCCCATCCTCTGACAGTCATTGCACCTCTTAACGAATTCATCAGAATCCTTAAAGAGGGCAGGCCACATAGGCCGGATTGGATCACCTTCTGTGTTGTTCTCCTCCCAGAATGATGTCCTTCTGCCTCAAGCTTGTGGTAGTATGTGAGAACGCTGTGGTGCTCCTCTTGAGGAATGCATCGACACCAGAAGCTATCCCCTCCTTCATGATAAAGGATGGGATCCTCCCAATGGTAAGACTTGGCCTTCGCAAGGAAGGTTTCAAGTCGTTGTTTGGGCCAACCTTGTGGAGCTTTCTTGGCAAAAAGATAGTTCACAATGTCGGCATACCATGGGAGAGAGGCGATAGCAAGGATCATCTCATCTGGGAAGGTCTCTGTAATAGGATCGGTCTGCTCTGGTTCCTCAAGAATCACCAAACGAGAGAGATGATCTGCCACAACATTCTCGACTGCATGTTTATCCTTAATCTCAATATCAATTCTTGGAGTAGAAGGATTCATCTAGTCAGTCTAGCTTTGGAGTTCACGAAAAGTTTTTTGTACACACAAAGTTTTAAAATTTTTGTGATTTTTAATAAGTGATTTTTAGCCATTTTATTTATAGACATAATCACATAAAGTACGAGTTATGGATAAAGTATATATATAATACATACGACACCCCCTATACTTAGCTCGAACGATGTCCTCAGAGTGATCAAAGAGCGATGAAGAAGACATAACTCGTACTTAGTATCGGGAAGTGAAAAGAAGGGCTATACTACAACGAAGAATAAAAGAATGGAATGAATAGAGCTCGGTGATTCCCCCTATACTTAGGATCAAGAAATCCTAAGTATAGAAGACTGTACACAAAGGGAAAACTGAGTGAAAGAATGTACAGGATCTACCTCCCCAATACTTAGGGTAAAATATCCCTAAGTATAGGCAGCAAAAACAGAGTTAAAAAGAATCAAAAGAGTAATAAAAAATCTGACACTCCCTACTCTTAGGGTAAAGTACACCCTAAGTATAGCATAATTACAAGATGCAGATGGGGTGTTGTACTAAAGAATGAGACGATATGGACACCTGGATCTATACAAGGCGGAAGACAATCAAAATCAGTCACGAGATGCAACTGATGTGAGTCAAAGACCACATCTCATGCAAAATGAATCGGGGCGGCGTCAACAATCAGCGGATCATGATCTAGATATGGCTTGAGGCGCTGACCGTTAAAGCGAGAGGTGGACTCAAATAACATTTGAGATATGTCGATACTACCATTATCATGCACCTTTCGGACCAGGTATGATCCCTTCCACTCACTCTGCAATTTCCCTGGAAATAATCTAAGCCTGGCATCAAACAACCATACTCTTTGATCTGGCTCAAACTGTTTATGGCTGATATGAGAATCATACCATATCTTTACTCGCTCCTTATACTGTAGGCTGTTTGAAAAGGCTGTATCTCTAAGCTCCTCGAGGGCTGACAATTCTGTCTTCCTTTGATCACCTATACTCTCTGGATCCAATAATATATCAGTGACAACCCATAGTGACTTATGCTTAATCTCAACAGGTTTATGGCATGGCTTGCCATAAACGAGACGAAAGGGAGTTGTACCCAAAGGAGTCTTGAAGGAAGTTTGATATGCCTACATGGTCGAGTCCGAAAGCTGTGACCAATCCTTTCGGTCTGGGTGGACTACCTTCTATAGTATCGTCTTCATCTCCCTGTTCGATACTTCAGCAAGACCATTGGTCTGCAGATGATATGGAGTGGCAACTTGATGGTCTATGCCTAACTCGTTAGCAATAGCCTTTACCTTGTCGTTGATAAAGTGAGACCCCCATCAGATACCAATACTCCAGACACCCCGAATCGTGAAATGATATTCCTCCTCAAAAATTTGCAAACAGTCTTAGCATCTGCGGTTCAGGCAGGTATGGCTTCAACCCAACGACTCACATAATTGACAACCAACAGAATGTACTCAAACCCCTGACTCTTAGAAAATGGACACATGAATTTAATGCCCCATGCATCAAAAACCTCACAGAAGTGAATGGGATGCATCGGCATCATATCACACTGTCCACAAGTGCCCATCCTCTGACTGTCAGTGCACCTCTTCACGAATTCCTCAGAATCCTTGAAGAGGGTAGGCCACCATAGGCCGGACTGGAGCACCTTCTGTGCTATTCTCCTCCCAGAATGATGTCATCCTGCCTCAAGCTTGTGGCAGTATGTGAGGATGTTGTGGTGCTCCTCTTGAGGAATGCATCGATACTAGACGCTATCCCCTCCTTCATGATAAAGGATGGGATCCTCCCAATGGTAATACTTGGCCTTCACAAGGAAGGTTTCAAGTCGTTGTTTGGGCCAACCTTGTGGAACTTTCTTGGCAATAAGATAGTTCACAATGCCAGCGTACCATGGGAGAGAGGTGATAGCAAGGATCACCTCATCTGGGAAGGTCTCTGTAATAGGATCAGTCTGCTCAGGTTCCTGAAGAATCTCCAAACGAGAGGAATCAAGTTCCTCATCTGGGTAGATAATTGTATATACTCGTATATTTGTAGCCATCAAGTTCCACTCGTCGGAGCTTCACCTAAATCTCATCCTGTGTATCTTTTTGCCTAATACCTTAGTCGAGGAGATAGCCCTCCAACCCAGGAGCATTGTGCTGTTGGATACGTGGCTCAAAGACCCATCATGAACCACCTGGGAGACCTGGAGCTGCTCTAGTCCATCTGGAACCGACTACAGTCCTAGGACATCTTCGATTGTTTTGAAGACATCCCCTGCACGTAGAGGAGCATCAACGACCTGTAGACACTATCGGATCGAGAGAAAAATGTTGGAGCAAGGATATCCAGCAGATCGAAGCTCACTAGCCACCTGTTCTTCAGCAGTTCATCCAACACCACTCATAGTTGTTAGATCAGGAACATGACCCAGATCTAATCCACCGACTATTCGTTCAATTCGAAGGGGTACTCAACTAGGATCGAGAGATCTTCCACATGGCGCAAGGACAAAAATGGTTGGATCACATTCTCTTTATAGGTATAATTGCAAAGACCTCCCTCGGCATTTTTGTATTTTGCAAAAGGTTCTGTAATATTTCTTAAGTAGAGAACTTGTTGGACATTTTGCTTGTATGCCATCAGTACTTGTTAATATTGTATATCAGTCTAATGCTAAGTCCCCTCATGTGGACCCCACGTGAGATGAAATTTTGCAGGCGTACCCCTCGATTTTTATAATTTGTATTTTGTCCTGAAAAATCAAGTTAACATTCAAACTTTTGGCTTATTTTATACATGTGCCCCTACCTTTTATTTTAATTACAAATATTTCCCTATAAGGTCATTAAATTTTATATTTGCATTTCTTTTTATTTAAAATAGCTCCCATGCTCCAGAAGTTCTCAAAAAATAGATGTATGTGACTGGTTTGCTATTGGTTCATGTCATTATTTTTAGTTGTCATTTTGCATGCATTTAATATTTATTAAAAATCATTTAGATCTATTTTTCCCTCTTTGACTTAAAAATCCAAAAAAATTATAAAACCTTTTCCAAAAAATCCTAAAAAACCCAACTATTTATAATTCTATTTTATAGATATAGAATAAAAATCACAAAAAATATCAAAAGAAACTCTAAAAATTAGCAAACCCTTGCTAACCCTAAAAAATACAAAATATTTTTAAAAACCCCAAAAATATTAGTTTCTATTATATATTTTTCTATATTATAATATCTACATACTAAAATGTATTCAAAGAAATTTTGAGACTATTCCCTATTTTTAAATCTCAAATCAATTCTGACTATTAAAATAGTTCCTGATTTGTTATTTCTTTGATTTTGAAAAGGCAAAAATATGCAAAACCCCCCAAAATCCATAAAAAAATAAAAATATTTGGAAAACGTAAAAATATTTTATTCGACTATTTTTTCATATTTTTATCTATATTTATATATATTATACCTTATATAGCCATATATACCTATATCTTATTATAATTAGGTTATATTATTATTAATTATTATAATTCCTTTCATTATATTTTAAAACCTTAAAAAATTAACAGGGAGTATTCTTTTTGGTTATTTTATGATTTTTAATATTTATATATATATCTTATTAGATATTACTTGTATATCACTTATATACCTTACATCCCCTTATATATATCATATAATAGATTTGTATTATATATTATTAAATTACAAATAAATTAAAATAAAAAAATTAAAATTATTTATAGATAGATATATATTTATAATATAAAAAAGAGAATTATTTTATTTAATTAAAAATACGCATACGCAGTGATTGATTTTGTACACACTTCTCTACATTTGTTTCATTTATATATTTATTTAGATAAATCCAGCTACGTCTCGTCTCCCTATATTTAATGCCCTAATTGCTCGTCGTTATACACTTGTTTTGTAGGTAATAATAAATCGTGATTCATAAATTGGTTTGATTAATTGAGTCTTATACTGTATGGGTTGATTATTGAGAGTAGCTTGGGTCCTTGTGAGAGGTCACTTCGACGACTTCGATCTCTCCTTGTGATATCGTACGATTCTCTCCTAGGTGTCGTACGTCACTTTTCAAATGGGGCAGCTACCTATCCATTTTTCTCTCCACCTCCTCTTCTTGAGCCAATTGTACTTGAACTTAGAATGGAATACCCCGCTTCTCGAGGAAAGAGGTATTGGATTGGGGAATTACGGTCTCCATGTTGGAGAAGACTGACTTTTACCGCTTCAGTCGAGAGGAGCTATATATCACACACGGTGTACAAGATATACTCATAGTCATAAGGGATTGCGTATGATGTCGACTTGTTCTGACCTGGCTTTTGAGGAGACCTGAGTCAAGTGTTGTGAAACTCAGATGCTGTTGTGCTTCAAATCCGCTTCATAATGAGGCTATGACCAAATTAAAATCCAATGGTCCGACTAAGCTCCAAACTTTTCTATTATGAAGACAAGTTCAAAAGTTAAAATCAATCCAACTCCTTTTCTTTTTCTATTCTTTGTTTTCTTACTACACTTATAAGCATAAGTGTTTGCTAGGGACTAGCAAAGGCATGTATAGGGGGTGATGGAACTCCATTTCATTACCTTTATTATTTCATTCTGGTTCTAAATCCCTACCTAAATACATGTATATACCATTAATTTTCCAAAATAAACACCTGACAATTTCAACAAAATACTATATAAAGTAATATATATTTATATTGGATTTAATTCTAAAATAACATAATAAATAAAGAAAATAAATGAAGCACCATAGGTGTTGAGTGAACCTAGACCCCGAGACCCAGTCATCATGATGACTTGGTCAACAAGAAATAAAGTAGGGGGGAGATAGGGCTGATGAATTGTACAGAAAAGATACAAAAACCCTAATTTTTAATTCATTTATAATTAAATTTTGACACTATTTCACAGTATTATTTTTACATCTCAGATAAATAAACTCTGTACATGAAAATTGTAGATAAAAATACAAGAGAAAAAATACAAAATTGAGTTCATTGAAAAATAATGCGTAGTATGCCCAGGATACATGAAAAATCCAAAATTAAAACTTCACAAGCCCGTATCTTCTCTATACTGTATCAAAATGGATCAAATTTACATTTAATTGTATATAACTGTTAATAAGCTATTTATGAAGGGGGATTCGTTTAATTTGGAATTAAGATGCAAAAGTTAGGTTTTGGGCCCATATCGTGTAATTTACTTGTATATTTTATTCAGTATATTTATTCTTTGTATTTTTTTCAGACTCTTTTTTATATAAAATTGTAAATATTTTTTAAAAAACACATCCATAACTAAAAATTAAAATCCACCAAAAAAATAAAATAAATCATATAATTCAATACATAGATGAAATATATCTATATGTAGCTATAATGTATATATACCTAATTAATTAACAGTACATACAAGCACAAAAAAATACAAAAAAATATCTAAATGTGTATAAAATAAAAAATAAATATATAAAATAGCTGTACAAAATATAAAAATATATAATACAAAAAAATGAAAAACCAAAGTACAGGTATTTATACCTATATTTACTTGAAAATATTAACTTGCAATAAAAAGCTTCATAGAATAAAGAAAATATGTATAAAATATTACATTAAATTACAAACATTTTCATGTTTTGATAAAATTTTAATTAAATAATTTATTATTTTTTATTTTACCATTGATATCTCCTGGTATTTTCTAGTTGATCCACATGGGCCAACCAGCAAGCTCCCCATGTTGACCCTGGTAAGCACTCCCCCTCTCTTCCTCAAGCTTTGATGTGTCAGACCCGAGTTTTCCTCCATTTTATCTGCTCAAAATAATGATGCTCTAGCTTGGCATGATGCGCGATTCATGGAGATTGCACATCCATGATTCACGCCATGGCCAAATATCTAATTGATCGTCCTTGGTTCATCCAAAAATCTTGATCGAAGATCCCCATTTGTCAGCCTATAAATAAAAACCCACGACCTTCTTCTCAAGTTTGATCCCTATTCATATGTTCTTTTACCCTCAAATCTATCTGATTCTCCTCGCCTTGGTGACAGCAAGCGGCAGAGAAGGTTTGCAGCGAGGAGGAGTGGGTGGAGGTGGAGATCAATTCATCTCCAGAGATGCTCCGACGATGGTTCATCTTCATAGGCCTCCAACCAATTTGAGGCTCTTTTCTTCTACTTATTAGGTAATATTTTAGCTATAATTTCAATTCCTGACTTTAATTACACTCATTACCGTTTGATTAGCTTCAATTTTCAAAACCCCAATTCCCTGGAGCTTGAGCTCCAGGGCTAATCATTGTGAATCCGACCCTCGATCTTACACCATTCTCATCTCATATTGTTCCTCTCCGCATTCTCCATCGATCTCCCATCATTTCCTCCCTAGATCCATCGTGGACTTGGGAATCGAGCTCCAGTCTTCCCCACTAACCGGAGCTTCACCTCATCCTGCGCATATTTTTGCCAAACCACATGGTCGAGGATATAGCCCTCAAACCTAGGAGTCTTTTGTTACAAGATATGGGGCTCGAAGACCCATCTTGAACCACCTGGTAGACCTAGAGCTGCTCTAGGTCATATGGACCCGATCGAGCTCCTAGGGAATCTTCGATCATTTTGAAGACATCTCCTGCACGCAGAGGAGCATCAACGACCTATAGACACTATCGGAACGAGAGGAGGACGTCACAACAAGGATATCCAACAGGTCGAAGCTCATCGGTCACCTATTCTTCATAGTTCTTCCAACAACCCTCATGACCGTTAGATCAAGAACAAGACCCAGATCTAATCTAGGTCATTCGTTCAATTTGAAGGGGTACTCAACCAGGACCGAGCGATCTTCCACGTGGTGCAAGGACAACTGCTGGATGGCATGTACTTTAATGGTATAATTACAAAGACCTCCCTCCATATTTTTGTATTTCGAAAAGGTCCTTTAAATATTTAATTTAGAGAAATTGTTTGATATTTTGCATGTATGCCCTCGTTACTTGTTAATATTGCATATCAGTCTAGTGCTGGGTCACCTCACGTGAACCCCCACGTGAGGTGAAATTTTGTAGGAGTACCCCTGGTTTTTCTAATTCATATTAAGTCCTGAAAAATCAAGTTAACATTCAAACTTTTGGGTTATTTTTCACATGTGCCCCTACCTTGTCTTTTAATTACAAATTTACCCCTTCCAACTTGATTAAACTTTATTTTTTGCATTTATTTTTATTTAGAATAGCTCATATGCTCCAAAATTTCTCAAAAAATAAGCTTATGTGACTCATTGGCTACTGATACATGTTTTTTATTGCCATTTTGCATGCATTTAATATTTATTAATAATCATTTAGAGCTATTTTACTCCCTATTTCACTTAAAAATCCAAAAAAAGTATAAAACCTTTTCCAAAAATTCTTTAAAATTTACCTTTTGTTTATTAGTCTATTTTATAGCTATAGAACAAAAATCATAAAAATATGAAAAGAAACTCTAAAATTTAGAAAACCCTTGGTAACCCTAAAAAATTACAAAATATTTTTGAAAAAACCCAAAAATATTAGTTTATGTTCTATATTTTTCTATGTTGTATTATCTACATATTAAAATAGATTTGGAGAAATTTTGAGACCATTCCCTAATTTAAATCTCAAATCAATTCTGACTACTTAAACAATCCCTAATTTGTTATTTTTCTGATTTTAAAATACAAAAAATTACAAACCCCCCCAAAAATCCAAAAAATAGAAAACAGTTAAAAAATATAAAAAGATTTTATTGGGCTATTTTGCATATGTTTATCTTTATTTATGTATATTATACCTTATATAGCCTATATATAACTATATCTTATTACATTTATGTTATATAATTACAATAAATATATTTTAAAACCTTTAAAAAGTAAAGGGGACTATTCTTCTTGGTTATTTTCTATTTTTTGATATTCATTATATATGTCTTATTAGATATTACTTGTATATCACTTATATACCTTACACTCCCTTATATATCCTAGTATATTGATGAATCTACGATTCTCACTCTTTATTCTTTTATTTTAGCTCTTTCTTTTGACAAAACCACCGGTAAATTCTTGTAAATACAACAACTTAGCATTTTGCATTGTTGTGTTAATAATGCATAATTAGCACATATTTCTTAGAAATAAAAGAATAAAGGAGAGAAGAAAAAGAAGGCGGTATTTTGAACAAGATAAGGTCAAGTCTTGACCTGATCGCAAAGAAAATAAATAGGGAGAGATAGGGGTACTCTATATATTGTATATATCACCCACACTTGTACAAATTATTTATTCATTTTGAAAAAAAAATAAAAATATTTCATTCTTGTACACACTTGTATATAGCCTTAGAAATATTATAAAATGAAAATAAAAATCTTGAAAACAAAATAAAAATAAAATTCACAAAAGATACTTGTATATAATACATTAAACTATTTATTTCATACCTCTAATTAATTTATAAAAATCAAATAAAAATCTTTTTATACTCCTTAAATTATTATGGAACTAAATAAAATATAAAATAAAAAGATTTTTGGTAAAAAGAATAAAATAAAAATACTTGTACATAATACATATGTATATTATAACTGTATATAATACTATATACTATATATCTTATTTTTATTTTCATAAAAATAATTAAAAATCACAAAAAGTAGTTTATAAAAAAATAAACAATTTTTATTTTATATATTTTTGATTTATAATCATTTGCTATTTTTTTATTGAATTTCCTTTTATTTTGTAAATCCTGAATTTCTTTTGGTCCTCTTCGGATTGTTGACCCCGGTCAACGTCTCCCCCAAGCCAGATCGGTACGCCTTCCATCTAACCGGAGTTCTTTCTCCATTTTCTAGCGCCCGATCTCGACCGCCTTTTGCTTCGATTCTTGCGCCCGATTACAACCCTTATATCCACAATCCTCACGGATCCCTAGGCAGTGGGATCACCCTAGGGTTCTGCTCCACGCCCCAATCTTTCTGGAACCTTGGGCATCCTATATAACATCTCCTCCAGCCTCAAGCACTTCTCAGCTCATTCCTCGCGCCGCCACAAACCCCTACCCTCTTTTAGGAGAGTGACAACTTCTCAGAGGTGCCCTTAGAGCGTCGTCTGGAGGTCCGAGCGAGCATAGCTCGTCGCGGTGTCGGAGAGCCACTACGAGAAGCCTCTTAGCCTACCGCAGCTTGATCAAGGCCCTAAACATACCTTTCACCTTCACTTGGAGCTTCTGAGCCCATCTGAACCTTTAGGTATCACATTTATCCTCCGCATTTTCCTAGTCGAACCATAGTTCCATTTCATCACCGCTGCACGATCTTGAGCTCCGACCAGCTGTAGGAGCACCACTACCCACCTACATCTGTTCAGATCGAACCCCCTACTCGCCGACACCCTTCCTCCACAACCTGATCACCCCGAGGCTCGACCATCAGGTCGAGATTAGGTCTGGCTTCCTCCTTCACCTTCGTCGGAAGCCCAAAACTCCACCCCATGTCTCTTCTTCTATTTCCTTATGCAATAAACCCAACAGAGCTACATCCCTGAGTTGCCCTATCTCTTCCAGGTCTTTGTTCGCGCAAGGAAGACTAGTTGATACCCTTACTGCTCCGGCGGAGCAGCTCCAGGAGGACTAGCTTGGTCTTGCCCACCCTCACGGCACTACTGGACCTCTCCGACCCTTCATCTGAGTGATGGATCTCCTTCTTTGCTCGGTTGAAGTTTGCCTTGGGCATGTTCTTGCAGATCATCTTTCCGCCGTCGGATGAGCCCTCCGCTGCCAGATTGTATCAAAGTCGCCCGACTGTGCAGCCTTTGAGCCATTACATCTGGGCCCTTGGCGCATCTGACACGCATGTCCTCGACAAAATCTGGAATGTCATATGCTTCACAGGGGATAATTAGGGCTGTACGTCAAAGCCTACCTCTACGTGCGCCACGTGCCCCTGCATGGGTATATTTCATAGCTTCCCTGGCATGTTGCTATATTTTGCTTTAGTCTAGAAAATAAAAGTTGTAGTTCAAAACATTTGCAGTTTGGACCTCGTACTTTTTATATTTGCATTTTTGTCCCTCTAAGTATGAGTCATTTGTGTCCCCACGTGCGTTTTGGGATATTTGTACTTTTTCTCCTGCACTCTTCTACTGCTAATGAATTAATGTTATGTTTTGAAAATTGCCTTTATGTCCCTGTGAGTCTAGATCATGTGTGACGCATGCTTGGTTTGGACTTTTTACAGATTTGACCCTTATGCTTATATAGTGTGTTATTGTTTGGTCGAGAGAGTTAAAGTGTTTGCGTTTAGGTCCCTGCGAGCTGTGTTTTATTGCATGTCTTTTATTGGATTTAATAAATAGTAAATTAATTCTAAAAATTACTTAAAAATTACGTCTAGCTCCTGTTAGTGTGTATTATTTATGGTAATTTTGGTGCCTTGATTTACATGTCTTTTCTATTTTCAAAAATTGAAAACCCCTTAAAAAGTGTCCTATCTAGTTTAGAAAAATCTTAAAAAAGTTGAAAAATATTTTAAAAATCGTACAAAAATTCTTATGTTTGTCTTTTACTGTGTTTTAACTCAAGTATGATTTTTGTTTGAAAAATCTTTATAAAAAACCAAAAAAATCACAAAACAATCGAAAACTTATAAAAATTATATAAAATCAAAGAAAAAATCTATAAATTGTGTTTTCAATTCCTCTTGTAGATTTTGCCTATAGTTTATCATAAAATTGTCTCCCAGGACCTTTAGGACACTTTAAATATTTTTCATTTGCAATTTGGTCCTGGCTGTGCACTATTTTGTATTTTGAGCACTGTTTGATTTTTATAAAATCACAAAAATATCTAAAAAATCTAGAAAATTTACCAAAACACCTCAAAACCCATAAAACCCAAAAATATTTTTACTTTAATTCTCTGAGTATTTTTTACTATTTAAAAAATACAAAAAGAGTGTTGTGTGCGTGCTTGTATTTTGTGCTTGTTTGCATTTTATTCAAAAAATAAAAATTTTAAAAATTAAAAACCACTGAAAAATATTTTATTTTCGAAATTTAACAACTTAGTTTTTATATCGCTCCCCTTGTGTTCATCCATGGTAGCTATACCAGGTACACCAAAATAGCAGACTGCTTACATTGATTTGCTTATTTTTATTAGTGGTTGATTTTTCTTATTGAGTGATTGGATTGATTGTGGACAACGACATTGCATATTTTTCCACTTTAATCGATCTCGATTCTTCGCTCATCATATATATATATATATATTATTTTTATATTATTAAATTATAAATAAATATAAAATTAGAAAATTAAAAATTAATATATATAATATAAAAAAAGAGAGAATTACTTTATTTAATTAAAAACCCACAGACATAGTGATTGCTTTTGTACACACTTATATACATTTGTTCTATTTATTTATTTATTTAGATAAATCCAGATATGTCCTATCTCCCATGTTTGATACCCTACACAAATATATACAAATTAAATGTTGATGAGAATTGGATTCACTCTGGGCAATCAATTGAAAATGCAATTTACATTTTATTTTTGGCATGTGAATATGATTCACAAATTCTAATGGCATGATTAAAATTCTAACAAAATATTTGGAATTAGTTTTCTGAAATAATTTGAAATAAAAGTTTTTGTAAATAATTAAAGGATTCTGTGAGATACATGATCTCAGATAAGTGGAAAAGAGGGAGCCCCTTCCATATGGGGAGGGTGGATGGCCACCATTGAGTCCTAATTCAAGGTGGCAACTCTGTCCTTTAATTGGAAGGAGCTTGCCTCCTTTCCTAATCCTTTATTGTATACTGATATAATTGAATTAATATATATATATATATATATATATTGATGATTATTCAATACATTAAATTAAATTAATTTTTGTTGTATTTTTTAACAATAAATTCATGGTCATTGAAAGAAATATAAATCAATTTCAACCATTGAATTTGTGTTGTACATGGATTGTGATCCATGGACTCCAAAATATTATAAAAGAAGAGGCAACTCTAGTTCTTCTTTTGAAACATTATTGTTGCAAGCTCTCTCTCTCTCTCTCATATTCTCATACATGCCCCCTCTCTCTCAAGAGCGGCCATCCACCTCTTGCCATAGGGAGGATCGTCGTCATCGTGACACCGTCATGCTGCTACTTCGACTACTCGTGGATCTTCGACTTCCTCGGTGCTCCTTGCACATGAAGAAGAGCTTCGATTTTGTGAGATGAAATTAGGAGATCCATTGCTTGGATGTGTATCTTGGATTGCGAGAAGGACGTGACACATCAATGCACTCATAAGCATCTCCTCTGTCAGGTCGAACTTAAGATATGTTGTCTCTTACTTTAGAGACTTCGATCGCAACCATGCTTCAAGAGGTATTCCTATATCTTCTTTGTGGTTTATATGAAATGATTCAAGAAGTGTTCTCGGAATATGTGGTTTCATCGCTTTAATTTTTTAAATTCCGTTGCCCCGAGCGACTAGTGCGACTAGTCGCTCCCGATCGCATATGATGCGATCTTCACGCTTCGGCAATGCGCTTAAGGTTTTCCCATAACCTTCACCTGTTGCATGAAACCTTGAGATATTTGACTTTGAGGCATAATGTCTTGCTTATTTCATACATATTCTGATGGGATTTGATTTTTCATTGACTTTTCGTCTATGCTTTTTGGTCTTTTTGATTTTTCATTTTTTGATACTATATATTGCAGCATTTACATAAGGATTTTTTTTCCTATTAAGCTAGTAGATTGTCCCTCTTCTTAAGCTTTATTGCATCCCACAACATCATGTCTTTAGACATCCATGTTGGTAGAGTGGGTTGGGGGCACTAGTCACCTATTGGGTTGACGTATGTTTCCACATGCATGCTTCCTCAAGCTAAAGAATCATGTCCTCACCACCTCCTCAGAGCTGAGCTAAGTGCTAAATGTGATGTCCAAGTTAGGTCATTATCAGAAAGAATCATGCATGTGCATCAAAATACTCTACTTAGGCTAATAACGAAAACATGTGAACATAATCTTGCGGACTCAAGGAATTAAGTCTCATTTACATGAAAAGTCTTATTTATAGTTACTAAAATATTCCTATGAAATTAAGTGGATTAAGGTCTAGACCAAGCTCCAATCTTCATATTTTACTTAGACTTGTTCAATTGTCAAAATCATTCAGAAAATGCCTATGCAATGCAAGAAATATTTTTGTGTAAACATATTTTCTGGTTTTGAACTTTTTATGGGATTTTCAACAAAAAAAGGTTGTGCAAATTTTTATGGAGTTTTAAAATATTTTTCAAATTTTTAGGATTTTGTAGATTTGTATGGGATTTCTGAAAAAAGAGTTAATAGATTGAATGTATTCACATATTTACAAGGAATTTTGTTCATATTGAAAGAAAATTTTGTACAAGTTATACACATGTTTTTATATAAGTATATACACAATTTGATATAGATTAGTACATGTTTTATTTGAAAAATATTTGTAAGCATATTATTTTCAAGGTTTTAAAAATAATTTGAAAATATTTGTCAATTATTTTGTAAACTTATTTTGCAAATAATTTACAGAGATTTTTTTTCAAAATCATTTTTACAAACAATTTTTACAAACTTTTTGCGAACATGTACAAAGAGCTTATTTTCCACATGTTTTGAAAATATTTTACAATGATTTTTCAAAGGTTTTCCAAAGGTTTTCCAAATATTTTCAAAACATTTACAACCATTTTCCAAATCATTTTGCAAAATAGTTTCAAACCATTTTCAATGAATTTTTCAAAAAACTTTATACATATTTTCAAGAGTTTATTCTTTACAGTTGATTTATTGTGTACCCATACCCAATGTAATATATTAGTCATATTATTTAAAAATACAAAGTATGAGTTATGAATAATGTGTATATATATACATATATACATCCCCCTATACTTAGCTTGAACTATGTCCTCATAGTGACCCACGAGCAATAAAAGAAAACATAACTCATTCTAAGTATAGAAAAAATCTATACTGCATTGATTGAAAAATAAAAGAATGAGAAGTCTCATTTCCTCATACTTAAGATTAATTAATCCTAAGAATAATAGATTGTACACAAAGGGGAGATGATCAAGGATTAGAATTTACACAAATCAACGACTTATCTTGTCTCCCACTATACTTATGTAAAGGATCCCTAAGTATAGAATAGAGTATCAACAAGATGAGAGACAAGTGAGGTGATAGAAAGAAATGAAAAATAAGAATGAGAGAATGTATAACATCACACTCCCTATACTTAGTGTAAGAGATCCCTAAGTATTAGTAATGAAACGAGATGAAGAACGAACACTCGACTCATACACTCCCTTATACTTAGGATAAAGCACATCCTAAGCAAGGAAAAGATACAGATTGAGGTGGATGAGAGAAACAGAAGATGGAATGAAAGAAATGAAAGGAATATATACAATGAGATAATATTATATATTGTTCAAGAAGGTAGAAGATTTACCTTCTTGCATGACTGCTGAGGAATAGACCTGACAAGGTGTGAGTCGATATCGGGGTCAACTGCTGACAAATCCTGATTAAGATCGATGTGGTGGAAGTCCTCAGTGATCTCAAAACATAAATACATGAACTCATCAATGGAAGAATTAAGGCCAGGTTTACCCTGGAAAGTCTCTCCTTCTCTTCCCTTGTGGTAACGTATCAACAATGTAAATGATGTGGATCTCATCAACACATGTCCACACACAAGAAGGAACGCATAGATCTACGCTTTCCGAGTATTCCCCCTTGAAGAGGAATTCTTGGGCCTCAGTATTGTCCATGGTATAACAAAACTCTCTGATCTTAACATCTAGGTCATAGTCCTCTGAGTCGGCTGACAAAGGTACACTCTCATCAGGGGTGGGTTTCTAGGTGGCAATAGGTGTAGTGATCATCTCAATCACAATGCTCTTGTTATGGGAATGAAAGCATAACTCTTCAGATCCATAATCAATACTGACCTTTACAATAGAAAGAAAAGGACGACCCATGATGATTGGAGTGCGCTTCACGGGGGTGGAGGTCTCCATGGGAAATACAAAAAGTATATAGTGTAGCTCATTCCTTGTATCTGAACGACATTGTTTTCAAGAATACCCTTTGATATATTTATTGATCGGACAACAAATTGACAAATCATCCTGGTTATTTGAGAAGCCCGAGATTGAGTATCTTGACAAGTGAGGAGGGTACTATTAATTGATGTGTACTGTCAATGAGAGTGTGATCAAAATGGTGGTTAGAAATGGCACATCTAACGAAGGGTGTGTTGGTGTCCCTTTTCTTACTAGGGGAGACAGTGGGTGATAGCGTGTGTAGTGGCCATGGTATGGATATGGAGCTCAGTCCCGCATCGTCTCTTCTTTCTCCTGGGTGCAGGCAAAAATTCAATGGCTTTACGAAGTGGGGTTTCAATGATAGCCTCAATAATAGCCACAATCTTGGGGTCAGATAGCATTCTTTAATTTTTTATTTCTTCTCGATAAGGGAAGATGTTGAAATCATCGTGTACACAAGGGTGCCAAGAAACCTGTACATGGTCATCCTTGATAGGTAGTTTGGTGGGAACTGTGGTGTATGCATGTGTGGGCAAAGGTTGTGTCATAGGTACCCTATCCTCATAATATGTCCTGGTCAGGTGTCTCCCATTATTATCTTTTTGGAATTTTATATTCTGTTCATTTTTTGTTTTTTTCGTGATGATGTTTTCCTATGGATGGCCTCTCATGACTCTAATACCCCAGAAGGTGAAGCTCCAACATGGTTCTTATTTTGTTTAGTGAGGCCCTCTATACTCTTCTGCATTTACTACACTAATCGAGTCCCATAGTCGACAATGGGGTCCAAAGGAGGGAAATTCAACAGCATAGCATTGGGTGGGGGTGATGGTGGGTAATGTGACTGTGGTGATAAGGATGGCGGAGGTGGGAACTCAAAATCTAGTTCTTGACACTATGGAGTGTAGGTTGCCCTAATTAATATGGAAAATAAAAGTGTGTTTGTTGCTAGTAAGGCCATTTGAGAGGAGGGTCCATCTCTATAGGCGGGTTTATGGTGGATATGTGCAAAAAGAAAAATATAGAACATAGTCCTCATGACAAAATGGAGATGCACCAATTGGAGCGGAATGAGAGAGATCTGTGAAGTCTGGTTTAAAATTGCTCCAATCAATTGTCTCGTCTTGTAGGGATCAGGGAGATCATGATATTCAAGTCAAGATATGGACAGAAAAAATGCAAATGCATAGAATGATCAAACACACACAAAACAAACACAAATCAAACTCTTAATTCACCAACTCAACATTGTGAAGATTGGATTCACCACCTGTACACGCCAGAGCCGCACGCTTCTCATCCAGTCAGGGCGTGACACCCGGCACCCCACGCGCAACGCACGAGCAGTGGGTAATTTGTGCCATTTCCCCTGCAGTTATTTCCCTTTATTATTTAGTCCTGTAAATATTTTAGCAGTTATTTTTAGTTTGGTTATTTTGCACTTAGGGCCTTATGTTTTCAGTATTTGCATTTTAGCCCTTCTATGTGTGGAGCACGTGGTACCCCCACGTGACTTTGGGATATTTGCATGATTTCACCTGGACTTTATTGTTGTTATTGAATGAAGTTTTATAAATAGGAATTGCAATTATACCCCTCCTTGCCTGGTTCACGTACCGCCCACGTGCGGATCTGGTTATTTTGCAAATAGAGCCCTATATTATTCTTGTGTTATTGTTTGGCTGGATATTTTCCAATAATTGCATATAGGTCTCTATGTGTTGTGCCTTTTATTTTTATTTTAATAAATAGCAAACCTTATCCAAAATTCGTGAAATTTTGATACATGGCCCCTGCCATGGTGTAGAAATTTATGCGATTTTTTATTGCTTTTTGTTTTCATTTAGTATTTTTAAAAATTCAAAAACCTTCAAAATTTCTACTGTCTGTGCTTAAAAATCAACTAAAATATTAAAAACCCTCTAAAAAATCCTAAAAAATTACTGTTTTCTTGTTTTGGTTTTTTTGATTCTGTCCAAATTTTATTGCTTTTGCATTTATAAAAACCATGAATATTAAAAAACACTAAAAACATGAGAAAAATAATTAAAAATTTACAAAAACTCAAAAAATTTGCATTTTTTGTTTCTGTAGTTAGGTTTTTTACTTTTAGTTTATCATAAAATTGTTGTTTGAATTTTATAGCTTTTTATGTATTTTTAAATAGCCTTTGATTCGGGTTGTACACTGCCTTGTATTTTTGACCTTGTTTTATTTTTTTTTAAAATTGATTAAAAATCAGAAAAACCCAAAAAAATATCAAAAACACTTGAATAATTCTAAAAACAAAAATATTTTTATTTTAACTTTCTGAGTATTTTTGCTACCTCAAATAATTATTTATTTGAGCCTTTTCAATTTCGTTTACACCTTTTTCTCAAATTAAAAATTACAAAAAAAAATTGAAAAATATAAAATCCACCATTTTAGTTTATTTTCTTTATTTTATTTGGATTTTCGACTATTTCGTAGCCTAGGCATACCATGCTCCTTGTGTTCGACCCTGGTAGCTATACCGGGTAAAATAAAATAGCGAGACCGCTATTTGATTTGCTTGATTGATTTATCTTTCTATTTTGGTGGTCTTCCTTTTTCTTGAGAGTCTGATCCGAGAGGTTGAGGTCGCAACGACCATTGATACCTTTTTACCATAGTCGCTCGGGTCGCTCATCAGTTATCGACTCACTCGCATGGTACGCTAATATCGTGAATTATCTTGTCTCCAAGAAAGTTCCTGAAGATTGGACCAAGAGCCACATAGACCGACTTAAGTCAGATTCTAGACATTACCATTGGGAGGACCCGATCCTTTTCTTTGAAGGACCGGATTGTGTCTGGAGATGGTGTATTCTTCAGGAGGAATATCAGAGTGTCCTTACTTTATGCTACAGTTTGGAGGCAGGAGGACACCACTCCGGGAAGAGGACAACATGGAAGGTACTTCAATGTGGCTTATATTGGCCGACTCTATTTCGTGATGCGCTCACCTTTGCGAAGTCGTGCCTAGTATGCCAGCGAGTGGGAGGAACCATTGGTTCCAAGGATGAGATGCCGATGCAGCCTATCATCATTTGTGTTGTCTTTGACGCATGGGGCATCGACTTCATGGGCCCATTTCTGGTTAGCCATGGATTCGAATATATCCTTCTTGTGGTGGACAATCTGTCAAGGTGGGTGGAGGTTATCCCAACCCGAGCTGCATACAGCAAGACTGTCTGTAAATTCATTAGAGATCACATCATCTCTAGGTTCGGGATCCCCAAAGTGTTGATATCCGATGGGGGTAACCATTTTGTGAATAGAGAAGTGAAGAAACTCTTGAAGGATTACGACATCGAACACCGTGTCGCTAGTCCTTACCACCACAGACCAATGGAATGGCAGAGGTGTCGAATAGGGAGGTGAAGACTATATTGCAGAAGCTTGTCCGCCCAGACAGGAAGGTTTGGTCTCAGATTTTGGATCAAGTCCTTTGGGCTTATAGGACAGCTTACAAGACACCTTCCTTTGGGCTTATAGGACAACTTACAAGACACCTTTAGGGACCTCCCTATTCAGAATGGTGTTTGGAAAGTCGTGCCATTTGCCCGCAGAGTTAGTGCACAAATCCGAATGGGCAATTAAGAAGGTCAACTGGAACACACACCTAGGGCAGAAACAGATAGAGATGGATCTGAGTGAACTTGTGGAAGTCAGAAATCGAGCATATGACAACAGTTTGGTGTACAAGGACAAGGTAAAGCGTTGGCACGATAGATATATCAGACGAAAGACCTTTATTCCTGGAAAGAAGGTATGGTTATTCAATGCGAGGCTGAAGGTTTTCCAAGGTAAGCTGAAATCCAAATGGACGGGTCCGTTCATAGTCCGTGCTGTGCATGTAGTGGATGTGTAGAGATCTCAGATCTTACACATGGAGCACAAACATCCCTAATTAATGGACAACTGCTGAAGCACTTTGTCGAACCCAACGAACAGTTAGTCCATGTTGAGGAGATTGTTTTCATGCGCGAGACAAACTCAGTAGATACACATAGAGCCGTGCATGAGACCTTACAACAGTGAGCTCTCGCCATCAGCAGCAAAGATTCAGATCACGATCCTTGTATATTCTCACTCCTCCTTGTATATATTTTCCCTCCCTCGCCAGTGATTCGAATCACTCGCCCCGGCTCCATATCATTTCATGTTATGGCTATACTTAGGATGACCAGATCCTAAGTATATGGGGGAGAGTGATCCGAGTCTCTTCACCATTCATTGTATATTCTCCAGATCTGATCGGTTCTCACACTCAATCCAGTCATATACTTAGGCTGACCAGAGACTAAGTATAGGGGGACCGATGCCCATCATGTATATATACTCCTCCATTTCCCCTCTTAACCTTGCCTGCTCCATTTTTTGATCTTCTTCTACACTTAGGCTGCCACAGCCTAAGTATAGGGGGGGTGGAGCAACATCTATACATTTTGTTATTTTAGCTCTCCTACGCTTAGCACGAGCTATGTCTTTTTCCTCGCTTTTTGTGCTTTGAGGACATAACACATGCTAAGTATAGGGGGGTGTGTATATCTTACATATATACTTTACCCATAGCTCGTACTTTCGCGTATTTTCGCGTATTTGTGTATATATTGTGCAATAATTACGGGTGGGTAAAATTTGAAAAAAGAATTATATACTTGTATAGTATATTTGATGAATCCACATTTGATCATCTTTATTCTATCATTTTGGCACCAAAAACCCTAGCAAATGCTTGTAAATAGCATTAAAATCATCATCTTAGCATTCATGCATGTGCATCTAAATAGTGTATAAAATACTGTAATTAAAGCCAAAATTATAGAATAAATAAAAGAAAAGAAAAAGAATAAAATATTGTAAATATTTTATGACCCGAAACCCCGAGACCTAGGCATCTTGATGAATAGGTCGACAAGGAATAAAGTAGGGGGAGATAAGGGCCAAATACTTATATTTATTAATTCATTCTTTATTCATTTTGGGACCTATTTTTGGTTCCACTTTTTGTGCATAAAATAAAGAAATGTTGTACATGAAAGTTGTAGATAATTTTATAAAGAAAAATACAAAATTGATTTCACTGAAAAATAATACACAGATAAAAAGTTATGGTCTGAATAAAAATCCAGAATCCCAACTTCCCAGACCCGTATCTCACAAATGAAAACTCCAAATGCATCAAATCACCTTTAATTGTATATAGAATAAAATAAGCTATTTAATGGCAGTGGTTTCGCATTTGGCGGAGCTACGGTTTGAAAGTTGAGTTTTGGACCCACCTTGTATACCTGTACAGCTTAAAATATTCAATTTATTCTTTAATCATTATTTTTGTATTTTTATTATTTTGTGAATATTACTTATAATACTTATATACATTAAAACAGTAATAAAAACCCAACTAAAACTCAAAATAAAAATAAATGTAAATAAAATACACAGGTATTATACCTATGTACATACCTATATAATATGTACTTTTATTTTATTTAAGATACAAAACACCTCAGAAAAATAGAATAAAAATATATTTATGTATATAAAAGTATTTTATAATTTTAGAAAATACTAACTAAAATAATAAAATTTAAAATACACAAAATAAAAATAAAAGAACAAAACATGTAGATATTATACCTATATATGCTATAATAAGTAACTCATAAAAAAATCTCATAAAAATAATTTAAAATCATAATAAAATAATTTATAAATTTATAAATATTTTTTTATTTTTATTTATTTTTTAACCTAATTCTAATAATGTCATTTAGTATTTTTAAAGCATTTTTTAAATCTTTTTTCAGGGGGTTTTTCTGGTTGGTCCACGTGGACCAACCAGAGGGCCTGGACAGTTGACCCCGGTCAACTGTCTAACCCACCCCCTGTGACCATTGTCAGAAGCACTTTTATCTCTTCTTCTCGCCATTTTCCAGGGTTGACCTTGCACCAATCCATGTCGATGCCTTCTACATTTTTGCTCCTCGATCAGTGGTGATTCACGCCCTAGTGATTTCTGGGGCTGAGGACCACTGATCGAGGCGTTTGGACCTCATCTTCCACGCCGCCCGTCAACCCTACAAAAGAAGACCCCCCAACTTCGATTCAAACTTGATCCTTCTTCCGCCATTTTCACCCAAAAACCCCTATCTCCTCGTGCTCCTGGTGACAGTGGGAGTCGAATCGACCGTGGTTCGAGTCGTCCGGTGTAGAATCGAAGTGATCCATCCCTCGCCGGAGCTCCGCCGCGCCTTGCAGCCTGTCGTCTCTGGTGAGCTTCTTCCCCTTTTCTTTTCATTTTCTTGTAGCCTTAGCTTAGATTAGGTTAGGTCTATAGCAGTTTTGCGTTTCATCTCGTCAATCGCCGTGATTCCTTGATCGAAGCCACGGCGGAGCTGAGCTCCGCCCATCGTTTCCTGTCGCTACATGCCTCCATCCGATCACCTGTCACCCCCATCTTCTTCCCCTCCACTCCGTCGCTCCGCTCCACCCATCCATTCACCTCGATCTCGCCCAGATCGAGTTGCTCGAGCTCCCCTCTCCGCCGCTCGCCGGAGCTACTCGCCCGAGCCACTCTCCATCTCCATCGACCCATCAGAACCCTCCTTTTTGTTCGCCTGGATTTTGCGCACCTAACCTTGCAGGTCCGAGCCCAAGAGAAGGCTCCATCGACCTTCGATGACTCCAGGACCATCCGCCCAGGTCGCCTCCGCCGTCCGAGCACCTTACGCCGTCCCTGCCTCGCCTGAGACCACCTGCTAACGCGGAGGGGACCCAGGATCATTTTGCCCCTGATCCTAGGGCCGGAGCGGCCGTGTGTCGGCCGCAATCACCACCCGAAGCTCGCCGGGGGAGGTGTTCTTCGTGACCCTCTCCCCACCGTCGGATCAGGAGCACCCTCCAGGCGCCACACCAGCCGTCGGATCGCCCAGTGCTCTACGCCGTTGGATCAGCCGCCCACGATCTAATCTCGACCATCCAGGACGAGGGGGTACCAGCCGTTCGATGCTTGCCACGTGTTCAAGTAAAGCTCCATCGGCCGCACGATCAATCCCCGTGGGTATTTTGCATTTTCAACCCACGCATTTGTGTATTTAAGTTTTAGTCCTAAAACTTTAGTTTCCAGTTTAAAAGTTTTTGTAATAATTGCACTTAGGCCCCCGTACTTTTTATATTTGCACTTTAGTCCGCGCCACGTCACCTCACGTGACTGGGGCGCGTGCATTTAGGGCATTTTGCATTTTTGGTCCCGAACCTTTAGGTATTTGCAGTTATACCCCTATGCGTAGTTAATTAAATATGTTTTTGGGAAAATTTCACGTATACCCAACCGATTTTTTGTAATTACAAATATGCCCCTGTGAATGACAAAACAAGCGCCTCGCGCGTGTCTTGGGTGAAATTTGCACCTAAGCCCCTGTATGTTTCTATAATTGCATATATAACCCTGCCAGGCTTAGGATTTTTGTGTGCTTGATCCATTTATTTCACGCATCATTTTAAGTCCAAAAATTCTCAAAAATTGAACTTAAGCTCCTGTTTGCTTGTTCTTCAACGCCATATTTTTAATTTTTAATTTTATTGCATTTTTATATTTATTAAAAATAAAAAAATGCTGTTTTAGCACTGTCTAGCTTAGAAAATACCAAAAAAATATTAAAAGGCTTTAAAAAATTCCAAAAATATTCCCTATCGTGTATTTTGTTCTACTTTATTTTCAGCCCAAAAATCACTAAAAATTTCAAAAGAAAAACCTTAAAAATTTTAAAAATACTTAAAAACTTCAAAAAAATATATAAAATCATAGCAAATTTAGAAAAATATAAACTCAGTTCCTGTTTCTTCTATATTTAATCCTCTTTATTTTAAAATTAGTTTGGAAAATTTTGGAGGCTGTTTACTATTTTTAATTCCCATTTTATCCCCAACCAGTAGCTTATTCACTGTTTTGCTATTTAAAAATACCAAAAACATTCTGAAAAATACCATAAAATCACAAAAACAGTAAAAAATTATAAAAAGACCAAAAAGATTTTATTTTTGAATTTTTGACTATTTTTGCATATTTTTATACATATTTTATCTTATCTTTTATTATATTGCTAGCTTATTCCAATATTAATATATATAATATAAAATAAAAAAATAAGAAAATTAAAAATCAAAATACAAAATTTAAAAAAATTTAAAAATTAAATAAAAAAATTAAAAACCCACAAAAACTTTGATTGGCTAAGTGGTTTGTTAGACCTAGGTCTTGATTCTTGTCTACACTCTGCACCGTTGTAACCTGTGTTCGACCCCTACTTGCTTGCCATTGTACATTTCTTAGTAGGGTATAATAAATTTTAATCCTTGCTATTGATTGCCTGATTGATTGTGTGGGTTAATTGTTGATGAAGGAGGAGGCTTGAGTAGTCGCATCCGCGACAGTGAGTCTGATTTGTCAGACCACTATTTAGCGGCTCTCGCTTTATCGTTTTTCAAATGGCGCCGTTGCCGGGGAGCATCGGCTTGTAGAGTACCTTGGTGTCTTTTATTTACTTAGCCATTTTTGCTTATTTATTTTCCGTGCATAATTTGTTTTGAACTGTCTGACGCTCCTCTTGTTTTCTTGCGAGGGACCGCTGACCGAGGAGGATCGCCAAGGGGATCCTGTGCATTCTTGGGAGGAGGAGCCGGCTATTCTACCCTAGCCGGCAGGAGAGAGCAGGAGAGCTTGAGAGAGAGAGATAGTAGCTTTTTTGTATTTTTGTGAGAGAGAGCCATTTTAAATTGTAATAATACATGACTTGGACACTCGGACACTTCGGGCCTAATTTCCGAGTGTTTGTTCACCCGGGGGCTCACCGCGGTTTTCTCGTGTTTCTCGACTGTCATTTGCCGGTTTTGTTTTCATTTTTATTTCTTTTGTGGATTGAGCTCTTAGACCTAGGCATTGCTTGATCGGTTAGATTAGGTCCAAACACCTTAACAACAATTGCATGTACCTAGAGCTCGTGCATGGACTTAGTTTAATTAAATAGCGAAGTCACTCTTCTTTGATCCGTGCGCCGCGAGCTCTCCCCGTTAAGGGCTTTCTCCTAAACTCAAGTGTGTTGAGCAGAGGAGGGGTGAGCCTAGACCGGACCTTAGGATTGGGGATGAGTGATTAGCTTGTGGTTCTTCACGCTAGCAGTTGCCTATCTTAGGACGATTTCCGCATTGCATACCGGCATATAGTTAGGTTTATAAATTTCTGCTTTGCATCCCGCATGGAGAGAGCTGGGATTCACTATAAGTCCTCTATCTTTGCATCCATCATCTAGGCACAAAGGTGAGATTTCCACCTTGGTGTCGACTTGCATTGGCTTTTCCCGACTCTATTCTTACTCTGTTTTTGGACAAAGTAGGATCAAGAAAATACAAAATCGTTAGGCGCTTGTTTGAATCCACTCAAAAGAAGCGATAACACCAAAAAAAATTAAAAAGGGACAGCTAAGAAAACTTTGACCTAAATAAAATTGGTAATTGAAATCATTGATTGGGGAGAGTAACACCCTCACTTGTTTTCAGGTTGCATGGGAAGGTCTCCTTCCAAGTGAGCAGAGTGCTTCGTAAGGATTGGAGCCCAAAACCCAACTTGTGGCTGCCTTGTGTATCGCCTGGATTTCCGAAGTATTGGCGCTACTATCGTACGTAGGCGAGTAGGGCTTGGTCACCATTGGTGACTCACTATTGTGTGAGCATCGACCTTGTCCGAAGTACCAAGCATAGGCCACACCTTCACGGGTGTGTCTGTCTCACCGTCTGCGTCCGAGTAGGATCTTGCACGCTCACGGGTGATTCCGTTGCGAGCGAGATCCGAAGTATCGGTTTCACCTATCGGCTTCCTCCCTCTATTTCTTTGGCTGAGTAGGGATCCAGGAAGGGTTACAAGGACCTTAAAAAGTGCAAGTTACAGGTTACACAGGAGGAGGACAAGTACGGGAATACTTTTCCGGCAGTACTCTCTCTCCTTTAGGCGTAGCACTCTAAGGACTCGTGACAAGATAAATTCCCGAATTCAAGCTAAAATCGACAAGATAATAGCCGAACCTTCATGACTTCATGTGTTGAGTTGGTGAACTCACCACTGTTTTGTGTTTGATTGCTAGTTACATTTAGGTCAAGATCAAAAATACTGCGCCTTTGCGCAAAACTTTGTCTTCCCTTCAGTTGACCCTTGCTCATTGTGAGCCTTCTACTATTTTACACTCCATTTGTTTCTTGTTGACTCCCCGTATCTTTCATCCACATCGATCTTCCTCTTGATCTCCGAGATGGCGACGAATGGGCAGTTTAGTCGAGACTCCGTTGACACCCACATCAGATCCATTCGCTCTCTCTCTTCAATAATTCAGGGCGATTCCCGAGAACCCGGTTCAGATCTCGTGAATTGATCTCCAAACTCCCTGTCTTATTCAATAATCCGGGATCACTCTTGTCCCGAATTCTGTCCATTTTGGATGGCAATTGATTTCACTCCTTATACATCGCCATCCTTAACAAAATTCTGTGTTGACCTTGACACAGACCGTATCTCTCTATCTGTTGCTGCAATCCAGACTGATCGGGGATTTCTACCATGTGCAGGCTTAGAGCCCGAGTCAACGAACCAAGCAGAATCCGAGATGGCAGGAGGAAGAGGAAAAGGACCACAGGCCCCACCTGAACCTGAAGTCAATACGGGGGAAGGGCAATACACAACGCAGGGCAAGGTTAACAGCCAGCTGCTGGCTTCCATCCAAGCCATTCAGCAGCAGTTGACTAATCAGGCCCTAGCCCAGACAGCCTTCCAGGACATGCTGAACGATCTGAGGAGGAGGGCCGATGCAAGAGACGGCCGACAGGAGGATGATCAGAACAATGAGCTGAATTTTGAAGAAGTCAGAGATGAATTCTCAGTGGGAGGACCCGAATTTGAAGCAGTAGGAGTAGATCCACCGCAGTCGAAGCCTACACTGAAGGAAACATACTACCCAGGAGCGGGACGCATCATTGAGTGGATTCAGGTTCCACGCATGCACACCCACTTCGAGCTGAAGCCGCAATTTCTGTCGCTCCTCCCCACATTCCACGGGAACACCACTGAGGAACCGTACATTTTTCTCAAGAAGTTTGGCCGCATCAGTGCCACTGCTCACTACCCCAGAATTCCTTTGGGGGTAGTCAAGATGACCGCGTTCCCCTTCAGCCTTCAAGACAAGGCCCTTTATTGGGTTGACCATCTTGGGAAGGTCGTCACAACCTGGGAGGAGCTGAAGTATGCATTTCTCCATAAATTCTATCCTCTCGGGCGATTGAATCCGATGTGAGCCCAGATCTCTAGTTTTTGCCAGCAGCCCCACGAGACCATCCATGAAGCGTGGGAGAGATTCAAAGATCTGCAGGAGAAGTGCCCCCACCATGACATTCCAAAAACCAGTCTCGTACAACACTTCTTCGGGGGGCTATCATTTGAGAGCCAAAAGCTTGTATATGCAACTTGCAACAGTTCACATCTCAACAAGGACGAGGACGTGGTATGGAACATCTTCGAAGAAATGGCTGAAGGAGAAGCCGCCCAATCCTCGTCTAGAGTATACATGAAGCCACCAACAGCCATCAGCAAGCCAGTGAACATGGCTTCTGACACCGAGGACAAGGATGAGAGCTCCAACCTGAGCATCATTGGGAGCCACTTGTCCAAGGTGGATATCATCGAGAAGAGGTCACAGGACCTCGAAAAACTGGTAGTCATTGAGAAGAGGACCCAGGGTCTGGAAAACCTCGACCAGATTTCCCAACAGCTGGAGCAACTCGTCCGTGCCTTAAATGCAAACATGTGCAACGCTGTGTCTACGTCTGCCGAGCCGAATGCTGAGAAGAAGGAGCCTACAATGCAGCAAAACCTTCAGTCGACTCCACCGCAGCCCCAGCCTGTCCAGCACGTGTACTACGTGCAGGTTCCGGAGCAGCAACCGCAGCCCCAGACACAGATGGTTGTATACCAACCGGAGCCCCAGCCAGTCTATTCTGAGCAGATCTCTCCACCCCCGCCACTGATTCAGGAGATCAATGGCGTATGGAACAATGAAGTGCAACTGACCCGTCCTCAGGGACAACCTCAGGGTCAGAACATGGGCAACATGCCCTATCACCAGCAGCAGCAGGGTGGGAGACCTTTCCAGCCCTCTAACCAATACCAGCCTCCATCCCACAGAAATACCTGGAGGCAGAATTACCAGCACGGTCCTCAACAGTCTGGATATCATGGATAGGGATATCATCAGCAGCCGGCTGCTCAGTACAACCAACAGAATTCATAGTATTCCTCCAACCCTCCTCCTCACCAATTTTCACAAGGCTATCAGTCGCAATCTCAACCGCCATATCAGCATTCTAGACCCCAGCAGGGGGACTCCTCTGAGATTGTACCGGTCAATCCGGCTCTGGCCTGTATGGAGCAGTTGATGAAGAACATGGCTGAGATGAACCAGAAGATCGACGACCTGACGACAGCCAAAACCGTCATACCAGCCCAGGTCGAAGCCAACCCGAATAATTTCCGACACAAGGAGCAGGTAGCCGGCAGTGTCCAACCCGAATCAGGTAAATTAAATTGCTTTTTATCTAATGTTGTTACTCTCAGGAGCGGTAGGACACTCCAGCCATCAGCGACGGCGAAGGGAAAGCATCTTGCATCTGACGGGGAATCGTCAGTCCAACCAACACCAGGGCCAGCCAGCATTTTGGGAGCAGCACCAGCATGCAGAAAATCTCAAAAAAATGAAGAAAATAGAAAAACACGAAAAGATAGCATCAACCTTGATGGAGATCAGCCAGCATTGGAGACTCCTGCACCTGCCTTACAGCCAGTTCCTGACAGAAGGAGCACCACACCTACAGCGAGTCCAACGCCGGCACCTGAAGCCGAGCCTGTCATTTTTGGTCCACAAATTGTAGATGAATCCATTCCTTTTTGTCATCTACCTGTACACAACAATACAGACACTGTTTTGAATGAAATTGGTGAAGATTTTGTAAATATTCCTTTTCCCGAAGCAATGAAAAAACACAAAAAATGAAAAAATTGGAAAATGCTTTGTCTGATCTTTGCCATTATAGAAATCATTCAGAACTTGGTGTTGAATATGCCATTGATGAAAGCTCTTGAATACATGCCAGCCGTGAAGAAATGATTAAAAGAGGCATGCACGACCAAGCGCAGGCCGAACCCACACAATTCCGGAAGCAAGGGTGGCAAGTCCGAAAAGCATATCCTCACAATGGCCACCGTTAACGCCATCAGCAACCTCTCGGATAAAAAGCCAGATATGGGAGCACCTCTTGTACGTTGTCAGATGTTCAATCAAGAGTTCGAACGAACACTTCTCGACAGCGGGTCTTCTGTCAATTTGATGCCAGCTTCACTACTCACGGAGTTCAGGCTAGGACCGCTCAAGCCTACAAAGATGATTCTGCAGTTTGTAGACAAGTCAGTCAAGCGGCCGAGGGGCCTGTTAGAGGACGTGATCGTCACGGTTCAGGGAAAATCCTTCCCGGCCGATTTTGTGGTCTTAGATATGGACGTCCCCTCTCCATTGCTCCTTACCCCAATCATACTTGGAAGGCCATTTCTGCGGACATCAAACGCAGTAGTGAATTATGGGACAGGAGAAATCACTTTTGGCGGTGGCAATGAAACTATCAGAGTAGAGACCCTGTCTGAGGGAACACCAGCTGAACAGACATCTGCATCATGTGTAAGGGTGATCGAGCATGCTGAAGACTGCGACTTTCTAGCAGAAATTCAAGATACCAACTTATTTCTGGATGACAATGAGATCCATGAACTCCTCCGCCGCGAGGAGGAAGTGGAGACCGCAGTTGAATTCCCCTTTATCAATCAAGATGAGGAACTTGCTGATGTGCTACAAGAGACTGCCGTGGGGGTGACGTGCCTTCAGAACCAAGAGCCGAAGTTTGAAGAATTTTCTGATGAAGATGACATCATTGCAGAATTTTGTCAAAATCTAAGAGAAGAAGCAGAACAGATTATGGTGGACACCGAACAGATGAAAGATTCACTACCTACACTAATAGCTGAGGTCACCACTGAAGCAGCTCAGACTCCGCCAGAGCTAAAACCCTTTCCCTCCAACATAAAGTATGCCTTCCTTGCGGGAGAACCGAACATGTACCCGGTCATCATCAATGCACATCTGACCGAAGACCAAGAATCTCGTCTGATGGAGGTTCTTGAACGCAATCGCAAGGCGATAGGCTGGCGAACATCCGATCTCCATGGGATCAATCCGTCACTCTACTCGCACCACATCTTTCTGGAAGAAGATTGCAGGCTCTCTCGTGAACTGTAGAGAAGATTAAATCCGAACCTGCGGGAGGTCGTTTTGAAAGAGATCCAGAAATGGTGTGATGCGGGATTCATCTACCCCATCTCCGACAGCAAATGGGTGAGCCCTCTGCATGTTGTGCCCAAGAAGTCTGGGATCACCATCGTGAAGAACGACAAAGGAGAGGAGATCGCAACCAGAGTACCCACTTCTTGGCGAGTATGCATAGACTACAGAAGACTCAATCTCGCTACCAAGAAGGATCATTTTCCTCTACCCTTCATCGACCAGATCTTGGAGAGATTGGCCACGAAGGAATATTTCTGCTTCTTGGATGGATACTCTGGGTACAATCAAGTTGCTATTGCTCTTGAAGATCAAGTAAGACCACGTTCACCTGTCCTTTTGGCACATACGCCTTCAGACAGATGCCGTTCGGGCTTTGCAACGCCCCAGCCACATTTCAGAGGTGTATGCTTGCAGTTTTTGCTGATATGGTGGGCAACTTTCTCGAGGTCTTTATGGATGATTTTTCGGCCTACGGGGATTCATTTGACCAATGCCTGGATTATTTAGACTGAGTCCTACGGAGGTGCTGCGAAGTCAATCTTGTGCTCTCGTGGGAAAAGAGCAACTTCATGGTGACTGAAGGAATTGTGCTGGGTCACGTTGTTTCTAAACGTGGCATGGAGGTTGACCCAGCCAAGGTGGATGTGATTTCCAAACTTGAGCCACCTACAAACATCAAGCAAGTCCGGTCATTCTTGGGCCATGTCGGTTTCTACCGACGATTCATCAAAGATTTCAGTAAACTGGCCAGACCGTTAACTGAGCTTCTCGGAAAGGACAATGAATTCGTTGTAGATGACCGTGTGCTCCTTGCCTTCAACCAGTTGAAAAAGCTCATCACGTAGGCCCCTATCCTACAGCCACCGATTTGGACTCAGCCTTTCGAGATCATGACCGACGCGTCAGATTATGCCATCGGAGCTGTACTGGGACAGAGGAAAGACAATGTACCATTTGCGATTCACTACGCTAGCCGAACGCTCTATGAAGCCCAGAGAAACTACACTGTCACTGAAAAGGAGATGCTAGCGGTAGTCTTTGCCTTGGAAAAGTTCAGATCTTACCTCCTTGGGTCCAAAGTAATCATTTACACTGATCATTCGGCCATTCGGTATTTACAGCAGAAGAAGGACGCCAAACCACGTCTCATCCGGTGGATCCTTCTCCTCCAGGAGTTTGACTTGGAAATCAAAGATAAACCTGGGGTAAAGAATGTGATGGCCGATCATCTGTCAAGGCTTCCTGAGCCGGATTCTCCTGAGCTGAACCTACAGCCGATCACAGAGACCTTTCCAGACAAGGCAATTCTGTCTGTCACCTCGCTTCCTTGGTATGCAGACATTGTAAATTATCTGGTGACCAAGAAAATCCCACAGGACTGGCCTAGGTTGAAAATAGACAGATTCTTGTCTAAAATCCATTTCTACCAATGGGAAGATCCGTATTTGTTTCGTGAGGGAGCAGATTGTATATGGAGAAGGTGCATTCCTCAGGAGGAAGTTTCAAGTGTCCTCGCTTTATGTCACGACCAAGATTCTGGAGGACATCATTCAGGCAAACGAACGGCAGCGAAAGTTCTTCAAAGTGGCCTCTGGTGGCCTTCATTATTCAAAGATGCAGATGAGTATGTCAAATGCTGCACTGATTGCCAGAAGATGGGCGGAACCATAGGAATGAGAGACACGATGCCTCTGAAATACATTCAGATCTCAGACGTCTTTGACGCATGGGGCATCGACTTTATGGGCCTGTTTCCCATATGAGTATATTCTGCTTGCTGTCGATTATGTCAGTCGATGGGTGGAGGCTATTCCCGCCCGAGCCGCCGACAATAGGACTGTCTGTCGATTCTTGAGAGATCACATCATAGCACAGTTCAGGATTCGCAAGATTCTCATATCTAACAGGGGTAGTCATTGCATAAACAGAGAGGTGAAGAAGCTGACCCAAGAATTCTGCATTGAACATTGTGTTGCTTCACCCTACCACCTGCAGTCCAATGGCTTAGCTGAATGTTCAAACAGGGAGATCAAGACAATCTTACAGAAGCTTGTGCGTCTGTATCGCAAGAACTGGTCTCAGCTGCTTGATTTCATTCTTTGGGCTTATAGAACAGCGTACAAGTCACCCTTGGGAATGTCTCCCTACCGCCTTGTGTATGGAAAGCCATGTCATTTTCCCGTCGAACTAATTCACAAATCCTTATGGGCCATTAACATCTATAATTTGGACTCCAAGCAGGCAGGAAAGAACAGAAATCTGGATCTGAACTGATTACTGGAATTCAGAGATTATGCATATGACAACAACCTGATGTACAAGGAAAAGGTCAAAACATGGCATGAAAAGCATATTCATCGCAAGTCCTTTGATCCAGGTCAGAAGGTGTGGTTGTTCGATGCGAAATTGAAGATCTTTCCAGGCAAATTGAAGAGTAAATGGACAGGGCCATTTTTGGTTAGGCAGGTGTGTGACAACGGAAGTGTATTGATATCCAATCTGTCAGCTGACGCACATCCATTTGTAGTCAATGGACAGCTTCTGAAGCCATACCTGGAACACGATACATTCATGACTGTCGTTGACTCAGTTCAAGTAATCTATGAGGATGAGCTGAATATCTCCAAAGAGGCAGAGAAAAGCGAAGCACAACAAAACATTTTTGAATGATTTTTCGTCTTTTTCTTTTTCTTCTTTTCTTCTTTTCAATTTCTTTTATCCGCTTCTACCGAATTGATGCCATCCCTTTCATCATTGCTACATTTAGGATGTACTCTATCCTAAGTATAGGGGGGATGCGCATCCCGAGTTGCTCATATCCACTTTCATCCCTTTTCTTCTGTTATTCTTTATATTTTCTATCTTCTTTTTGTATCAAAAAGGTGCTGCCCTTGTAGACAGTTTTCCATACTTAGACGTACTTTGTCCTAAGTATAGGGGGGTGTGCACCCCGAGTTTTTCATTTATCCTGATCCTCTCCATTGTCTCCTCTTCTCATCTATACTTAGGGATATCTTACCCTAAGTATAGGGGGAGACAATCTTAGTACGATCTGTTCATTCCCACCCTTGACCCTCCCTGCTTTGTGTACAGTCTGCTATACTTAGGATTATTTGATCCTAAGTATAGGGGGGACGGTCAACTTCTCATTCATTGATTCATTCATTCGTTCTTTATTTTTTAGACTTATCTATACTTAGTACAAGTTATGTCTTCTCTTTTCTCTCCAATCTATGAGGACATAGCTCAAGCTAAGTACAGAGAGGTCATATATACTGTGTATATACTTTAGCTATAACTCGTACTTTCGTATTTTCTTAATAACATGGCTAATAATTCTTTAAAATTCATTAAAATCCTTAATAAAAAGATGTTTGTTCCTCAAATTCTTTTTGTATTTACTTATTAATAAATCAGGTGAAAATGTTTTTTTGCAAAATGTTTGAAAAATAGTTTGAAAATCTTTGTGAACATCTATGGAAAACTATTTTGAAAATATTTTGTTACATGTTTTCAACCTGTGTAAATTCTTTGTGTGAAATAAAATGTTTGAAAATGATTTGCAAATGGTTTGAAAAATGATTGCAAAAATATTTGAAAAATCTATATATACTGTTTTGAAAGCCTTTGCAAAATGATTTTCAAATGTGTGTACATGATTGTAAAATGTTTGTAAAAATTATTTTGGACTATAGTTTTCAAAAAATTATATGAAAAAGCTTGTGTCAAATAAGTTTGAGGAACATTTGCATCACACCAAAATCCACTATATATACTTATAAAATTAACCACTTACCCTTGTAAATTCTTAAAATCACTTCTTGTAGATAATAAGAAGCACTCATGTGTACATACTTTTAACCTTGTTTTCAGCCAAAAACTTTTGTTTTCAAAAATCCCAAAAACATTTGCAAAAGTAAAATCCAAAAACATTTGAAAAATCTTTCTGAAAAATACAAAAATGCATGCATCATCTTTTCAAAAATCCATAAAAAGTTCAAAATCTGTGAAAATTGCATCACAAAAATATTTTCTGCATCGCATTGCATGGCATGAGCATTTTTCAGATTGAGTTTGATAGTTGAACAAGTCTAAGTAAAATCCGAAAATTGGAGCTTGATTGGACCTTAAAATCTACCTAATAACAGGAACCTTATGGGAACCGGGTTTGAGGTACTTCAGGTCTAGTTGACTTAATTCTTTGAGGATCACGGGACTTGGTTCAATGGATTCTTGACTGCCTAAGTAGAGTATTTCAGAACACACGCACGACTCTTGTTGATAATGACCTAACTTGGACACCTGCACCTTTCACATGGCTCAACTCAGTTGGAGTGGTGAGGGGATTGGATTTGCCGGTATGAGACGCACACAAGTGGAAACATTTGTCCTCCTCTAGGGAGGGAAGTGCACCCCAACCCGTCCAGTGATAAGGAAGTCTAAAGACAGGAGGCTGTGTGTTGCGATAAAGCTTCAAAAGAGGGATAGTATACTGGCTCAAGAGGAAAAACTCCTTATGTAAATGCTGCTGTATATAGTATTCAAAAAAAATGTGTGTTCAAGCATGTACAAAAATAAAAAGCCTGCAAGTATGTACAAAGTCAATAAGCAAGCTTGAGTTTCAAAGTCAAATATGTGAGCCTGCAGCCGGATGACTTGATTACACTGGTCTTGCATCCCAGGATAGGTAGCTACACTGGCTACCGTCCATTCATCTCATCACCCCCTCCTCTTGAGCTGGTTGCTACTTGAACTTAGAAGGGAATACCCCGCTCCTCGAGGATGGAATTATTGGATTGGGGAATCATTGGGTTGTCGTACTGGAGAAGTCAGTCTCTCTTTGTCATTCTAGTTGGGGAGAGCCACCATCACTTACACTGTACGAGTCAGATTCATAGTCGTAAGAGTTTGCGTATGAGTTGAAGTATTTCTGACCTGGCTATTGAGGAGACTTGGACAGAGTTTCGGGACTCTCAAGGACTGTTGGATTTCAAATTCAGTTTTCGTCAAGGTTCCGCCTGCACTAAAGTTCCAAAGGTCCGACTTAACCTCCAAACTTTGATTTTATGAAGACAAGTTTGACAATCAAATAAAATTCAAGTTCTTCTTTTTCGTTTCTTTCTTTTTCTTTTTGCACTTATTGCATAAGTGTTTGCTAGGGACTAGCAAAGGTAAAGTATAGGGGGATGATGAATCCACATTTCATCATCTTTATTCTATCATTTTGGCACCAAAAACCCTAGCAAATGCCTGTAAATAGCATTAAAATCATCATCTTAGCATTCATGCATGTGCATCTAAATAGTGTATAAAATACTGTAATTAAAGCCGAAATTATAGAATAAATAAAAGAAAAGAAAATTAATAAAATATTGTAAATAATTTATGACCCGAAACCCGAGACCTAGGCTTCTTGATGAATAGGTCGACAAGGAATAAAGTAGTGGGAGATAAGGGCCAAATACCTATATTTATTAATTCATTCTTTATTCATTTTGGGACCTATTTTTGGTTCCACTTTTTGTGCATCAAATAAAGAAACGTTGTACATGAAAGTTGTAGATAATTTTATAAAGAAAAATACAAAATTGATTTCACTGAAAAATAATACATAGATAAAAAGTTATGGTCTGAACAAAAATCCAGAATCCCAACTTCCCAGACCCGTATCTCACAAATGAAAACTCCAAATGCATCAAATCACCTTTAATTGTATATAGAATAAAATAAGCTATTTAATGGCGGTGGTTTCGCATTTGGCGGAGCTACGGTTTGAAAGTTGAGTTTTGGACCCACCTTGTATACCTGTACAGCTTAAAATATTCAATTTATTCTTTAATCATTATTTTTGTATTTTTATTATTTTGTAAATATTACTTATAATACTTATATACATTAAAACAGGAATAAAAACCCAACTAAAACTCAAAATAAAAATAAATGTAAATAAAATACACAGGTATTATACCTATGTACATACCTATACAATATGTACTTTTATTTTATTTAAGATACAAAACACTCAGAAAAATAGAATAAAAATATATTTGTGTATATAAAAGTATTTTATAATTTTAGAAAATACTAAATAAAAATAATAAAATTTAAAATACACAAAATAAAAATAAAAGAACAAAACATGTAGATATTATACCTATATATGCTATAATAATTAACTCATAAAAATAAATCTCATAAAAATAATTAAAAATCATAATAAAATAATTTATAAATTTATAATATTTTTTTATTTTTTTTATTTTTTAACCTAATTCTAATAATGTCATTTAGTATTTTTAAAGCATTTTTTAAATCTTTTTTCAGGGGGTTTTTCTGGTTGGTCCACGTGGACCAACCAGAGGGCCTGGACAGTTGACCCCGGTCAACTGTCTGACCCACCCCCTGTGGCCATTGTCAGAAGCACTTTTGTCTCTTCTTGTCGCCATTTTCCAGGGTTGACCTTGCACCAATCCATGTCGATGCCTTCTGCATTTTTGCTCCTCGATCAGTGGTGATTCACGCCCTAGTGATTTCTGGGGCTGAGGACCACTGATCGAGGCGTTTGGACCTCGTCTTCCACGCCGCCCGTCAACCCTACAAAAGAAACCCCCCAACTTCGATTCAAACTTGATCCTTCTTCCGCCATTTTCACCCGAAAACCCCTATCTCCTCGTGCTCCTGGTGACAGTGGGAGTAGAGTCGACCCGGGGTTCGAGTCGTCTGGTGTAGAATCGAAGCGATCCATCCCTCGCCGGAGCTCCGCCGCGCCTTGCAGCCCGTCGTCTCTGGTGAGCTTCTTCCCCTTTTCTTTTTCATTTTCTTGTAGCCTTAGCTTAGATTAGGTTAGGTCTATAGCAGTTTTGCGTTTCGTCTCGTCAATCGCCGTGATTCCTTGATCGAAGCCACGCCGGAGCTGAGCTCCACCCATCGTTTCCGGTCGCTACACGCCTCCATCCGATCACTTGTCACCCCCATCTTCTTACCCTTCACTCCGTCGCTCCGCTCCACCCATCCATTCACCTCGATCTCTCCCAAATCGAGTCGCTCGAGCTCCCCTCTGTGCCGCTCGCCGGAGCCACTCTCTGTCTCCTTCGACCCATCAGAACCCTCCTTTTTGTTCGCCTGGATTTTGCGCACCTAACCTTGCAGGTCCGAGCCCAAGAGAAGGCTCCATCGACCTTCGACGACTCTAGGACCAGCCGCCCAGGTCGCCTCCATCGTCCGAACACCTTATGCCGTCCCTGCCTCGCCTGAGGACCACCTGCTTGACGCGGAGGGGCCCCAGGATCATTTTGCCCCTGATCCTAGGGCCAGAGCGGTCGTGTGTCGGCCGCAATCACCACCCGAAGCTCGCCGCGGGAGGTGTTTCTTCGTGACCCTCTCCCCGCCGTCGGATCAGACACCCTCCAGGCGCCACACCAGCCGTCGGATCGCCCAGTGCTCCTCGCCGTTGGATCAGCCGCCCACGATCTAATCTCAGCCATCCCAGGACGAGGGGGTACCAGCCGTTCGATGCTCGCCACGTGTTCAAGTGAAGCTCCATCGGCCGCACGATCAATCCCCGTGGGTATTTTGCATTTTCAACCCACGCATTTGTGTATTTAAGTTTTAGTCCTAAAACTTTAGTTTCTCGTTTAAAGTTTTTGTAATAATTACACTTAGCCCCCACACTTTTTATATTTGCACTTTAGTCCGCGCCATGTCACCTCACGTGACTGGGGCACGTGCATTTTGGGTATTTTGCATTTTTGGTCCCGAACCTTTAGGTATTTGCAGTTATACCCCTATGCGTAGTTAATTAAATATGTTTTTGGGGAAAATTTCATGTATGCCCAGCCGGTTTTCAGTAATTACAAATATGCCCCTGTGAATGACAGAACACGTGCCTCGCGCATGTCTTTTGGGTGAAATTTGCACCTAAGCCCCTGTATGTTTCTATAATTGCATATATTACCCTGCTAGGCTTAGGATTTTTGTGTGCTTGATCCATTTATTTCACGCATCATTTTAAGTCCAAAAATTCTCAAAAATTGAACTTAAGCTCCTATTTGCTTGTTCTTCAACGCCATATTTTTAGTTTTTAATTTTATTGCATTTTTATATTTATTAAAAATCCAAAACATGTTGTTTTAGCACTATCTAGCTTAGAAATACCAAAAAAATATTAAAAGGTTTAAAAAATTCCAAAAATATTCCCTATTGTGTATTTTGACCTACTTTATTTTCAGTCAAAAAACCACTAAAAATTTCAAAAGAAAAACCTTAAAAATTTAAAAATACTTAAAAACTTCAAAAAAATATATAAAATCATAGAAAACTCAGAAAAATATAAACTCAGTTCCTGTTTCTTCTATATTTAATCCTCTTTATTTTAAAATTAGTTTGGAAAATCTTGGAGGCTGTTTGCTATTTTTAATTCCCATTTTATCCCCAACCAGTAGCTTATTCATTGTTTTGCACTGTTTTACTATTTAAAAATACCAAAAACATTCTGAAAAATTCCATAAAATCACAAAAATAGTAAAAAATTATAAAAGACAAAAAAGATTTTATTTCTTAATTTTTGACTATTTTTACATTTTTTATACATATTTTATCTTATCTTTTATTATATTGCTAGCTTATTCCAATATTAATATATATATATATATATAAAATAAAAAATAAAAAAATCAGAAAATTAAAAATCAAAATACAAAATTAAAAAAATTAAAAATTAAATGAAAAAAATTAAAAACTCACAAAAACTTTGATTGGCTAAGTGGTTTGTTAGACCTAGTTCTTGATTCTTGTCTACACTCTGCACCGTTGTTTCCTGTGTTCGACCCCTACTTGCTTGCCATTGTACATTTCTTAGTAGGATATAATAAATTTTAATCCTTGCTATTGATTGCCTGATTGATTGTGTGGGTCAATTGTTGATGAACGAGGAGGCTTGAGTAGTCGCATGAGCGACAGTGAGTCTGATTTGTTAGAGCACTATTTAGCGGCTCTCGCTTTATCGTTTTTCAATATTGTATAATACTTGTAAAACTTTTGTATATAAAATATTTGTAAAATACATGTATACTTGTATAATATGTATATTGTATAAAAAATGTATAATTTGTACAACACTTATAAAACTCTTGAGAAATTGTTGTAAAATAGGAGGTATACCAAATTTTTGAAAAAATAAAACACACAAAAAAGATAAAAAACAAAACAAAAAAAGCAAAGGCTTCTTATTTACTCTTGCATATCTGCATCTAAAAAAAAGGAAAAAGAGTCTTGCATTTCATTCATCTACATAGCATGTCATCTGCACCTCATCTGCATATCTAGCATATGCAAAGTGAAAAGTTAGTGGGTTCTGAACCAAGTTATGGATAGATGTTGAGGAGAGACTTGATTTGACCTTAATCTACCTAATTTCAGAGGAACCTTATAGGAACTGGAGTTAAGATTTCTCAGGTCAAGTGACTTAACTCTTTGAGTCCGCAAGTCTATGTTCACATGTCATCTTGATTGGTCGAAGTAGAATATTTCGTACACATGCATGATTCTTTTAGGCAGTGACCTAACTTGGACAAGCATCATGCATGTAGCTCTTCATTGATGAGGTGGTGAAGTGGTAGAACCCTTTGGCTTGGAGTAGCACACGGGTGGAAACATTCGTCCTCCTCTAGGGAGGGAAGTGCATCTCAACCTAGTCTGGTGGTGTTGACATCTAAGGACGGGATGCTGTGGGTTGCAATAATGCTTCAAAAGAGGGATATTCTACTGACTCAAGAGGAAAAACTCCTAATGTACATGTTTCACCTTGTATATAATTCGAAATTTTTTGCAAGAACTCCAAAAAAATAGACAGGCCAGATTGAAAATAAAATGCCTGCCGGAGTATGTATATTAGCAAGAAGTCTGCAGCTGGATGACTTGGCTACACTGGTCAGGCATCCTAGGATAGGTAGCTACACTGGCTACTGCCCATTCTCTTCTCCACCCCTCCTCTTGAGCTGGTCGCGCTTGAACTTAGAAGGGAATACCCCGCTCCTCGAGGAAAGAGTTACTGGACCGGAGAATTAGAGTTACCTTGTTAGAGGAGGCTGCTTGTTAGCCATTTCTGACGTGGAGAGCTATTTTACACTTATACAGTAAAAGTAAGAATCATAGTCATCAGAAATTTGTGTATGGAGATCTGTTCTGACGTGTCTGTTGAGGAGACTTGAATAGAAGACTTGTGGAACTTAAAATCTGTTGGGTCTTAAGTTCAGATCCCAATAAGGTTTCGCCACACAATTAATCCAAAGGTCGAGTCAAGCTCCATTTTCAACTTTTGTTCATGACGTTGGTATGGAACCTAAAATCATTTCACTCTTGCATTTCATTTTAGTTGCTCGGGGACGAGAAAGATTTTGATGAATCTGTGATTCATCACTCTAAAAGTTGAAAAATAGAGCCTTGTTCCCGAGTATATAGAGGCATATATCCACCTATATTGCATAATTAGCATTCATGCATGCACTGATAACATCTGCGTTTTAGCATCCACATCTGTATTAAATAAGAAGCCAAAGTCACTTGTAAAAATCACTCATTTGTATATATTTTACACTTACTCTAAATCCCATAAATTCACTCTATATTGTATATATAGACTCCTCCATTTCTCCTCTGATCTTCTTCCCTTTTTTCCTTTGTTTTTCTACTAATTTATTAGGTCGCCTCGCTCGATTCCACCCTCCATCAACCATCGCATGAGCTCCGCCTTGGAGCTTTGATCTTCGCGCACCCATTCATTCGCCCCTACGACACATCGAGTCCCCTCCAACCACAGCTCTGCCTTCCCGGTTGAGAAGCACGTCGACCCGGTCTCACCTTCACGTCACAGGCCTCTCGCATCATCACAGCACTCCACGAACACAAGCGCACCATTTTATGGCATCCACTAACCCTGCAGGTCCATCTTCTTCACTGATCAGAGTCGTCGTTGGAGCTCCTTCGAGCTCCATTGTCTCCGGCCTACAGACCGCTCCAGCTTAATCCGGGACCTCTAGTGGCTCCCCGACGCTCCCACGATCGTTCCCATCTGCTCAGGAGCCCCTGGAGATCAGCATCGAGTGAGACCCACGGCGACGGAGCTAGGAGGGCTTCGCCAAAGCACAACCATGTCCACCGCAGGAGGCGGCAACCCAGAGGAGAACGACGCACAGCTACCGTCTGATCTTCTTGATCGGGCAGCCCTCATTCGTCCACGTAGCCCTCGCTTGCAGCTTCAGCCTCCGTTGGATCAGGAGGATCTAACGGTCCATACTTTGCCACGTCACCCTCACCAGCAGCTACAGATACCATCGGATCAATCTCGATCTGACGGCCAGCATCACGCCACGTAGTCAGCTACCACCACCGTTGGATCGATCTTGATCTAACGGTCCAAGGCGCGCCACGTATCCAGCTCTAGTATCCATTTGATCCTCATCGATCGAACGACCCATCTGCTGCCACGTAGCTCCCTTCGAGCCCCTTCCCTGACCCTTAGGTTCGGAGCACCCGAAGCAAGACCCGAAGCACGTCCGAGCCTCTAGATCACCCAAGCCTCAGTCCGAGCCATCGGCGCCGTCTGAGCCTAGATCTCACGAGTCTCTCATGTGTGGTCTGGGTAATTTGCAGAGGCCCCTACAAGTTTTCAATATTGCATTCCAACCCCTACCAGGCGCATCACGTGAGGCGCACGTGTTCTCATGGACATTTTGCACAAATAACCCCAACATTCTAGGTAATTGTATTTTAATACATGTACGCATGTTTTAGAATTAATCAATTTTAATTTTTGTTTGCATTTTGGTCCATGTGTTTGCACGTTCATTTAGGCATTCATTTAGCATTATTTTTAAATTCCAAAAATTACACGTTGTAGAGTAACTTGTGCTTTATCTTTGTGACATATGCCATATTTTTGTGAGCAATGAAGAATTTAATATATTTATTTTTGTGAAAATTTACATAGTTTGCCTACTATGTGCTTTAAATTCATTATCAAATTATTTGTTGCTCCAAAAATCATCGTAAAATCATAATAGGTTTAGTTTAAGTTGCTCTACACTGTGCCCAAAAATCAAATCATTTACACACATCACGAGGCCTAAATAAATTAATTAGTCTTTTGCTTAATTGATTTTTATTTGGTCCAATATATATCATTTTTTAGGTCTATCAATTTTCCTGGATTCTTTCATATAGAACCATCTAGGATAATTTTTATTTCTGAAAATAATGTGCTTTGGTTTATTAAAATTAATTTTGTAAAAACTACCCTGCATTCATATTAAATTCGTATTTGATTCATTTAGAGTCTAAAAATTCTAAAACAATTGCAGTAGCTTAGTTTCATTGCATTTCATCTTCCGGCCAAATTTCATTAATTTTGGACTTAACTTGACCATATTTCATATTTAACTTCAAATTTGGCTTGAATTGCATCGTAGTTTTCTTTAATTGCATAAAAAAGACCAAAAATATTCTTATGAAAATCTACATCAAAATTAACTTCAAATTAACCTAATGAGAAAGCTGCCTCCCTGAGTTCAACCTTGAGCTTGCCCAAGTAAAATAAAAATTTGCCGCTTGTGTTTAATTGAACATTAATCTAAGTGGTTTTTGATCAGTCTCGATTTACCCGACTACAACGAACGACACATTTAATTCGATCATTAATCTTGTTGAATTAGTTAGGGTATTCTCAGGCTCTTCACATGGTATGCCGACATTCTGAACTTTCTTGTTGCTAAGAAAGTCCCACAAGGTTGGTCCAGTCAGAGGCTTGAGACTTTCCTCGTGAAAGCCAAGTCTTACCATTGGGAGGATCTGGTCCTTTATCATGAAGGAGCGGATTCCGGCTGGCATCGGTGTATTCCTCAAGAGGAATACCAGAGTGTCCTCATGTATTGTCATCGATTAGAAGCTGGAGGATACCATTCAGGGAAGTGGACAGCACAAAAGGTGCTCCAATCCAACCTTTGGTGGCCTACGCTCATTGCAGATGCTCACACATTCGTAAAGATATGTATTGACTGCCAGAAAATGGGCACTTGTGGACATAGAGACATGATGCTGATGCAACCGATTCACTTCTGTGAATGTTTGATGCATGGGGTATCGATTTTATGGGCATGTTTTCTAAAAGTCAGGGATTCGAGTATATCCTTCTAGTTGTGGATTATGTGAGTAATTGGGTAGAGGCTATTCCTGCCCGAGCCGCTGATGCGAACACGGTTTGCAAGTTCCTGAGAAAGCATATCATTACGCGGTTTGGGATCCCTTGATTCTGATATCAGACAGGGGTAGCCACTTCATTAACGACAAGGTAAGAGCACTTGCTAACGACTTCGGTATAGACCATCAGGTTGCTACTCCATATCACCTTCAGAAGAATGGTATAGCCGAAGTCTCGAACAGGGAGATAGAGATGATCTTGCAGAAGGTTGTTCGCCCAGACCGAAAGGATTGGTCGCAGCTTTTGGACTCAGTTCTTTGGGTCTATCGAACATCCTTCAAAACTCCATTGGGTACATCTCCCTTTTGGCTCGTTTATGTCAATCCATGCCAATTACCTGTGAAAATAAGGCACAAATCCATGTGGGCAGTAAAAAAGTAATTTTTGGCATAGACGATTTGGGAGATCATAGGCAGACTGAACTGTCAGCCCTAGAAGAGTTACGTGATGAAGCCTTCATGAGTAGCCTGCACTATAAAGAGCGGATGAAAGAGTGACATGATTCTCACATAAGCCAAAAACAGTTTGAGCCGAATCAGAAAGTATGTCTATTCAATGCAAGACTAAAATTATTTCCAGAAAAATTACAGAGCAAATGGAAAGGTCTGTATCTAGTGCGAAAGGTGTACGACAACAGTAGCATCAATATATCTGAGTTGTCGTCTGATTCTACCTTTCGAGTCAATGGTCAGCGGTTGAAACCCTTTCTCGATCATGAATCGCAGACCGTTGGGGTTGCCCCAATCTATTTTGTATGAAATGAACTTTTCATTCTTACACTCTACATCTCGTACATGATTTTCTAGATCACTTGTATATATTTTCGTTTTTATTCTTTCTCTCTTCCATTTGTCTTACACCCTTAGATTGATCTAGATTTTTGCTATACTTAGGATGTGCTTTATCCTATGTATAGGGAGGTGTAGACAATGCTGTGTTGTTCATTTGTCTTGTTTGATTACCCCTATTGTTTCTTATACTTAGGGTGTGCTTTACCCTAAGTATGGGGGGTGATCTCGATCATATCATCTTTTGATCGTCGTCGGTTTTTCCATCATCTGCTATCTCGCTTGTCCCTTACCTTTTGACTTTTGTCTCTATACTTAGGGATATTTTACCCTAAGTATAGGGAGGACAAGTCGAGACGCTGAGTTTATACATTCTCTTGACCTCGATCATCTTCGATTTTGAGTCTGCTATCCTTAGGATTACTTGATCCTAAGTATATAGGAGATGATTAACGTCTATTCTATCATTCGTTATTCTTTGAGTCATTGCAGTATAGATTCTTTTCACCAATCTATACTTAGCCCGAATTATTTCTTCCTTTATCGCTTCTTTGGTCACTATGAGGACATAGTTCACGCTAAGTATAGGTGGTGTCGTATATATATGCTATATATACTTTAGAAGCCATAACTCGTACTTTATTGTATTTTTAATAATATAGCTCTCTAAAAGTATGGTGTTTATTTTGGGTTTTTAAAAATCGCAAGAAAACCGTAAATATGACTTATTAAAAAATGGCTTAAAGTTTGTATATAAATAAATATTGTAAAATTCTTTGATAAAATCCTTAAAAACTTGAAAATAAAGTTCTTGTAAATTCTTGTATAAAAATCATATTATAACTTGTATATAAAATGTGTATAAAATTATTTGTAAAATACATAAAATCCGTATAAAATTTGTGTAAATGGAATCAATCCACTAACTTTTTCAAAAAGACCCCTAAAAATTGAAAACTCTTAAAATCCAATAAAAAATTGCAAAAAAATCTTTAAAAAATCACTTAAAACACTTAAGCAAAAAAATGTACCTCATAAAAAAAATTGTAGCATCATTTGCATTTTTCAGAACAAGTTTGATTCTTGAACCGAATGGATCTAAGTCCGAGAGATGGAGCTTGATTTAGGCCTTAATCTACTTAATTCTAAGGTGACTCTATTAGGAACTGGAATTGAGACTCTTCAGGTCTTATAGACTTAATTCTTTGGGTTTCATGAGACCGTGTTCGGAATTCAACTTGAAAGTGCCTAAGTAGGACACCTGGTGTCATCTGTTTAACTCTTCTCAATTTGAACCAATGTTGAACTCGTGCACTCTGCACTTAGCTCGACTTGCATGGGGCTGCGAAGGGCAATCCATTTTGGTGGTGTGTTTCCATCCTTGTTTGGCGGTGATGTTGTCTTAAGATGAGATATATTGGGGTTGAAATAAAGCTTCAGATGAGGGAGAATCTGCTGGCACAATTTTTTTCTAAGATCCCAAAAAATGGGCGGAAAGAAAAGATGTTATATCCGTCGGGCAAAAAAGACCGATGCAGTGCAACAATTATCTATACCAAAAAGAAGCCAAATACACCTAATTCCAAAAATGAATACAATGGTCCGAGCTTCAAAAAAACCTGCATGTCTTCATGGAGACTTGTCTAAACTGGCCAGGCTTCATAGAAGATGTGATTACACTGATCACACTCTAGTTCTCTTCCCATTCTTCTATCTTCTTCTCTTACTCGATTGTGGACACAGTACAACCTAACCTCATAAGGAAATACCAACCGCTTCGAGGACTGAGTTGCTGGACAAGGGCACAATGGAAGTGTATAACTGGATGGGCGGTTTCTTCACTTTTCTAGAGCCGGAAGAGCTAACACCTTTCACACACAGTCAAGTTCTTTCAAAGATGAGTTTACGTAATGAATAGGTGGGTCTGAGATGGATGTTGGGGTGAATCTGGATAAGGATTTATGGAACTTGAGGGCTGTCGAGGCTTAAATCCTAATTCTAAGAAGAGTCCCAACACATTATTAATCCAAAGGTCTGAATCCAAGCTCCAGATTTTGGGTGAAGTGAGATTCGGTTTAAAGAAACAATCATGTTCTAAGTTCTTTTATTTTCCTTTTTCTTTTTCTTTTTGCTCACTTATTTATAGAATAAGTGTTTGCTAAGGGACTAGCAAAGGTAAAGTATAGGGGAATGATGAATCCGTGATTCATCGCCTTTATACTTTCATTTTGGGTAAATCCTTGGTAAAATACATGTAAAATATCCACTAATTCTATCTAATTATCATTCTAACCACAATTGTTGATATTATATTTTTAACACTTATTTTATCCAAAATAAAAGAATAAAGATAAAAAGAAAAATAAAAGAAAAGAAGGCTGGATATATAAAATATATACAGACTAATCCTAACCCTGAGATCAGGTTAACATTGACCGGGTCGATAAAAGAAATAAGTAGGGGAAGATAAGGATCCTAACCTATAAAAATACCAAGAAAAAAGACCAAAAATATAATTTACCTATTTTTCACATTGTAAATATTTCACCTATTTATTTATCATCAAGATAATCTCAAACTAACACACTCCTTTTATAAAAGTTGTTCATAAAAATATATATTATTTTATAAAAATATCAGGAAAATATTCGAATAAAACCGATGAGTTTTGGAATTTTGGACCCGTTGCATATATGTACTATATGTAGAATCTTCCTGGATTTTTAATTAAATAACCTAAACTCGATTCACTTAATTTTTTCCTAAAATCTTATAAAATTATATATAAAAAAATAAAAATATTAATAAGTTAAAATACCAATAAAACCCAAAGACTCGAAGCCGCTACTTTTTTCTGGACCTCATAACATGGATGTATGAACTCTGAATTGAGCAAAATCGGTTCCAAAAATTATATTATTCAATTATCTATAAAATGACACTAGCTTCGCTAAAATCGAAGTTAATGCGAAAAATGTGGCGTTCAAGTCCGTATTTGTATAATATATAATGTACCATAATATATATTATTATTTTATATAGGTTAATGTATATACTTTATATATATTTAAATTAAATAAAAACAATTTAATTTAATTAATTATTTATATATATTTTCATTATTTAATTATTAATTAATTAATACTTAAATACTTAATTATATACTTAAATACTTAATTTATTACTTAAATAATTTATTAATCATATTTAATTATTAGTTATTTATTTAATTACAAAATTTATTTATAATTAATTTTATATAATTATTAAAAATTTAGTTTATTTTTTTAATTTCTCTCTCTCCTCTCTTCTCTCCCTCGCTTACTTTCCCCTTTCATCTTTTATTTCCCCGACGGATCCCTCCCCTGCGCAAGCCGCCTCCTCTCCTCTCTGTTCCGCCAACCGCCTCCAACGGTCGGTCGTTGGCCGGTCGTTTTCTAACCGCTTAGCGATCCTGTCACCACCACCGGTGATCGTACTCCTCCACACCTACAAATACCCGATCATCCCCTCTCTAAGCTTCCATCCGCCATTTCCTTTCTCCCACAGTTCCAGTATCGTGAGGGCTTGTGACAGAGGTCGTCTCTGCTTCGCGTCGAGCAATCGGGAGGAGCAACGTGATCATCTTCACGGGCGAGTTGCTTCTCTGTCGTGAACGACGAGCCTCCGCTCCAATCTTCGACGCGTAGAAGGCGAAGATACTAGGAGGTCTGCACCTCTTAGCCACATGCGATTTCCCTCTGTAACGTACTCCTTTTCCATTCCCAAGTTTGGCTTCGTTCCTTTTTCTTCTCATCCCCTTTCCAATCTCCTTCTCCGTTCATCTTCCTTCAATCCACTCTCGCGTATCGATTTGTTTCATCCGAACATCGAATCTCACCTCCATCTTCGATTTCTCCCATTTCTGTTCTCTTCTGCTAGTCACTTTCCATTATCATCCCAATATCTCTCTCATTATTTTTCCTACAAATGGATATTCGATCCATTCTCCGATCCATCATTTTATCTCATCATGATCTGTTTACAATTCTCCATCTCTTGTTCATCTCTGTCCCCCCCCCCAAAATCTACAAGGATCGGAGCTCCGATTCTTATCCTCCTTTATTGTTGGAACTGATCTTCCTCCCTCATTCCATTCAGTGTGCCTAATTCCAGGTCGAGAATATTATTCTTGAGCCATCACATTTCGTACAGGATTATCAGGACAAGGATCGGTCTCTTGGAGCATAGCTTCAACCATCAATTGCGTTCTGGAGATTCGATATCAAAGCAGTTCCTCATAGCTTCATGTCAGGCAGGAATACTTATCAGCATAATAAAGCATCACTGTCGAAGCTCCGATTGATTCGAATCGCCGACCGAACCATCAAGCACCTCTACTTCGCAGTCGAAGCTCTTCATCATCGATCCACTACTCAAGCAGAATCGTTCCTGCTTTTCGATTTTAGGGAAGAACTCGGCTGAACAAAAGTGAAGGCCCAAACAGATCGATCCAAAGCTATCCACGCATCATCAGCTACAGAGCCCCACGGCCCCACCGCTAAGCCGCTTAATACCCTCACATACGTGGTACGTGAGGTGGGAGATATTTGTGGGCAATTAGCTGATATACCACCGTGCTTTTAATTATTTGCAAACAGGTATCTAGCAACTACTATCACGTGGCTGAGCACGTGCTACTTGGAGTTTTGCGCAATTGGCCCTCTAGCTACCTATGTTTTACATGTGACACCCTAGGGTTCTGCTAAATTACGAATATACCTCTATACTGCTATATACTATCTTATATCATAAAATACATAGTATAATACATAATAAGTAAAATACAATATATAAAATAATAATAATAATAATACATATAAATACCGTATTATATACTATATAGATTATTAAACAATATTTTGAAATTTAAAAGTTTTTTTATTAATCAAGCTTTTAAAAACATAAAGAAATGTAACAAACCTCAATAATCATAAAAATATATATACCCCTCTAAAAATCCTACAAAAAATTATCTATAGTGTATTTTGCTATAATTTTCATTATAAACCAAAAAACAAAATAAAATTAAATAATAAACTAATAAAAAATTCAAAATAGATCAAACTTACAAAATTCATAACTAAATAAAGAAAAATCATCTAAAAACGCAAAATATATCATTTTAAAGATAATTCCATCTACTCTCTAATAAAAATAAAATAAAAATATTTCACTATTGTTTGACACCTTAAAAATTCAAAATACAACCTGTTTCAATAAAAACTTAATTTTTCCTACTAAAAATAATGTAAACCCCAATAAAATCCTAAACACCCTTAGAAATTCATAAAACATAAAACAAATTTAAAATAAAAGAATAATAGAATTAAAATTAAATAAAAATTACAAAACATTTTCTAAAATAATTAAAAATATTACAAAATACTAAAAAATCACTAAAACAATGTAAAATTACTAAAAAATCTAATAAAAATCCAGAAATTCTCCAAAAAAAATAAAATAAAAATTAGAAAACCCTTTCACCTTAGATTGTCTATAGTTTAACCCTAGTTCATTAACAGTTTGCCTCCCTGAGTTCGACACTCTCGTGCTTAACCGCTATATACGTAAGTTTGGGAGTATAAATAAAAACGAAGATTAATTAAACATTAGTCTTCTCTGCAAAAATTCACCTGATCGATACAATGATCGTGAAATTATTTCTATATCATTTGCAGGAATAAAGAAGTGAGCAGGTAGCGTTTTTCATAAACATGTCAAACTGGAGACTACTGCCCTGGACTCTGTTGTGGTTCTGCGGCAGGAGTGTCGACTGATTGACTCGCATACTACACATACTGATGGAGCTTACCGAGAGCTCAAGCTACTTAGCAATGCGATCGAGCTTGTCCATCCCCTTTGTTCTTTGTTCAATCATAGGCAATTTCTCCAAGTCCTATGATTGCTTCTTAATAATATCTACTTTGGACAGGTTATTGCTGATGATGCTGAGATTTGAGCTCTCACACCTATCCATATCTTGGGTATCTACCATATTAACATATTTGTAGAGTATCTACAATTGTTGCTAGTACAAATGGGATGAAGAGAGCGTGGCTTCCCCTTCGTCCATTTACTCAATATTTGCCACACTACATCCTCATCCTTATGAAAGTGCGACCCTCTACAGGCGGCGTCTACCAACATCTAAATATTCTCATTCATTCCCTCTAAAAAATGCTAGACCAAGCTGGTCTTCAGTATCTAATGGTGGGGTGATGACCGAGAAAGAAGCTCTCACTATCGGGCCAAGGTAAAAATATTCTGTGTCATTGCGACCCGAATAGAGAGGCTCGGTCAATCAAGAACATAAGACCACCAAATCAGAAAATAAATCCATAAAACACGAATAGCGGCCTCGCTATTTATTTAACCTGGTATAGCGACCAGGGTCGAACTCAAGGAGCACGGGTTGGCCGAATCGGCCTACGAAGTAGTCAAAAAGAAAATAAAATAAAGAAATAAATTTTTGGTGGATTTTTATATATTTTAAATTTTTTTGGTATTTTAATTATGAAGGAAATATAAAAAGAAAGGAAAAAACTCACAAACACCAATTTATTCAACATATCAAAATGACTCAGAAAATTCAAATAAAATTATTTTTGTGTTTTTTATTTTTTTTAAGTGTTTTTGGTAATTTTTTTAGAAATTTTATAATTTTTGGTTGATTTTACAAAAACAGAAAAGGGTAAAAATAGTGAATAAATGTGCAGTCAGATTTGAAAGGCTAATTAAAAATAGATAATTAGCCTATAAAAATATGAAGGCAATTTTTATGAAAAGTAGAAATAAAAACTAAACTACAGAAACCATAACTGTATTTTTTATTTTTATATAATTTTTAACAATTTTTATAAGGTTTTTGGTGTTTTATATTTTTTATGGGTTTTATAAATCCAAATAAGATAAAAATCGGACAGAAGCAAGAAAAAACTAAAGGAAACAAGTCCTAATTTTTTATAATTTTTAGATGAGTTTTTATATTTTTAAGTGATTTCATAAAACAAACAGTAACAAAAATGAAGGTTTTTGATTTTTTTAAAATTAGAAAAAGCAACAAAAATGTCCCAAAAATTTTATGAAATTTTTACATAGTGGCAGGGGCCAGTATCCAAATTTCACATGATTTGGATTTTGTTGATATTTTATTCAACCAATAGAAGACACACATCACACAGGGACCACAGTGCAAAGAAACAAAGTTCTGGGGCCAAATAGATAACACTTGTAAAACTACAGGGCCTAACTTGCAAATAGTCCAAATAAGCACGAGACACGCACGTGATGAGCACACAGAGGGGTATTTATGCAATTCCTATTTATAAAATATCAAACAGTAACAGCCAAAAACTTCAGGATATAAAATGCAATTGTTCCACAAAATCACGTGTCGAAGCACGTGTTCCATACAAACATGGACTAAAATGCAAATGAAATAAACACAGGGTCCAAGATGCAAATGTTCCAAAATAAAAACAACTGAAACTAATATTTACAGGACTAAATTAAAATATAAAAACGAAAGAGAGCCTAAGTGCAAATTACCCCTTTATTACGATCCACGGTCGAAGGAGTGCCACGTGGATGATCAGATCACTCTGGTGCGTGGATACCCCTTCGCGACGGACGCTTGAGATGAGCCCCTCAGGTGATCGGACGGCTGAGTACTCTCCAAAGATGGACGGATGTGATAGAACTGGAGCGAGGTGCTCGATCTAATGGCTCCGGAAGACCCTCGAAGAACCAGTTGTCGGCGAGTTTTGCCGGCCAAATGCATGCGCGGGGGACCTCCTCAGAAGCTGCGGAGGTGGGCGAATCGAAGAGGAAGTTTGTCCGCAGCGGTGGGTGTGCTCATATGGGGTTGGAGGCATCGGAGGAGCTCCGGTGACGGAGGGGAGCAAGAGCACCTGTTCCTGAACGGTTGGACCCCCAGATGGGGTCCTTCTTCGATGAAACCTGCACAGAAAGAAAGCTGGGTTGAGGGCAAAGTGCCTCGACCCGGTTATGGGCAAAGTGGGTGATCTGGTGAGGCGGAGTGGGAGTCTCCGGTGAGGCGACGGCGGAGGAGACCTACTTCTTGGTTCCGGGGCGAACCAAGATGATCGGAGGGGAGTAGAATATGGAGAGAGGTATGGCGGAGGTGGTGCGATGATCGGATGGAGAAATGGTCGGTCGGAGTGCGGTGAATCGGCCGGTGAGGCCGGCGGCGCAAAATCGTAAAATGGGAATGGAAGCTAATCTAAAGTATAGCAAGGATACCTGATGATCGAGAGCGTCTATGGGAGAGATAGTGCGTGTCCTGGAGTCCTTTCCTTGATGGAGCGACGCCTCCAGAGGCTCGTGCCCGCCGGTGGCAGAGCTCGATGGTTTGACCGCCGGACCAGGGGGCTAGACCGCTCCTTTCCTCGCTGCGACACCTCCCAAAGCTTGCTGTCACTCAAGACAGGAAGGTGGAGGTCCTGGGAGAATGAAACAGTGGCCAAAGGTGCGTGAAATGGTGGGAGGAGGCGAGACTATATAGTGCCAGGGGTCCGGCAAGAATGGAGTCGGGCGAGCAATCCAATGCTCGGACCCCTAAAAAGATGATCCGGTGTGGATCAGAGATGTCTCGTGGATAATCGAGGCCTGGGGTTTAAGGAAATGGGTGACGGATTGTGACGCAATAATTCAGAGAAGTTGGGTCGAAGGCGTAGATTGATGAATCCACATTTCATCATCTTTATTCTATCATTTTGGCACCAAAAACCCTAGCAAATGCCTGTAAATAGTATTAATATCATCATCTTAGCATTCATGCATGTGCATCTATTCAGTGTATAAAATACTGTAATTAAAGCCAAAATTATAGAATAAATAAAGAAAAGAAAAAGAATAGAATATTGTAAATATTTTATGACCCGAAACCCCGAGACCTAGGCATCTTGATGAATAGGTCGACAAGGAATAAAGTAGGGGGAGATAAGGTCAGAAATACAGATGAAATACCTATACTTTCTATTCATTCTTTATTCATTTTGGGATCTATTTTTGGTTCCACTTTTTATACCTCAAATAAAGAAACATTGTACATGAAAGTTGTAAATAATTTAATAAAGAAAAATACAAAATTAATTTCACAGAAAAATAATGTACAAATAAAAAATTTTGGTCTGAATAAAAATCCAGAATCCCAACTTCCCAGACTTATATCTTGCAAATAAAAAACTAGAAATGTACCAAACTCACCTTTAATTGTATATAGTATAAAATAAGCTATTTAATGAAGGTGGTTTCGTATTTTTTGAAGATACGGTTTGAAAGTTGAGTTTTGGACCCCTGTTGTACAATAGTTTACACTTTTTTCTTTCTTTTGTATAGATTCTTTTTTAACTCTTTTTTTTTCTTTTGATTTCAATTATATTTTGTTAGTTGTATATTCTAATTTCTATTAAAATATAAAATCAATTAAAAAATATAAAATAAAAAAGATACAAAAATAGATCTTCTCTATACAAGTCAATTTGGCTTGTACTCTATCTTTATCACTTTTTTATCTTACAAAATTAAAAATCAACAAAAATATTTCAAGTTTTTATATTATTAACAAGAAAACAAGACTAAAAATCATAAAAATCTAAAATGGGTATTTTATACCTTCAAAAAAAACATGTTTTTAATATACATCTTTTGAAAAAAAAAGCTTTCTTCTGCAATATTCTAGATGACATTATTTTGAGATAGTTTCATGATTTGAGTTTATTTTGAGGTCTCTTGTTATTCAAATATATTTTCATTGGGAAAGACCTCTCTTTTTTGAATAGTACACATGAGCATAAAGACAATCACTAGTGTCCAAAAAATTTGAAATAGTCCACTCCCATTGGTGGAGGCCTCTCCCAATAGCCATCATCTCTTCCATTCCTCCACCAAATAAAAGAGCTTCATCTCCCATTTTTTAATTCATCCACCACTAGAGTCTTCATTCTAGCTCCTCTACCTCCATTGTGACAGAGTGAAGGTTGGAGACGAAGCCACGACGAAGGGAGGATTCTTTGGCATGATCCCTTGGTGTTCTTGCCCCATTGTATCACAAGCTCTTAGCTTGTCAAGCCTCTTCTCCGCCGGAATCGAGGCCATGACCGGTCATTCTCATCGGAGAATCGATCACCATAGGCGACTATCTTCACATGCTACGTTTTTCTTCTTGTAGGTAACTTTTAGATTTAGTTTTTCTTCTTGTTGTAGTGTAACAACCCATTATCTTCAACTTTTCTCCATTCTCGTTCGTCACGGCTAACCACCTCATCGCCGCTTTCATCCACTTCTTCGTACTCCCTTCACGCAACCTCAACCAACTCCGACCACGCACGGTGACCGGAGACCATCTCCTTCTACCATTTTCGTAGGAGAACCCATACACCCCATATAATTTTTGTGTGCATAACGCAAGCCGAGCCCACGCTCGAGCTTTCATTTCTACTCGCAGGTACCGTCCGAACGTCCTACAGCCGCACCACCATCTCTCACGCAGAGCTCCACACCGTGGCACTTCGCCGGCCCTCGGATTGGCGTTTTTGTTGCTGTTTTTCAAAGGAAGAAGAAGAAGGGAGGGGGTGGATAGCAGCCACCGTTGGATCTATCCCCCTCCTTTTAATCTTAACCATCCAGCCAAGGGGTAGAAGTTTTATACATAAGCCCTCACCATTTTGAAATTTCACGCACATACCCTTACTAACCAAGAGGAGCTTGATGCCACGTGGATAAGTGGAAAGTTTTGCGGCTATACCCCTGCATTTTTGGTATATTTCAAGAAGTTTTCGAGTATCTTTTGAACTGCAGTTTCGTTCTTATATTTTCATCTGTGCCCCTGCACTCAACTGCTCATAACTCGTTCGTCTGAACTCGGTTTCTCGTGAGATTTTTTTGTTAGAAAGCTGTTTAAGAGTTCTACATCATATCCAAATTTCAGATTTTTCTGATTAACGAACTATTTATGGCGAATTAATGAAGTCAGAGTAGTGATTGGGCTTGTTTTGTTGATAACACTTGAAATACTCAGTATCACTTGCTCATTTTTGGATATGTTGTAGTAATTAGCAGGGCCGATTTTGGGTTCAACTGTCAACAAAAAATATTGTGATTTGTGTCCTGTAGAATTTCTACAATATTTTTAGTGATTGATTTATTTTTGGAGCATCTTTCATCTATTTGAAAATCTAAAAATATGTGCATGTGCCCCTAACTTTGTTCTATAATCAAAGATTTTTGTTGTATTTTTATCTTTTTGTTTGAGAAGTCAAAAAAATCAAAAACATCATTTCTACCTTCCTGCAGTCTTTTATTTTTAATATATTCATTACCTATTAAAAAATTCCAAAAAATTATATTTTGTTTGTTTTTGTATGTTTTAACTTCAAACCAAAAATCATTAAAAATTTCAAAAGAAAACCCCTAAAAATAGCAAAACACCAAAAACCTTCCAAAAAATCTTAAAAATTCTAAAAAAATCCTAAAAATACAATTTCAGTTTCTGATTTTTCCTTATTTTGTTATCTTTATTATAAAATTAAGTTGAGGAAGTTTTGATTCTGTTTGGTATTTTTCATCCTCATTTTAATTTCGGCCAACAACCTATCTCACTATTTACTAGTATTTTCGCCCTTAAAAATACCAAAAAAAATTAGGAAAAATCTAGAAAAATCACAAAAACATTAGAAAAATATAAAAATCACAAAAACATTCCATTTCCTGTATTTTGAGTATTTTCCCCTATTTTTATCCCTCTCTTATCTCTAATGTATATATATATTCCTTATATACATTATATCTTTATTAAAAGAAAAAGAAAATATAAAAGTACAAAATATAAAAAGAAAATACAAAATCAGTAAATTAGAAACCCAAATATAAAAATATAAAATCAAAAATTAAATAAAAATATAAAATTCAAAACCCACAAAAAAAATAGCACTTGTAGGCACTTGATCACATTCACATTTTGCACTTAGCTTGATCTATCCTGCCTTACTCCCTGTGTTCGAACTCTCTACATACTTGCACCTATACATCTTTTATGTAGAGTTAAAAATAAATTTGACTCCACATTTGCTTGTCATTGTTTGATATTTGATTGTGGGTTCATTGTTAATTAATTACGGGATTTTGTAGTGGTCAAGACATCGACTGTTGATTCGCCTTGTGAATCAATACGACCGCTCTCAATTTCGCGGTTATCAAATGACGCCGTTGCCGGGGAGCAACAACGCGTAGTTCGAGTTTTTGCTTTGTGTTGTGATTATTTGTCTACTTTGCGGCTTTTATTTCTGCTTGTTTTATTTTCCTTATTTTTGATATATCTTTTGAATTGTCTAACCACTCTCCTTGTTTGGATTCCGTGCGAGGTACGTGGATCGAGGGAGGAGCCCCTCTTGGAGCACCGTGGCACCCACGTGATGCGGCTTTAGTCTAGCACGAAGAAGGACTTGGAGGATTTTTGCAAGACAACATTTTAGCATTCATTTTCTTGTATTGTATTTATTTTGTAATTTAAGTGAGTGAGAGACTCTTAATTTGTAATAATACAGGTACCCCCGGACTTGGACTCTTGAGCCTAATTTCCAAGTCATTGTTCACTTGGGGGCTCGTCGCGGTTTTTTGTTGGCTTTTTCTCGCATTCTTTTTATTTTGTTTTGTTTTTCGATTTTATTTATTTTGTGTGATTGAGCCCTTAGCTTTTAGGATTGCTTGTGATAGATTAGGTCCAAACACATTAATCACCCTTGCATGTGCCTATAGTATCGTTTGGACTTAGTCAAAATTTTAAACAGTTGATCATCACCTTCAATCCGTCGTGCCGCGAGCTCTCCCTGCAAAGCGCTTTCTCCTAAACTCAAGTGTGTTGAGCAGAGGAGGGGTGAGCCTAGACCGGACTCTAGGGTTGAGGATTGGCGGTCAACTTGTGGTTCTTCCCGCTAATAGCAATTTCTGAAACTTAGGGCGATTTCATCGGCTTTTGCATTTGCATATAGATAGGTTTCAATTCTGCTGAGCATCCTTGCATGTAGAGTGCTGGAGGCAAGGTGAGCATTTACGCTTTAGCATCCATCATTATTTGCCGCTTGCATTGCTTTTCCGACTCTCCCTCTGATTTTTCCAACCTAGGTGTTCAAAGGAATTGATTCCCCGATAGGCTCGTGCATTTTTATTAAAAATCCAAAAAAAAGTGATCATCAATAAAATTGGGACTGCTAATATTACTTAACCCTAAAACCGATCAAAAAGAAAAATCTTGTCTTGGGGCGAGTAATCCCCTCATTGTCTTCGCTTTTACTTGCTCGCGCACACACTAAGGATAGTGCCCAAATCCCATTTCAGCCCCCTAAGTATTTGCGCAACTTTTCGACTTCTCACCTAACTCTAAAACAGACAAGATCAAAAGACTGACTTTTCGGTCTCTACCGAGTTGAGTAGGTGAATTGAGGGTTTGCATTGTTTTCATTTTTGTCTGTGATTGTTTTTGTGTGTCCTAGATCATCTCTGCGCATTTGCGCCTTTTTCTTCACTCTCTTGACTTGACCTTCGTGCTCCCCCGAATCACTTCCTTTTGTTTTCGAGATGGACCCCTGGAGTGTATTTTATCCGGACTTTGCGGATCCCTCGCTCGCTCCAGCTGGTCCACCTCCCTTTTATTAGGAGGATCCTCCTCCTATTTTTTCTGATTTCTGTATATACCCACCTCCATCCCCACATGTATATTATCCGCCTCCACGTCCACATCCACCCGAGTCTGACCTGTTGGAGTCACCTCCCATGACCTCCATGAGTGTTGTCATCAACCTAATGCTAGAGCACATCAATTTGATGAAGGAAAATCTGGACACTTTGAGAGAATATCGGACTAGTGCTCTTTTCATCGAGGATACGACTTCACTTGTAGGAAATCATGGGAGCTTGCAATTGCCCAAAATACAAAAAAATGAGAAAATTTTAAAAATCCAAAAAGATTTCGGGAGACACTTGGTTGATCAAGATTTTGAGGAGAGAGTCCACTTGCCAAAATCCTGGACCACCCATGCATTCACACCTAGTCCCACCTTTGACCCCGAGGATGCTGCTGTACAGACTGCTCTTGGCATGCCTCGTGTATATGCTGATTCCGACTTCCTCCCTTGTATGGAGGAAGTCCAAAAATTCAAAAAAATGTTATCTGAACCCGAAGTGGTGGCTACTATTCATGAGATTATCCGTGCCCCACTTCAGCAGGCCATGACCCATATATCTGCTCCTCTTCCCAAAAATATTTGCAAAATTAAAATCCAAAAACATTTGAAAAATCTCTTTGAAAAATACAAAAAAAAGCATATGCATCTTCATCATGTTTTCAAAAATCCATAAAAAGTTCAAAATCTTTGAAAATTGCATCACAAAAATATTTTCTGCATTTTGCATTGCATAGCATTAGCATTTTTCGGATTGAGTTTGATAGTTGAACAAGTGTAAGTAAAATACATAGATTGGAGCTTGATTGGACCTTAAAAATCTACCTAATAACAGGAACCTTATAGGAACTGGGTTTGAGGTACTTCAGGTCTAGTTGACTTAATTCTTTGAGGATCACGGGACTTGGTTCAATGGATTCTTGACTGCCTAAATAGAGTATTTCGGAGCACACGCACGACTCTTGTTGATAATGACCTAACTTGGACACTTGCACCTTTCACATGGCTCAACTCAGTTGGAGCGGTGAGGGGATTGGATTTTTCGGTATGAGACGCACACGAGTGGAAACACTTGTCCTCCACTAGGGAGGGAAGTGCACCCCAACCCGTCCAGTGATGAGGAAGTCTAAAGACAGGAGAGTGTGGGTTGCAATAAAGCTTCAAAAGAGGGATAGTCTACTGGCTCAAGAGTAAAAACTCCTCATGTAAATGCTGCTGTGAATAGTATTTCAAAAAAAAGAAGAAAAAAAAAGAAGAAAAAGAAAAAAAAGAGAAAAAAGTTCAGGCATGTACAAAAATAAAAAGCCTGCAAAGTATGTACATATGTTGTAAAGTCAATAAGCAAGCTTGAGTTCCAAAGTCAAATATGTGAGCCTGCAGCAGGATGACTTGACTACACTGGTCTTGCATCCCGGGATAGGTAGCTACACTGGCTACCGTCCATTCTTCTCTTCACCCCCTCCTCTTGAGCTGGTTGCCACTTGAACTTAGAAGGGAATACCCCGCTCCTCGAGGATGGAGTTATTGGATTGGGGAATCATTGGGTTGTCGTACTGGAGAAGTCAGTTTATTTGCTATTCTAGTTGGGGAGAGCCACCATCACTTACACTGTACGAGTCAGATTCATAGTCGTAAGAGTTTGCGTATGAGTTGAAGTATTTCTGACCTGGCTATTGAGGAGACTTGGACAGAGTTTAGGGATTCTCAGGGACTGTTGGATTTCAAACACGGTTCTCACTAAGGTTCCGCCCGCACTAAATCTCTAAAGGTCCGACTTAAGCTCCAAACTTTGATTTTGCGAAGACAAGTTTGATAATCAGATAAAATCCAAGTTCTTCTTTTTCTTTTCTTTCTTTTTCTTTTTACACTTATTGCATAAGTGTTTGCTAGGGACTAGCAAAGGTAAAGTATAGGGGGATGATGAATCCACATTTCATCATCTTTATTCTATCATTTTGGCACCAAAAACCCTAGCAAATGCCTGTAAATAGTATTAATATCATCATCTTAGCATTCATGCATGTGCATCTATTCAATGTATAAAATACTGTAATTAAAGCCAAAATTATAGAATAAATAAAGAAAAGAAAAAGAATAAAATATTGTAAATATTTTATGACCCGAAACTCCGAGACCTAGGCATCTTGATGAATAGGTCGACAAGGAATAAAGTAGGGGGAGATAAGGTCAGAAATACAGATGAAATACCTATACTTTCTATTCATTCTTTATTCATTTTGGGATCTATTTTTGGTTCCACTTTTTATACCTCAAATAAAGAAACTTTGTACATGAAAGTTGTAGATAATTTAATAAAGAAAAATACAAAATTGATTTCACAGAAAAATAATGTACAGATAAAAAATTATGGTCTGAATAAAAATCCAGAATCCCAACTTCCCAGACTTATATCTTGCAAATAAAAAACTCGAAATGTACCAAACTCACCTTTAATTGTATATAGTATAAAATAAGCTATTTAATGAAGGTGGTTTCGTATTTTTCGAAGTTACGGTTTGAAAGTTGAGTTTTGGACCCCTCTTGTACAATAGTTTACACTTTTTTCTTTCTTTTGTATAGATTCTTTTTTAACTCTTTTTTTTTCTTTTGATTTCAATTATATTTTGTTAGTTGTATATTCTAATTTCTATTAAAATATAAAATCAATTAAAAAATATAAAATCAAAAAGATACAAAATAGATCTTCTCTATACAAGTCAATTTGGCTTGTATTCTATCTTTATCACTTTTTTATCTTACAAAATTAAAAATCAACAAAAATATTTCAAGTTTTTATATTATTAACAAGAAAACAAGACTAAAAATCATAAAAATCTAAAATGGGTATTTTATACCTTCAAAAAAAACATGTTTTTAATATACATCTTTTGAAAAAAAAAAGCTTTCTTCTGCAATATTCTAGATGACATTATTTTGAGATAGTTTCATGATTTGAGTTTATTTTGAGGTCTCTTGTTATTCAAATATATTTTCATTGGGAAAGACCTCTCTTTTTTGAATAGTACACATGAGCATAAAGACAATCACTAGTGTCCAAAAAATTTGAAATAGTCCACTCCCATTGGTGGAGGCCTCCCCCAATAGCCATCATCTCTTCCATTCCTCCACCAAATAAAAGAGCTTCATCTCTCATTTTTGAATTCATCCACCATTAGAGTCTTCATTCTAGCTCCTCTACCTCCATTGTGACAGAGTGAAGGTTGGAGACGAAGCCACGACGAAGGGAGGATTCTTTGGCATGATCCCTTGGTGTTCTTGCTCCATTGTATCACAAGCTCTTAGCTTGTCAAGCCTCTTCTCCGCCGGAATCGAGGCCATGACCGGTCATTCTCATCAGAGAATCGATCACCATAGGCGACTACCTTCACATGCTACGTTTTTCTTCTTGTAGGTAACTTTTAGATTTAGTTTTTCTTCTTGTTGTAGTGTAACAACCCATTATCTTCAATTTTTCTCCATCCTCATTCGTCGCGGCTAACCACCTCATCGCCGCTTTCATCCACTTCTTCGTACTCCCTTCACGCAACCTCAACCAACTCCGACCACGCACGGTGACCGGAGACCATCTCCTTCTACCATTTTCGTAGGAGAACCCATACACCCCATATATTTTTTGTGTGCATAACGCAAGCCGAGCCCACGCTCGAGCTTTCATTTCTACTCGCAGGTACCGTCCGAACGTCCTACAGCCGCACCACCATCTCTCACGCAGAGCTCCACACCGTGGCACTTCGCCGACCCTCGGATTGGCGTTTTTGTTGCTATTTTTCAAAGGAAGAAGAAGAAGGGAGGGGGTGGATAGCAGCCACCGTTGGATCTATCCCCCTCCTTTTAATCTTAACCATCCAGCCAAGGGGTAGAAGTTTTATACATAAGCCCTCACCATTTTGAAATTTCACGCACATACCCTTACTAACCAAGAGGAGCTTGATGCCACGTGGATAAGTGGCAAGTTTTGCGGCTATACCCCTGCATTTTTGGTATATTTCAAGAAGTTTTCGAGTATCTTTTGAACTGCAGTTTCGTTCTTATATTTTCATCTGTACCCCTGCACTCAACTGCTCATAACTCGTTCGTCTGAACTTGGTTTCTCATGAGATTTTTTTTGTTAGAAAGTTGTTTAAGAGTTCTACATCATATCCAAATTTCAGATTTTTATGATGTACGAACTATTTATGGCGAATTTATGAAGTCAGAGTAGTGATTGGGCTTGTTTTGTTGATAACACTTGAAATACTCAGTATCACTTGCTCATTTTTGGATATGTTGTAATTAGCAGGGCCGATTTTGGGTTCAACTTTCAACAAAAAATATTATGATTTGTGTCCTGTAGAATTTCTACAATATTTTTAGTGATTGATTTATTTCTGGAGCATCTTTCATCTATTTGAAAATCTAAAAATATGTGCACGTGCCCCTAACTTTGTTCTATAATCACAGATTTTTGTTGTATTTTTATCTTTTTGTTTGAGAAGTCAAAAAAATCAAAAACATTATTTCTACCTTCCTGCAGTCTTTTATTTTTAATATATTCATTACCTATTAAAAAATTCCAAAAAAATTATATTTTGTTTGTTTTTGTATGTTTTAACTTCAAACCAAAAATCATTAAAAATTTCAAAAGAAAACCCCTAAAAATAGCAAAACACCAAAAACCTTCCAAAAAATCTTAAAAATTCTAAAAAAATCCTAAAAATACAATTTCAGTTTCTGAATTTTCCTTATTTTGTTATCTTTATTATAAAATTAAGTTGAGGAAGTTTTGATTCTGTTTGGTATTTTTCATCCTCATTTTAATTTCGGCCTACAACCTATCTCACTATTTACTAGTATTTTTGCCCTTAAAAATACCAAAAAAAAATTAGGAAAAATCTAGAAAAATCACAAAAATATTAGAAAAATATAAAAATCACAAAAACATTCCATTTCCTGTATTTTGAGTATTTTCCCCTATTTTTATCCCTCTCTTATCTCTAGTGTACATATATATTCCTTATATACATTATATCTTTATTAAAAGAAAAAGAAAATATAAAAGTACAAAATATAAAAAGAAAATACAAAATCAGTAAATTAGAAACCCAAATATAAAAATATAAAATCAAAAATTAAATAAAAAATATAAAATTCAAAACCCACAAAAAAATAGCACTTGTAGGCACTTGATCACAATCATATTTTGCACTTAGCTTGATCTATCCTGCCTTGCTCCCTGTGTTCGAACTCTCTACATACTTGCACCTATACATCTTTTATGTAGAGTTAAAAATAAATTTGACTCCACATTTGCTTGTCATTGTTTGATATTTGATTGTGGGTTCATTGTTGATTAATTACGGGATTTTGTAGTGGTCAAGACATCGACTGTTGATTCGCCTTGTGAATCAATACGACCGCTCTCAATTTCGCGGTTATCACAGATCCGCGAAGGAGTGGTTGGGGGGAGAGTTGACCGGGGGTCAATAATCCCCCGTGGACCAATGAGAAAAAGTCATTGGAAAAAGATTTAAAAATAGAAAATAAATTAGAAAAGACTTTATTTCAAAATATTTACAAAATAAAAATAATTATTTATTTTCAAAGTAATTTTTAGTGATTTTTGTTTATTTTTTTAAAAAATAAATTATCTATTTACATTATATTATTATTATTATGTACATGTATAAATACCTATGTATTTTTGAAATTTATTTTTATTATTTTATTTTTGTACAAATATTCCAATTTTATATTTTATTTATTCACATCATAAAATATGGAATATAAAAAGATTTTTATTTGATTTTTATTAATTATTTACATAGGTGAAATAAATACATCTTTTATTTTATTTACATGGTATATGTACACTGATGAGAGATAATTTATTTATTTTTATTTTTCTTTTATTTTTCCCATTTTTATTTTATTTTTATAAATATCTACAAAATATGGGAAACACACATATATTTTTATTTTTAGAAAATAAAATATGTACACTAAGAGAGGGTATTTACACAATGTTGAGTCACCCTATCTCTCTCTACTTATTTTATTTTGTGTTCAGGCCCTTGTGGAGCCTTCCCTTGGGTTCAGGTCACTCAATATTTGTTCTAAATATTTCCCTCTTTTTCTTTATTTCTTTATTCTTTTATTTTTGCACAAAAACATGATAATTATTAATATTTACATAATGCATGCTTTTTGATAAATTATTCTATTTACAAACATATACATGGTATTTTGCAAAGGTTTTTAGCTAAAATAAAAGAATAAAGAGTGATGAATGAGGATTCATCACCCCCCTACACTTAACTTTGCTTGTCCCTTAGCAAACACTTATTTGAAAAAGAAGTGAAAAAGAAAAGAAAAAGAAAAAGAGGGGAAAAATGAATGAATCAATGCTGAATATTAAACTTGCCTTCATTAAATTGAAATATGGAGCTCCGTCGGATCTTTGGATTATTAATGTGTCGGAACCTTATTTGGACTTAGGTTTAAAACTTAACATCCTCTAAGTTCCACTAATCTATAGTCAAGACTCTTCAATAATCCAGATCAGAACAAGTCTACATACACAAACCCTGAAGACCATGAATCTTTCCTTGTACTGTGTAAGTGAGGTATAGCTCTCCACCTCAGAAGTAGCAAAATGACAACCCTCCCCAACAAGGTAACTCTAAGACCCTAGTCTGGCCACTCTTTCCTCGATGAGCAGGGTATTCCCTTCTAAGTTCAAGTTCAACCGGCTCAAGAAGAGGGGGAAGAAGAGAATGGACCAGGGCCAGTGTAGCCATGTATCCCTGGGAGCTGAACCAGTGTAGCCAAGTTTCCCTGCTGCAAGCTTCATAAGATGGAACATGGATCTCAAGCTTTGCTTATTGCACTATATACACTCTGGTGGGATTATCATTTTCTATCAGAACCACCACTTTTTTGGAGTTATTCTTTTCTTTTTGCTTTTTTTGATGTGCATATATACAACATATCTACAAAGTGCAGCATATATACATAACGAGTTTTTCCTCTACTATCCCCCTTTTGAAGCATTATTGCAACCCACAACTCCTGTCGTTAGACCTCATGGCAACTAGACCAAGTTGAGACGCACTTCCTTTAAGAAGAAGAGAGGTTCCGCCTAGAAGTACTACCCTCTTATGCTAACCCAAGTCAAGGAAGACTGCCTCCTTACCACCTCATCCGTAGAGAGCTCGGTGTTAAGTGCGGGTCCAAGTAAAGCCATTGTCTATGTGAGTCATGTGTGTGTTGTTAAGTGTTCTACTTAGGCTCATCGAGATGACATATGATCATAGCCTAGTGGACTCAAAGAATTAAGTCACCATGGACCTGAAAAGTCTCAAAACTAAGCCCTATAAGGTTCCTCTTAGAATTAGGTGGATTAAGATCTTAACCAAGCTCCATTTTTCAATTTAATTTTAGGCTAGTTTAAATGTCAACTATGATCCAGGAAAAACTATACAAGTATTTACAAAGATGCTATTTATAAAATATTTACACATGTGCAAAATTTTGAAAAATGTTTTGAAAACATGGATGTATGCATGAATGCGAGTTTTGCAAAATATTTACACAAATTTACACAAGGTTTTTGCAAACTTTTGATTTTCAAAACATTTTACAAAAATTTTGTACTATATACATAATTTTGATATCAAAATATTTACAAGCTATTTACACAAAAGATTTTTACATACATTTTTTCAAAAATAATTTGTACAAATAGCTATGTATGCGCAAAAAGAATTTTATTTACAAGGAAAGATTTTTAATTTTTATGGATTTTTGGGTTTTAGCCATTTTTATTTATCAACACACTCACACAAAGTACGAGTTATGGCTAAAGTTTATATGAAATATATACGACACCCCCTATAATTAGCTCGAACGATGTCCTCAGAGTCAAGAGCGATGAAGAAGACATAACTCGTGCCTAGTATAGGGAAGTGATAAGGAAGGCTATATACAAAGACGAATGAAAGAATAGAAATGCAAGAGGCTCTCGGGATTTCCCCTTATACTTAGGATCAAATAATCCTAAGTATAGCAGGCTGTATACAAAGGGAAATCCGAGTGAGAATGTACAAGGACTACCTCCCCTATACTTAGGGTAAAATATCCCTAAGTATAGGCAGCAAAACAGAGATAGAAATGAATGAAAAGAAACTCAAAAGTCTCACACCCCCATATACTTAGGGTAAAGTGCACCCTAAGTATAGCAACGTCGAAGATGCAAACAGGGTGTTGGACAGAAGAATAGTGTGATTGGATAACTAGATCTATACAAGTCGGGAGAACAGTGATAATCAGGCGTGAGATGCAATAGATGTGAGTCAAGAGACCACATCTCATGCAAAATGAATCGGGGCAACGTCAACGACCAGCGGCTCGTGATCTAGATATGGCTTGAGCCGTTGCCCGTTAACACGAAAGGTACTCTCATAAGACAACTCAGATATATCAATACTCCCATGGTCGTTTACCTTTCTAACCAATTAGGGTCCCTTCCATTTTCTCTGTAGCTTCCCTGGAAATAATCTCAACCTGGCATCGAACAACCATACTTGTTGTCTTAGCTCAAACTGCTTGTGGCTGATATGAGAATCGTGCCACTCCTTCACTCTCTCCTTGTACTGTAGGCTGCTCGAAAAGGCTGCATCACGAAGCTCCTCCAGGGCTACTAACTCTGCCCTCCTCTGATCTCCTACACTCACTGGATCCATGATAATATCTGTGACTGCCCAGAGTGACCTATGTCTAAGCTCAACAGGTAAATGGCAAGGATTGCCATAAACGAGGCGAAAGGGAGATGTACCCAACGGTGTCTTGAAGGATGTCTGATATGCCCACAAGACCGAGTCCAAAAGCTGTGACCAATCCTTTCGGTCAGGGCGGACGACTTTCTGCAATATAGTCTTGATCTCCCTGTTCGACACTTCAGCAAGACCATTGGTCTGAGGATGATACGATGTGGCTACTCGATGGTCTATGCTGAACTCGCTAGCAAGGGCCTTTACCTTGTCGTTGACGAAATGAGACCCCCCGTCAGATATCAACACTCTAGGGACCCTGAACCGTGAAATGATATTCTTTCTCAAAAATCTGCAAATAGTCCTAGCATCTGCGATTCGGGCGGGGATGGCCTCAACCCAACGACTCACATAATCCACGGCCAACAAAATATACTCAAATCCCTGACTCCTAGGGAATGGACCCATGAAATCGATGCCCCATGCGTTTAAAAACCTCACAGAAGTGGAATGGGCTGCATCAGCATCATATCACGTTGTCCACAAGTGCCCATCCTCTGACAGTTAGTACACCTCTTCACGAACTCATCAGAGTCCTTGAAGAGGGTAGGACACCATAAGCCGGATTGGAGCACTTTCTGTGACGTTCTCCTCCCAGAGTGATGTCCTCCTACCTCAAGCTTGTGGTAGTAAGTGAGGACATTGTGGTGCTCCTACTGAGGAATGCACCTACGCCAGACGCTATCCCCTCCTTCATGATAAAGGACGGGATCCTCCCAGTGGTAGAACTTGGCCTTCACGAGGAAGGTCTCAAGTCTCTACCTGGGCCAATCCTATGGGACTTTCTTGGCAACAAGAAAGTTCACAATATCGGCGTATCACGGGAGGGAGGCGATAGCAAGGATCGCCTCATCTGGGATGGTCTCACAAATAGGCTCGATCTGCTCAGAATCCTCAAGATACTCCAATCGGGAGAGATGATCCGCCACCACATTCTTGACTCCAGGCTTGTCCTTAATCTCTATGTCAAACTCCTGGAGTAGAAGGATCCATCTGGTCAATCTGGCTTTAGCATCCTTCTTTGCCATGAGGTACTGCTTGGCGGTATGATCAGTGAAGAGGGTCACTTTAGATCCAATGATGTAAGATTTAAACTTATCTAGGGCAAACACTACGGCTAGCATCTCCTTCTTAGTGACTGTGTAGTTCCTCTGAGTTGCATCCAAAGTCCGGCTAGCGTGGTGAATAGCAAAGGGAACTCCATCCCTCCTATGTCCCAGCACGGCCCCTACGACAAAATCGGAGACGTCCGTCATGATCTCGAATGGGAGAGATCTATCAGGCGGTTGAAGGATAGGAGCCTCTACAACTAGACTCTTGAGAGTCTCAAATGACGCTAGACACTTATCATCCACAATGAACTCGATGTCTTTCATCAGAAAATCAGTCAACGGTCGGGCAATACAGCTGAAATCATGAATGAATCGTCGGTAGAAACCGACGTGCCCCAGAAAAGATCGTAACTGCCGCAAGTTGGACGGTGGACTGAGTTTCCTAATGATATCGACCTTGGCCGGATCAACCTCCATGACCCTGTTGGAGATGATATGGCCAAGCACCGTCCCTTGAGTCACCATGAAGTGACTCTTCTCCCAAGAAAGCACCAGGTGCACCTCAATACATCGCTGGAGGACGCGGTCTAGGCAGTCAAGACAGCAATCGAATCCGTCACCGTAGACCAAAAAGTTGTCCATGAAGACCTCAAAGCACTCCCCTACCATGTCCGAAAAGATAGACAACATGCACCCCTATAATGTCGCCAGAGCGTTGCACAATCCAAAGGGCATCCGTCTGAAAGCATATGTCCTAAAGGGACAGGTAAAGGTAGTCTTGTCCTGGTCCTCTGGTGCAATCGCCACCTGGTTGTATCCGGAGTACCTGTCCAAAAAGCAGTAATGGCTCTTCCCCTGCTAGCCTCTCTATAATCTGATCAATAAAGGGCAGGGGGAAATGATCCTTCTTGGTGGCCTGGTTCAATCATCTGTAGTCCACACAGACCTGCCAAGAAGTGGGTACCCGGGTAGCGATCTCCTCTCCAGACTCACTAACAACTGTAGTGATGTCTGTCTTCTTGGGCACCACATGCAATGGACTAACCCACTTAGAGTCGGAGATGGGGTAGATAAAATCAGCACTCCACCATTTCGAGATCTCCTTCATGACAACATCTCGAAGGTTCGGGTTTAGCCGCCGCTGGAACTCACACGACGGCTTCGCATCCTCCTCGAGATAGATATGGTGGGAGCACATGGCCGGACTTATCCCTGGAGATCGGCTACACTCCATTATATCGCCTTGCGATTCTTTTCAAGATCCCCATCAGACGGGATTCCTGCTCTCCAGTCAAATCTGTTGAGATAATGACTGAGTACATCTCATTCTCACCCGCAAGGAATCTATATTTCAGCGATGAAGGAAGCGGCTTCAGCTCTGTACAACACGATGCTGGTGGATCTGGCCTCTGAAAGGTCCGAGTGAATGCAACCAAATCTGCATGGAGAATGAGAACTCTCGCTCGCAATCTGAATCAGGCGAAGGCTGCTTTGCTGGTGTATCTCTACTCTGTGTGGAATCAGCCTCCTCCCTAGCTGTGGCTCTGTGGAAGTCAGACACGGTATAAAGTCATCAAACTCAGCCCAGTCGACATCTGACTCTGAGGGATCTGTATCGGAATCACAAAAATCTGTCTCATGATCGGGAACCGGCTCTGCTGCCTGAGATGTATCCTGGACCAGGAGTGCGCTATCCAAGCTCTCCTCTGCTGTCATCTGTGCATCAGCAAACTCTAAAGGTGAGAGGATGTCCTGTGCTGCCGGGTCTGCCCAAACTGCCTCGTCATCTGTGATCACAAAGTCGCAGACCTAGTGGATGTCTCGCACTGCCTCTGTCATCTGCTCTGAATCTGAAATCTTCTCGGAGCAAGATGAATCTCGGGCTCTAGTCTCCTCGATCGTCTCTATTTGTATACTCTCGGCCCTCGACACGAAAGTATACCTTCCCGCTATCATGATCGGACACTGCCTTTGCTGTGGCCAAGAATGGGCGTCCTAAAATGATGGGGGTATCGGTCACAGACTCAGGGATCTCCATGTCCAACACAACGAAGTCCACGGGGAATTTCAGGCCCTAAATCGTGACGACAACGTCCTTCAGCAACCCTTCGGCCTCTTGATAGATCGATTAGTAAACTGAAGGACTGTCCTACTCTGTCGTAGAGGGCCCAACTCGAAGCGGTCGAGTAGGGATGCCGGAAGTAGGTTGATCGAAGATCCGCTGTCTAATAGAGTACGATTGAACCTCTGCTCCTGAATGTGGCATCTGACATATGAGGCTCCTGCATCTAGCCTCTTGGTTGGCAAACGGTTCTGAATCGCGAAGCAAGTGGCACGAGTGAGCACATGGATCTCTGACTGGTGGTTCCTCCTCTTCCTCCGAACAATGGTCCTGTCTCTCAGTGATCTCTGGAAGAGAGGGATGTGCTCCAAGGCCTCTTGTAGAGTCAGTTGTATTTGAAAACGTCCATCATGTGCTGGCTAAACTCTAGCCGGTGGGACTTTTTTGGGTCTTTTTTGGTCCCCTTAGCCAAGCGAAGTGCTTGGGGGAAGGGGACTGCTGGGTCCTTCTCAGATGAAGGACTAGGAGAGGGTCTGGGCTGCTCAAGCACGACAGAATCCACACATACATCATCAATCACCACAGGTGGATCAGAACAAATCAAACTCTTTCCCTTATTCACAGAAACGTCCTGAGGTACATGCACAGAATGAAAAATAACAAGACTAGTAGTAGAAGTAATGGTGGCCTCAGCACCACCCTTGGCATCTGGATCCGCGGCATCAGTACCGTGCTCTGGCTCGGCAACAAGTCTAGTGGCATCACTACCACCTCCTCCATCAGGTGAAACGATGGCCTTAGTACCGTTGGCTGGATCAACATCCGTGGTGGCGTCAACACCACCGTCATCATCTCTAGCGACATCAGCACCGCTCTCCTCCTCGCCTGATGCTCCTGAAGTAGCATCGAGTCATCGCTCAAACAAGGCACCGCCTTTTGGCATCCTACCGCCCCTAAGTGTAACAAAGTCAGCATCAACAGATATACAAAAATGTCACCAAGTTAATCACTAGGAGTGGTGGACACTGTGAACTCTACCTGCTCAGACTTCCTCTTCAGGCTGTTGGGGATCGGCTCGATCTGGGTAGGGATGGCGGCCTTCCCTCTCACAATCTCCCTCATCTCCTGATGGAACTCATCCATCTCCCGTCAAAAAGTAGCATGCTGCTCGGACATGAGGCGGGCTAAATCATCCAAGGCGGGGTTCTCGTAGGTCGGCCCATGAGAACCTGATGGGTGTCCTCGCTGGTAGTGAGGCTGCTGCTGCTACCGGTCAGGGTGAGAGGGATACTGTTGATGATACTACGACTGAGGCTGCTCTTGCCTCCAAGGTTGTCCCTGTTGATAGGGACGAGGACCATACTGCTGGTAGTGGGATGACTGCTGCTGCTGAACTGGGGGTTGTTGCTGTTGGTGCTGCTCACGCTGCTGGCCGTACTGACCACCCTGAACTGGAGGATGCTGCTAGGAACTGGTGCCTCCGGCCGACCAGCGGAATCTGGGATGGTCTTGTCAGATACCGGGCTGGGGTCGGTGGTACCAAATCCCGTTGACATCCATCAACGTCTCCTGCTCGTGCGAGGGTGGGGGAAGTACTGCCAGGGGCTGATCCGGCTGGTAGACCACCATCTGAGTGTCCTGGGATGGTGGTGGCTGGTAAAACTGCGGCGGCTGCTGGTACGACTCCTCCTGGACATGGTGAACCTGTCTAGGCTGACTGGAGTGCTAGGATGAGCTACCACTGTTGTTTGGATCCCCTCGTGACCTGAGACGGGGCTAAGAAGCTGTATGTGCAACCTGGAGACACATGATCTGTGTCTTCAGGTCACTCAGCATCTGTGCCATATGGTCGATCTGCGTCATGCCCTAGCACTGCTTCTTCTCTATCAGCTCGATCCGGTCCAGCTTCTCGCTGATGATGCCCATGTCTGCGGCTGTAGACTCAGCCTGCGTGGCTACGGCGGACGAAGTGGAAGGACCGACATCGACCCGTGCTATCCTCTGAAACTGCTCGGCCTGTGGTTGGGGGCGTCTCTGAGTGTAGAGTCAGGTCTGGGACATCACGGTGTAGTTCTCGGCCATCTCCTCATAGATAGCCCAGACCTGATCCTCATCCTTGGCGAAGTAGGAACTGCCACAAGTAGCGTTCACCTGGCCATGCAGCTCTGGTGTCAACCCACAAAAGAAGCTCTGAACTAGGTTCAGCTTCGAGATATCATGGTGCGGGCATCTGTCTGTGAGATCTCTAAACCTCTCCCATGCCACATGAGACTGCTCGTTGGGGAGCATGGAGAAGATGATGATCAGGTCCCTCGCTGCATTGGTCCGCCCGAGTGGATAGTACTTGTTCAAGTACTTGGTGCGGAGCTGCTCCCAAGTAGTGACAAACCTCCCAAATGCTTCAGCCAGTTGGCTGCTCTGTCAACCAGGGAGAAGGGGAAGGCAATCATCTGAATGGTGTCCTCGTCCACCTACCGATCGTGGACGGTGTTGCAGATCATTTTAAATTCCTGGAGGTGGAGATGGGGCTCCTCAGTCGCAAGCCCGTGGAAATGAGGTAGAAGCAGAATAGTCTGCGGGGGGAACTTGAAGTCCCCCACGATCTTCGGAAGAACAATCCATCGGTGGGTAAGCATCAATCTGGGGTTGTGCAACTCCCGCATCGGTCTGGCTCCTGCTGCTGCTGCCAGCTGGACTGGCTCATCGGGCTAATCTGGTATCTCTGGCCCGTCTCCTGCAGGCCTGCACAACTCGCGGTTGGCTCTCATCTGCTCCATCTCTCTCCTCATCTCAACCTTGAAAGCTCCCTGATCCCTAATCTGCTGCTGCATCGTCTCGAGGGAAGCTATCAAGGTGTTGTTGATCGCACCCTAGTCCAGGACGTATGTCTGCTCTGGTTTGGGGCCTCCGGTGCGGTCATCACTGCTGTCGGCCATGGTCTCTGCAAAGGCAAAAGACCCAAGCTCAGATGCCGAAACATAATTCGCATGCTGCTCTATCTGATCGGGCACCTTTGTACTGTCAGAAGAAAGTTGTTCGGGGGGGAACAAGATGGAAGCGAACTCAGGTTCGGAGAGCGGGTCTCAGCTCTTGCGAACCGACCTAGATGAACGGGCCGGAGTGCTCATAAGCGGTGCAGCCAAAGGCTGCCTAAGGGACCTCCGACCCATCATCGTGATCTGGCGAGTCTGGCGGATGGGATCTAGAAAGTAAACAGGATCAACAGTCAAACCCGCAATTCACCAACGCGACGCGAGCGGATGACCGTAAGACTTCGGTATTTTATCTTGTCTTTTTTATTTTGATGATAATACAGTCTAACAGAGCGATTAAGCGAGCTGTTGGGAATCCAACACCCCCAGGAGACTGTCCCGATCCTGAACTAGATCTTTCCCAGCCAGTACAAGCCGCAGACCATTTACCGGCTACCCGATCGGCTCGCTCTGTTAAGGATATCGCGGCCCGCTTTACCAGATATCAGAGCGATCCTCACTGGAGAACGACTAGCCCAGAAGCAATAGTATGGAAAGGGGTCGAATGTGGTTGTACCTAGTATGCGGGTCACTCTCTCGCCCAATCAAACCATACAAGGAGGGGGTTGTTGTCCCAATACAATTTTTTTGGTGAAGTATTTTTTAGGTTCAATTTGCTTTAGCAGTCCCAAATTTTATGGTTTTCTCTTTTTTAAATATTTTTCAAGCAAACAAAAGCCTAACGAATTTTTCGGGTTCTCTTGATTATTTAAGTCCAGAAAATGGGGGGAGAAGACGAAAAAGCCGATGCGCGATGAAATCAATGATGCATGTAGAGTAAGAAATGCTTACCTGACTCCAGCACTCTACATGCAAGATGATCCGTGCATAAAAGTAAAGACAGAAAATAAACTACATATATGATGCACGAGGAAAACGACCATAGATGAAGAAATTTCTACATGGGAAGAACAAATGGCTAACGGGTTAACAGGAGGGGTCAGAGTCCGATCTCTGATGCCGATCGGTGTCTGCCACAACGGATCCTGCCAACGCTGTATACGGCCTCTAGCGGCACGTGACCCCTCAAGTGACCAGGTTAGCCTTTTCTTTATTAATTTTAATTAGATCCAATTACGATCTAACAGGAGCAGGCAGATAATTAGGGTTTGGATCCTAATCAGTTACGTCACAATCAGCAGAAAATCTTAAGCTAAGGCCAAAACCACGTAAATCAGATAGGCAGTTAAAATAAAATACGAGAAAAGCTAAAAGCCGATGAAAACGCGATGAGGTCCCCCGAGCACACCGGTGCTCGGCGAAACAGACCCCGGTAGTCACCGATAAGTCTAAGTGTCCAAGAGTCTGGTTGTCCCGGTATTATTACAATAATCAAATAATCTAAAAGAAAATTATCCTAAAACCTCTCTTCTCCTGCTCAACCTCTCGCTCTCTCCTACGGCTCCGTACAGAAGGGAGCCGGCTCCGACTTCCGCGGTTGCTTCGGCTTTCCGAAGAAAGCCGCCTCGGTCCTCGGGCCCTTGCAAGAAATCAAACAAGAGTGGGTTAGAAACAGTTATTATAAAAATGCAAGACAAAATATGATAAGATAAAATATATGCAAAAATGGAAATAAACACACAAAATAAAAACAAACAAAAACAAAAAAAAATAAAAGAAAAGAAAATAAAAAGAAAACAAAAGAAAATCAAAAAGCCGCAGAAAGTCGCGAAAGAAAACAAAAAGCGATGGGAAAAGCCGCGGAACTGAAAACCGAATAAAAACGAAAATAAAACGACTACTAAGTCGTGCTCCCCACCAACGACGCCATTCTGATAACCGAGAAAGAAGCTCTCACTATTGGCCAAGGTAAAAATATTCGGTGTCGTTGCGACCCGAATAGAGAGACTCGGTCAATCAAGAAGATAAGACCACCAAATCAGAGAATAAATCCATAAAACGTGAATAGCAGTCTCGCAATTTATTTAACCTGGTATAGCGACAAGGGTCGAACTCAAGGAGCATGGGTTGGCCGAATCGGCCTATGAAGTAGTCAAAAGAAAATAAAATAAAGAAAGGTATTTTTGGTGGATTTTTATATATTTTTAAATTTTTTTGTATTTAATTATGAAGGAAATATAAAAAGAAAGGAAAAAGCTCACAAACACCAATTTATTCAACACATCAAAATGACTCAGAAAATTCAAATAAAATTATTTTTGTGTTTTTTTATATTTTTAAGTGTTTTTGCTAATTTTTTAGGAATTTTATAATTTTTGGTTGATTTTATAAGAAAAAGGTAAAAACAGTGAATAAATGTGCAGTCAGATTTGACAGGCTAATTAAAAATAGATAATTAGCCTGTAAAAATCTGAAGGCAAATTTTATGAAAAGTAAAAATAAAAAATAAACTATAGAAACCAAAATTGCATTTTTTTTGTTTTTATATAATTTTTAACAATTTTTATAAGGTTTTTGGTGTTTTATATTTTTTAGGGATTTTATAAATCCAAATAAGACAAAAATTGGACAGAAGTAAGAAAACACTAAAACAAACAAGTTTTGTCCTAATTTTTTTAGAATTTTTAGATGAGTTTTTATATTTTTAATTGATTTTATAAAGCAAACAGTAACAAAAATGAAGGTTTTTTTGTTTTTTTTAAAAATAAAAAAAGCAACAAAAATGTCCCAAAACTTTTGCGAAATTTTTACACAGTTGCAGGGGCCACGTGTCCAAATTTCACATAATTTGGATTCTGTTTGGTATTTTATTCAACCAATAGAAGACACACAGCACACAGGGACCACAGTGCAAAGAAAAAAAGTTATGGGGCCAAATAGATAACACTTATAAAACCACAGGGTCTAACTTGAAAATAGTCCAAATAAGCACGAGACATGCACATGATGAGCACACAGAGGGGTATTTATGTAATTCCTATTTATAAAATATCAAACAGTAATAACCCAAAACTTTAGGATATAATATGCAATTGTTCCACAAAATCACGTGTCGAAGCACGTGTTCCACACAAACCAGGACTAAAATGCAAATGAAATAAACACATGGTCCAAGATGCAAATGTTCCAAAATAAAAACAACTGAAACTAATATTTACAGGACTAAATTAAAATATAAAAATGAAAGAGAGCCTAATTGCAAATTACCCCTTTATCACATCCACGATCGATGGAGTGCCACGTGGAAGATTGGATGGCTCTGGTGTGTGGATACCCCTTCGCTATGGACGCTCGAGATGAGCCCCTCAGGTGATCGGACGGCTGAGTACTCTCCAAAGATGGACGGCTGTGATAGACCTGGAGCGAGGTGCTCGATCTAATGGCTCCGGAGGACCCTCGAAGAATCAGTCGCCGGCGAGTTTCGCCGGCCAAATGCATGCGTGGGGGACCTCCTCAGACGCTGTGGAGGTGGGCGAATCGAAGAGGAAATTCGTCCGCAGCAGTGGGTGTGCTTAGATGGGACCGGAGGTGTCGGAGGAGCTCCGGCAACGGAGGGGAGCAGGAGAACCTGTGCCTGAATGCTTGGACCCCCAGATGGGGTCCTTCTTCGATGAAACCTGCATAGAAAGAAAGCTGGGTCGAAGGCAAAGTGCCTCGACCCGGTTATGGGCGAAGTGGGTGATCTGGTGAGGCGGAGCGGGAGTCTCCGGCGAGGCGACGGTGGAGGAGACCTACTTCTTGGTTCCGGGGAGAACCAAGATGATCGGATGGGTGTAGAAGATGGAGAGAGGTATCGCGGAGGTGGTGCGATGATCGGATGGAGAAATGGTTGGTCTGAGTGCGGTGAATCGACCGGTGAAGGCTGGCGACGCAAAATCATAAAATGGGAATGGAAGCTAATCTAGGGGATAGCAAGGATACCTGATGATCGACAGGGTCTGTGGGGGAGATAGTGCATCTCCTGGAGTCTTTACCTCGATGGAGCGATGCCTCCAGAGGCTCGTGCTCGTCGGTGGTGGAGCTCGACGGTGTGACCGCCGGACTAGGGGCTAGACCGCTCCTTTCCTCGCTGCGACACCTCCCAAAGCTTGCTGTCACTCAAGGCAGGAAGGTGGAGGTCCTGGGAGCATGAAACTGTGGCCGAAGGTGCATGAAATGGCAGGAGGAGGCGATACTATATAGTGCTAGGGGTCCGGCAAGAATGGAGTCGGGCGCGCAATCTAATGCTCAGATCCCTAAAAACATGATCGGGTGTGGATCAGAGATGTCTCATGGATAATCGGGGCTTGGGGTTTAAGGAAATGGGTGACGGATCGTGATGTGATAATTCGGAGAAGTCGGGTCGAAGGTGCAGATCCGCGAAGGAGTGGTCCTGGGGGGAGAGTTGACCAGGGGTCAACAATCCCCCGTGGACCAATGAGAAAAATTCATTGGAAAAATATTTAAAAATTCAAAATAAATTAGAAAAAGACTTTATTTAAAAGTATTTACAAAATAAAAAAATACTTATTTATTTTCAAAGTATTTTTTAGTGATTTTTATTTATTTTTTTGAAAAATAAATTATGTATTTACATTATATTATTATTATGTACATGTATAAATACCTATGTGTTTTTGAATTTTATTTTTATTATTTTATTTTTGTATAAATATTCCAATTTTATATTTTATTTATTTACATCATAAAATATGGAATATAAAAAGATTTTTATTTGATTTTTATTATATATTTACAAAGGTGAAATAAATACATCTTTTATTTTATGTATATGGTATATGTACACTGATGAGAGAGAATTTATTTATTTTTATTTTTCTTTTATTTTTCCCAATTTTATTTTATTTTTATAAATATCTACAAAATATGGGAAATACAAATATATTTTTATTTTTAGAAAATAAAATATGTACACTAAGAGAGGGTATTTACACAATGTTGAGTCACCCTATCTCTCTCTACTTATTTTATTTTGCGGCCAGGCCCTTGTGGAGCCTTCCCTTGGGTTCAGGTCACTCAATATTTATTCTAAATATTTCCCTCTTTTTCTTTATTTCTTTATTCTTTTATTTTTGCACAAAAACATGCTAATTATTAATATCTACATAATGCATGCTTTTCGATAAATTATTATATTTACAAACATGGGATTTTTACCCGGTAGACCATCTAAACTTTGTAAATTACCTCTACGACCTTTTGCATAACGTAATTACCCCGTCGACCTTATAAACTACCTCAAGAACCCTCACGAGCTTCAAACAGAGTAACCGTAGGGTTCATGGGGTAAGAGTTGGCAAGTTTACGGGGTCGAGGGGAGAATTATGTTGTTTCAATGGTCGTGGAGGCAATTGGCAAAGTTTATAGGGTCTGTTGGGTAAAAATCCCTACAAACATATACATGGTGTTTTGCGAAGGTTTTTTAGCTAAAATAAAATAATAAAGAGTGATGAATGAGGATTCATCATGGGGGCACTCTAAATTAAGTCTTTGAATCTCTCCTAGGCTTCACGGATTGATTCTTATGGTCCCTAAGAAATACTAGCAATCTTGGAACACGTCAGATTAAGATGACCAAGTTGGTAATACTTGTATAGAAATGCATACTTCAATTGTCCCCATGTCATCACCGCCTTCCCCAAATAGTTGATCCAGTAAAGCTCCTTATCCTAAAGGTTGAATGGGAAGGTGGTCATCTTTACTATGCCCAACAAGGACGTTAGGGGTAGTGACTGGTGCTGTAGATATATTCAAATTTCTACAGATGGATGTAGGGTTCTTCATTTGCATTATTGTAGAAACTCGGGAGAAGAGATAAGAGCTGAGGTTTCATCTCGAAATGCTCGTGGATTGGAGGAAATTTGGATCTACAATGTGATTTTCCCAATGTCTGGGTTATAAGTCTCTTTGAGTGTAGGCTTGGGTTGCTCTTTTACATCTTCATTCTCTCCTCATTGTCGATCCGTATGATCTTCCCCTCCTACTCCTACTCCCCCTCCTCTTGCTCTGCTCTCTCTGACTCTTCTCAATTCCATCAACATCTCCCAGAAGTCAGCTTGTGCATCGACCTGTGCAGTCAGTTATTGTTGAATCGCCTATATGGAGATGAGCATTTGTGCATTCACTTCATTCTACTCTACTTGTTGTCTCACCCTCTCTATAGATCCATCTCATAATGCATGTCTGACAATGACATATCCATATCAAGCTCTTGTTCTACAATAGGAAATATACCCCAATCAGCCTGGAAACAAGTACTAGATGAAGAGAAGAGTTCAGAATTAGAGGCAATTCTAAAATTTATTATGGTTGGATAAGTGTATTGAGTAAAATCAATCTCCAACAAAAAGAAGAAAATTCAGGATAATAGTGATACCGGTTTATTTGAGAAAGAAGAGGGGAGTCTCGAGAGTGGTTCGCAAGGTCCGAATCGGGCTCTCTAGAATCGCCCCGGATTATTGGAGATATCAACCTCGAGGAATCGATGTGGGTGTCCACAGAGTATGGACTAAGACATCCCTTAGTCGTCATCTCGAGAGACAAAAATGAGATAGACAAGGAATAGAGGATACAGAAGTGAAGAGGAAAATGGAAAAGAGGATGAAGATACAATGATAAAAATGAGAAAATAAAAAGAAGAAATGAAAAAGACGTACGACAAAAATGCACAAGTGCATGAGGTTTTGATCTTGATTAAATTAGACTAATCAATCAAACCTCAAGACAAGGGCGATTTCACCAACTCAATACAAACGAGCTGTAAGAGTTCATCAACTATCTTGGTAATTTTATTAGTTCTCAAGTAATTTTTTCATATTTAGTTCTTATGGCTAACCTTATAGGAGAGTGAGTACTCACCCTAAAAGTGTTGTGTACTTTCCACTTCCTTTGTAACATGTAGCCTGTTCTTTTTAAGGTCCTTGTTATCATATATAGTCCCACTACTCAGCCAAAGAAGTGGGGGAAAAGAAGCTGATATGGTGAATCAAGTACTTCCCCCTTGTGGGGTACTTAGACATGGAACACTAAGATAGGAACCGTCATCGCAGTTACCCTATGCTCAAGTAATTCAAACTAAGTCCACAAGAAAACTTATCCCTACTCTTTCATGTAGTGATAGAAGCGTCAATACTTCACAGACCCATACAATACACAAGGCAGAATCCATGCAGGTTTTTTTGGCTCTAATCCTTAGGGGACATGCCTCAATCAGTCTGGAGTGTGCATGAGAACAATGAGGGTTTTAGGCGCCCACTCCAATGAAGTCCAATTAAACGATTTCATTTGGTCAACTTTTCTTAGTGGTTCGATGATTTATTATTTTTTGGGTTTTCACTTATTTTGAGAATAGTTCATGCAAAGGCCTAACGAATTGGTCAATTCTTTGATTAGCCTTATGCGATGCAATGCAAGGCAGAAATCAATGGTGATATGTTGAGTTAGAAGTGCTCATTTTGTTTCCCATCTCTCTTCATGGGGATGCTAGACAGAAATCTTAAAATCTATACTATATGCAATGCAACGAGGAAATTATCTTAAATCATGGATTTCTATTAGCATGAAGCACCAATTAATTTTGAACTAAGTCAAAGAGTCTCAATCTATAGGAACATGAGATATAATTAATCTTTGGACCAACTTTAATCAATCAAGCACTCCTAGATATGAGGGATCATTCCACAAGACGTAAAAAGAAAATAAGGTGGAAAATTTAAATCTCAAGAAAACAAAGAAAAATAAGAGGAAAATAGGGAGAATGAAAGAAGAACGCGATGAAATATGCAAGAAAATCGATCGGGTCCCCAGGTGAATAGACCCCCAGTAAAATAGACCTGACAAATAGTCTAAGTGTCCAAAGATCAGTCATGTATTATTACAAATTAATAGAATCACTATCACACTAAATAAAATGACAACCTAATAGTAATCTAAACCACTAAAGAAAGCAACTGTCTTCTTGGGATCCAATTCTCTTCGGCTCTCTCCTACGAAACCGCTCAAAAGATTTCGGCCTCCACCCCGCCTAGTTGCGTCGAATTGCTTAAGTGATCTACCAAGCTCCACGGGCCCTCATACGAAAAGAAACAGAATACTGATTAGTTTCAAAATGATATCAGAAATATTGAAAATAAGGACAGAGAAATCAATGCACGCAAATAAAAGATAGACAAATACAATAAAAACTCACTCAAACCGTTATCTCAGGCAACAATGTCATTTGATGACTAGGATTTGATCAATCGGCTTAACAATCTAAATCAATAGTCGTTGACGTGACCAAATCCTCAATCAATCAATAGTTAACCCACTATTATATGATGAACCAATAAAAATCAATGTGAATTAAAATGTATTATAAATCAGAATAGATATGTGTAAAAGTATAAGTAGTCCGAGTTCCAAACCAAAGAGATAACATAAAGTAGTGTGCAAAATTATTATTAACTACTTAATAATATATTTCGTGTTTTTGTTTTGTATCTTTTTATGTATTTTTCTTCTAACAAATTTTCATGGATTTTTAGTATTTAATTTTCATATGTTTTTTTATTTTTTATGTTTTAGTTTTGCATTTTTTTTATTTTGAAAATGAAATAGACAATGATATAGTTAATATACAAACTAATAGATAAAAAAGAGAGAAAATGTGTTTGTGGATTTTTAATTAAGATAAATAAAGTCAAAATAAAAGAAGCAAAAAAAAATTATAGCTTTTATGTATTTATAAATATAGAAATAAGTCAAAAGAATAAATATGATAAATCTGTAACTTTGTTTAATGTTTAATAAATATATATCACTTACAAAATAATCTTAAACTAATTTTAATATATACTACATATTAAATAAAAATTCAGAAACAAAAAAACATATTTTTGGAGTTTTCTAGAATTGTTGCAAAATTTTATAATATTATTAGGGTTTTGTCGTTTTTAGGAGTTTTACTAAAAATAGTTAGATAGAAAATGAAATATGACTAAATAATCAGACAATAATATTTTTTTGTAACTTTTCAAAATATTTTGAAATTTTTTTAAAGATTCCAAATAGCAAACATAAGAAAATCAATGTTTTTGAATTTTTAATAGGAAAATGATTTTCAATTTATTGCGAACAATGTATGTGATAGTATGGGTTTCAGGCACTTTGTATAATTTTCCTATTTTTTTGTAATGAAAGTCCTATTTAATATACAAAAATACAATAAATAAAATATATCAGGGAAATAATGACCTAATTACAATATCTGAGAAGTTTACATGCATTTCATATGACAAAATAGCAAAGTACTAGGGCATGCATACAATATTCCCAATAAAACACATTTTAAATCTTATCTACGCTTGTCAAGGACTAAGATGCAAATAAACTAGTTCTTGATCTAAAATACAATTTAACATAAAAATATTAGACAGTTTTATAAAATGTTGAACCAAATCGAAATATCCCAACCTGGAAGGGGTATTCTACAAAATCATCAGGTGCCGCATGTGGAGAGCCACGTGAGGTGACCTAGCACTAGACCTAAGTGTAATAAAATAAAGTGCAAGGGTTCAAGTGAAAATATTACAAAAGGTTTACACTACTGATGAAGGTTTAAAGATTAAAACTAAATTACAAAAATACATAGGGCAGAATCTGCAATATACTGTTGGTGCGCGATCGAAAGGCTAGTGGCACTCCACATGGTGCCACTTAAGTCGATCAACGGTCCACGCATGCCTATACTACTTCATCGATGGATGGTGGAGATTAGATGTCAAATGAGATCCAACGGTCAGAGGGTGGCTCGATCCAATGGTTAGGTTCAGAAATAAAGGGGCTTCATCATCGGACGACTTGGAGGGGCATTTGATGAACAACGAAGAACAAATTACCGAGGCCACTTCAATTCATCAAATCTTCATTCTCTAGTGATTGATTGAGCTGTTGAGGTTCTCCATAGATTCCTCCTGATGCTCCATAACTTTTGAGGTGTTAACGAAGGTTTGGGCCTCATTGATTGGAGATCTGGAGCTCGAGGAAGAAACTCAGCACTTGGGACTTGGATGTACGTTCAAAACACCCCAAATGGGGTTGACTGGAAATTATTCCTGCACAAAAAAGTTCACGGCTCGAGGGAGAGGCTCTCGACCCAAAAACTGGGTGAAATGAATGAGGGATGGAGTGTAATGGAGGTCTCCAACATATGGTGGATTTGAGACCTAGATCTCTTGATCTGTGCAAGATCATGGGGAGTGAGGGTGATCTGGAGTGTAGGGAAGTGTCGATGACCGAGATGGGGTAAAGAAGGGTTTGAAGGTCAGAAACAAATAGGGATAATTGTCGAAACCTAGAGGTACGATAGTGATTTTTTTGAATTTTTAAGATAAATGAGATCAAATTAGATGAAATAATAAAATCCTACTCTAAGCTACTGACTACTCTAAGAAATGAAAGAACTAAAGAAAGAGTTTTCACTCAGTTGGAAAACTTGGGAGCTGAAGAACCACCTGAGGTGCTTCGACGATGGATTGAATCACGTCCAACTCCTTGTCCTCACCTTGGATTGATGAGGGGGCTTCCCCTATCATAAGAGCTCTCACTCTAGGTCAAAATCCAGTGGTTCGATGGATAAAAAGGATTGAAATTCAAAAATGGGAAGGTGAAACTATATTCATGTTGACTAGAGAGGCTTCTTCATATAGGATTTGTGATTCAATCGAGAGCTGACTAATGCCACTCCTTGATGCACATGAAAGTTGGCCCTCAGGTAAAGAAATTTAGTGGAGGAATCATTGGTAGATGAAGTCTGGATTGCTATAGATTTTTTTTGGGAAAAAAGGGGAAATAATAAGGCATGGACCGATCCAAAGAGGGGGTGGGGCAATTGACCTATGTCAACTGCTACTGCCACCTCATTGGTCTACGTCGACCGCTAGAAGACAAAATAATGTATAAATAAAAATAAATTTAAAAAATAAAATAGAATGATTTTATTAAATAATTCTTAAAATATAAAAGTTTTTTCTCATTTTATGTACTATTTTAGATGATTTTTATTTTTTTTATCGACTAATTTTTTAGTGTTAATTTTTACATGTGTAGATATAGATATATATACCTATGTTTTGTGTATATATTTTTATTTTGTATTATATACTTATTATATTTGCATATTTTATTTATTTACATTCTAATTTATTATGTATTTACATATTTTTATTTTTTATTATTTTGTTTATGTGTGTAAATAATTACATACATGCATATTATATGTATAATATATCTATGTATAATACTTTATTATTTATTTTAGTTTTGTATTAGATGTTAAATTTATATTTGTATTTTTAATATATTTTAAGTAATATATACAATTTTTTGAAATTATAAAAAAGAGTTTAAATATAAAGAGTAAAATAATATAATATTATATACATATTTATACAATGGTACCCCAGAAAGCTGACTTTTGTATCTTAACTTCATTTAAAATGAAATCACAAGTTTGACGAATTTTGAGTTTATATGCAAGAGATATTGATCAATGGAGTTCTATTTGTGGTTTTTTCATCTGTATGTACCATGTGTAACATGCATGATTTGTTTAGCTACTATTTTTATATATTTTTATATAATATTGTGTACATGTTTCATGTTGAAAATATCTTTATTTGGAGTGTGTATAAGACTGTATAAAATAGTGTAAATATGGATATATAGAGTGTATTGAGCACCTAGGGTTTCTAGGTTTCTCTGTATGTTTGTTTGTATTATTTTGTCCTTATCGCGCCTACTTTATTCCTTGTCAACCTAGTCCATTTTGACTTGATTTTGGGATTTTAGGACAGTCGGTATTTACAATACTTCCTTTATTTTTCTTTTCTTTATTCTTTTGTTTTGTATTTAAATACATATATTAATGTATTATTTACAGACAATAGTTAATGTAATAATCTGTATAAGTTAGATGTATTTCCATGTATATAAATAGGTATTTAAAGATAAAATAAAAGAATAAATGTGAATGAATGAGTATTCATCCGAGCTGGGGGGTAGGGATGGAGGAGGAGGTGGAAGGAGGAGGGGCTGGAGGGGTAGGGGGCAGAGGAGGTGGCCAGAGGAGGAGAAGGAAGAGGGGCTATAGGGGGAGGCAACGATGGAGGAGGTGGTCATTGGAGGAGAAGGCCGGTCTAGAAGGGGAGGGGCAAAGGAGGTGGTTGTCGGAGGAGGAGGATGAGGGGCTGGAGGGGGAGGAAGAGGGAGGCAGAGTGGACGGAAGAAAAAGGAAATTAGTAGAAGAAAAAGATATTTTTACCATCAATAATATAACTACCCATGTGTCTCCGAAGTTAACATCTATTTGGGGTGGGGACGGACTACAACTAACCCGAGGGACACAAATGATCATTATGGATGAAGTTACGGGTAGAATTGGTATTCCAAAAAAGGGAGGTGCATAATTGATACTGTAATATCTAAAGAAGGTACAATTAATAAAATCCCACAAATAAATATCATGGTAAGGAGAAAACAACAAAATAATTTCATTTATTATGAGTGTTAGAAATAATGGGAGAGAAAAATGATGTAGAATCATGTTTAATATCAGGTTCTACCTATAACTTCAATATTTTAAAATTATTTGAATAACATTTTGGGATGTTCATGTGATTCTAACCTACGCCACCCATATAGTAAACACACTATTCAACCACCAAACTATGAAGTGGGTTTGTAACTTCATTTTTTACAAAATTAATTATACATTTAAGTAGGGTCGGAATTAGGAATTTAATCAAGGAGGGGCGACTTTATGACTATCATGTACACTTAAAAATGAAAAAAAATGTTATATTTTAAATGATATTTTTAAGTACAAGTAATCTTTTAAAATGATATTTTCCTCATTTTAATTAACTTACACTTTAAATCTTATTTAAATCAATTGGTGAGTCTGGATTTTCAAGCAGATTATTATTTCAATAATGATATTTGAATTTTGATCAATTTAATCATTTAAATTTTTCTAAAAACTTCCCTAAGGATATATTATCAATTGAATTTTTAAAACAAATAAATATCATGGTTAAAAAGAAACAACACAATTTATTTCATTTGCAAGGAGATCTAAAGATAATGGGAGAGATAAATGAACTCGAATTCCATTAATTATCAAACTATTCCTTTAATTCAATATTATAAAATTGCTTGAGTAAAATTTTGGAGTGTTGATGGGATTCGAACCTACCTCCTCCATATAGTAAACACATAATTCGACCAAACCATGAGGTGTGTTTGTGACTTCATTTTTGTAAAACTAATTATACATAAGCGAGGTGGGAACATGGAATTTTATCAAGTGGGGGCAAATTATAGGACTATAATTTATGCTCAAACATGTGAAAAATATGGTATTTAAATGATATTTTTAAGTACCATTAGTATTTTAAATTGATTTTTTTCTTATTTTGGTAAACTTACCATTTAAAATCCTATTTGAATATATTAGTAATGCTGGATTTTCAAATAAATTATTATCTTCGATAAGATATTTGATTTTTTTATAAATCTAATTATTTAAACTTATCAAAACCTTCTGTAAATCTATATTATCAAGTGAATTTATTAAAAATAAATAAATACCATGGTTACAAGGAAACAACAAAATTTATTTTATTTGTAAAGAGTGCTAGAAATAATGAAAGAGATAAATGAACTCAAATGCCATTTAATATCAAACTATACCTATAATGTAATATTCTAAAAATGTTTGAATAAACTTTTGCTGTGTTAATTAGATTCTAACCTACCTCCTCCACATAGTAAACACAAAATTTAACCACCAAACTAGGAAGTGGGTTTGTAACTTATACAAAAATAGTTATACAAGCAAGGTCAGAAACATGAATCTTATCGAGGGTCCAACTATATGATTGTCATGTAAGCTAAAAAATGGGAAAATATTGTACTTTAAATGGCATTTTTAAGTTCATTTTATATTTTAAAATGATTTTTTTAATTTGGATAAACTTTTAATTTAAATCTATTAGTAAGAGTGGATATTCAAATAAATTATTATTCTCCATAATGATATTTAAAATTTGATAAATCCAATCATTTAAACTTTCTATATCCTTTACTATGGCTATATTATCAAGTTAATTATTAAAATAAATAAATATCATAGTTAAAATGAATCAACAAAATTTATTTCATTTGTAAGGAGTTCTAGAAATAATTGGAGAGATAAATGAACTCGAATTCTATTTAATATCAAAATATACCTATAATTTAGTATTTTAAAATTATTTTCATAAAGTTTTGGGGTGTTAATGGAATTCAAACCTACCGCCTCCATATAGTAAACACACAATTCAACCACCAAACCAAGAAGTGGGTTTGTAACTTCATTTTTTTTATAAAAAACTAGTTAGACATTTAAGCAGGGACGAGGTCAAGAATTTTATCTAAGAGAGGCCAACAATGCAACTATCATGTATGCAAAAAATAGAATAAAATATTGTAATTTCTAGGTATAATTAAAATTTTCTGTTTATATTTTTAATTTTTATAATCCTACAATTTAAATATTATTTAAATATAATAGTAAGATATGATTTTCAAATAGATTATTATTCTCGATATTGATATTAAAATTTTAACAAATCTAATTATTTAAACTTTTCTAAAACCTTCTTATGAATATATTATAGAATGAATTTGTAAAACGAATAAATAACATGGTTAAGAGAAAACAACAAATTTATAAGGAGTGCTTGTAATAATGGGAGAGATAAATGAGCCTGAATTACATTTAATATCAAACTATAACTATATTTAATATTTTAAAATTATTTCACTAATATTTTGAGTTGTTAAGGGGTTCTAACCTACATCCTCCATATAGTAAATACACAATTCAACCACCAAACCAAGAAGTGGGCTTGTAACTTCTTTTTTTACAAAACCAATTAGACATTCAAGTGGGTACAAAACTAAGAATTTTATCAATGAGGGCCAACTATACAACTATCACGTACACTTAGAAAATATTCTATTTAAAATTATAATTTTAGGTACAGTTAGTATTTTAAAATTAATTTCTTAATTTTGATAAACTTACAACTTAAATCTTATTTAAATATATTAGTAAGACTGGATTTTCAAATAGATTATTACTTTTGATAATGATATTTGAATTTTGATAAAACTAATTATTTAAACTTTTCTAAAACCTTACCTAAGGATATATTATCAAGTGATTTTTTAAAATAAATAAATATCATGGTTAAAAGGAAACAATATGATTTATTTCATTGGAAAGAAGAGGTAGAAATAATGGGAGAGATAACTGAACTTGAATCCAATTTAGTATCAAATTATACCTATAATTCAATATTGTAAAATTGCTTGAATAAATTTTTGGGGTGCTAATGTGATTGTAACCTACCTCCTCTGTAGAGTAAACACACAATTCAATAGCCATCAAGTGTGTTTGTAACTTCATTTTTACCTAATTATACATAAGCAGGGTTAGAACATGGAATTTTATCAAGTGAGGGTCAAGTATAGGATTATCATGTATGCTCAAAGATGGGGAAAATATTGTATTTTAAATGATATTTTTAAGTATAGTTAATATTTTAAAATGATATTTTTCTAATTTTGGTAAACTTATAATTTAAAATATTATTTGAATTTATAAGTAAGATTGGTTTTTCAAATAAATTATTATTTTCAATAAGATATTTAATTTTTAATAAATCTAGCTATTTAAATTTTTCGAAAATCTTCCCTAAGGCTATATTATCAAGTGAATTTTTAAAAAATAAATATCATGGTTACTAGAAAACAAAATTTATTTCATTTGTAAGGAGTGCTAGAAATAATTGGAGAGATAAATGAATTCAATCCCATTTAAGATCAAATTATACCTATAATGTAATAGTTTAAATTTTTGAATATAATTTTATGGTGTTAATCGACTTCTAACCTACCTCCTCCATATAGTAAATACAAAATTCAACCACCATACCCATAAGTGGGTTTGTAACTTCATTATTTACAAATATAATTATGCAAGCAAGGCTGGAAGCAAGAATTTTATCAAGGAGGGTCCAACTAATGACTATCATGTACACTCAAAAATGGGAAAATATTGTATTTTAGATAATATTTTTAAGTACAATTAATATTATAAAATGATATTTCTATAATTTTAATAAACTTACAATTTATATCTATTAGTAAGGCTAGAAATTCAAATTAATTATTATTCTCGATAATAGTGTTTACGTTTTGTTAAATATAATTATTTAAACTTTTCTGAATCCTTCACTAAGGTTATACTATCAAGTAAATTATTAAAAACAAATAAATATCATGGTTAAAATAAATCAATAAATATATTTCTTCGTAAAAGTGATAGCAATAATGGGAGAGATAAATGAACTCAAATCTCATTTAATGTCAAAATATACCTAAAATTTTATATTTTAAAATTATTTTCATAAATTTTTGGGGTGTTAATGGAATTCGAACCTACCATCTCCATATAGTAAACAAACAATTCAACCACCAAACCATGAAGTGGTTTCGTAACTTCATTTTTTATAAAACTAGTTATACATTTAAGCGGGGGCGGGATCAAGAATTTTATCAAGGAGGGGTTAACTATAAAACTATCATGTACACTAAAAATAGAATAAAATATTGTAACTTTTAGGTATAGTTAATATTTTTTTATTGACATTTTTAAATTTTTATAAATCTAGAATTTAAATCTTATTTAAATATATTAGTAAGACTAGATTTTCAAATAGATTATAATTCTCTACAATGATATTTAAAATTTGATAAATCTAATTATTTAAACTTTTCTAAATCCTTCCTTTGGGCTATATTATCAAGTTAATTTGTAAAACGAATAAATAAATTGGTTAAAAGGAAACAAACAAATTTTACTTCATTATAAGGAGTTCTAGATATAATGGGAGAGAAAATGAATTCGAATCCCATTTAGTATAAAACTATAACTATAGTTAATATTTGAAAATTGTTTCAATAAAATTTTGGGGTGTTAATGGGGTTCTAACCTACCTCCTCCATATAGTAAACACACAATTCAGTTGCCAAACCATGAATTGGGTTTGTAACTTCATTTTCTACAAAACTAATTAGGCATTTAAGCAGGGGCATAACTGACAATTTTATCAAGGAGGGGTCAACTACAAAACTATCATGTATGCTCAAAAATAGAAAAAATATTGTATATTAACTTATAGTTTTAGGTATATTTGGTATTTAAAATGATGTTTTCCTAATTTGATAAATTTACAATTTATATCATATTTAATGAGTCTAGATTTTCAAATAGATTATTATTTTCAATAATGATATTTGAATTTTTTATAAATATAATTACTTAAACTTTTCTAAAACCTTCCCTAAGGCAAATCCTCAAATCCACATGAGAGATCCATAACTCAACAGCACAAATCTCTAAAAAATCATATCTGAATAGTTCAAGGATCTTGATTTGGGCTATATAAGGCTCAAACGGAAGATTTTGAAGAGAAGAATGAAGATCGAGAACCCGATCTTCGATCCGACTGCATCGACATCTCCTCCACGTGGATCCAAAGCTGCTAGTTACCCCTTCTCACGAGCCTTGAAAGAGAGAGAGGGGGGGGGGGTAAAACAATTGATTTAGGATAAATGGGATCCATACCATTTAGAGATGTTAGATTGTCACGCTCTATATTTACAATGTGACAAAATAATAAAAATAGGTTTTTCGACATTAAATTAAAATATTTATTGTGCAATTAATTTGAATATGTGACTAAAAATGGAGGGATGAGATTACGTACACTGTGGGGGCGGTAATCCCCAATCTCATTTGAAGTTATACACACACACACAAAAAAAATATATATGGAAAGATGAAAGAGAGCGGGAATATTGAACTAAAAAAAGCATCAGAGGACATGCACTGAAGTATAGGAGAAAGAGATAGCTCGACAAAAGCGATGTATCCCACGCTCCTTATTTATCCAGCACTCCAATCCTTATAGATTGCCTTTCTTTTTTCAGGCAGGCTGAGAGAGTAAGTAGGGAAAGAGCTAAGAACTCAACCGTGATTAACTTCTTCTCTTCAAATCAAGCACAAGTAGACATCTTTCTTTTTCTCAATAGACGAATTTATTCCAAGATGCAACGAGAGAGGAGCTCAGCCTTAGAATGGCTAGGATGCTTTAGAGCATCTTAATACAAGCCACCTAGTCAAGCAGCATATTATATTAGACGTATGCTTCATTCACGTCCGCGAGTTGAGATCTTTTAGAAGAGTTGTAGTGAGTCTAACTAGATTAAAGCATGGGAAGTCAATAAGTAGCTAGCTGGAGGTCATAGATGAATCGATTGTTCATGCACATGCTTATTTAATGAATTTGTATTTCATTTCATTAAGAAAATGACCACAAGTGGGACTAGTTTAATGTGATATATTACGAGTGATTGTTGTCTTCCAATTTGTTGCATATAAGTATATATAACTCCTTTGAGAGATCGTGCACTCATGTATCCTTATATGCATATTGACTCCTTATTGGTACAAAATTATTTACCTACCAAAGAAGGATTTTCCACATGTGTGAATCCATGAATCAGTGGTTGTATTGTCATGTGCAAGTATAAATAAGTAGGCCGAATCTAGTATATATCATGGAGGGATCATGACCCCTTCATCATTCTTACATTTGCTTGCATAGTGTTTTAACTTTCTAATATGGTCCCTCCTTAAATGCAGGGATCGATCTAGTATATATCATGAATGAGCCATGTCCGTACTTGATTGTTACATTCACTTGCATAATGTCTTAACTTTCTAATGTGGACCCTCCTTAAATGTGCAATTACAAACCTGATTCTTGGTTCGAATACCATTTATACCCCAAAAGTTAGTTCAAACAGTTTTAAAATATTAAAGTATATGTATAATTTGATATTAAATGGGATTCACGTTCATTTATCTTTCTCATTATTTCAAGTGATCCTTATAAATGATATAAGTATTGTATCTTATTTTTAATCATGATATTTATGTGTTTTAAAAATTTACTTGATAATATAGTATTATGGATGGATTTAGATTTTTTAAATAATTATATTTATAAAAATTTAAATACTATTATTTAAAATAATAATCTATTTGAAAATCCAGTATGACTAATCTATTTAAATAAGATTTAAACGGTAAGTTTAACAAAAAAAATTTCATTTGAAAACATAAACTATACTGAAAATATCATTCAATACAACGTTTTTTCCTTTTTGAGCTTACATGATAACTGTATAGTTGCCCCTTCCTTGATAAAATTTCTGGTTTTGCCACCGCTTTAATTTATAATTAGGTTGTAAAATAAAGGTTAACCTATTAACCCTTCAAAATTTTATTCAGATAATTTTAAAATATTAAATTATAGGTGCAGATTTGATATTAAAAGGGATTCGAGTTCATTTATCTCTTCCATTTTTTCTAACACTCATTATATATTTATTAAAATTTGTTATTTCTTTTTAACATGATATTTATTTCTTTTAAAAATTTACTAGATAATGTAACCTTAAGGAAGGTTTTAGGAAACTTTAAATAATTAAATTTATGAAAATTCAAAAATCATTATCGAAAATAATAATCTATTTGAAAATCCAGTCTCCTTAATAGATTTAAATAAGATGTAAATTGTAAGATTATCAAAAATAGAAAAATATTGTTTAAAATACTACCTATACAAAAAATTTCATTTAAAATACAATATTTTCCTATTTTTGAGTGTACATGAAAGTTATATAGTTGGCCCCTTCTTGATTAAATCTTTGGTTCCAACTCTGCTTAAATGTATAATTAGTTTTGTAGAAAATGAAGTTGCATATTATTTGTTTACTATATGGAGGAGGTACGTTAGAATCCCATTAACAGCGTAAAAAATTATTCATGCAATTTTAGAATATTGAATTACATGTATAGTTTGATATTAAATGGGATTTGATTCATATAACTCTCCCATAATTTCTAGCTCTCCTTACAAATGAAATAAATTATGTTGTTTCCTTTTAACCATGATATTTATTTGTTTTAAAAATTCACTTGATAATATGGAATTCCCAATGGCAGTGTGTGATGAGGAGGATCATGCACCCTATTGTCTCCTCACAACCGCAAACAGCGAGGATTCGGTGGACAAGGGCGGAGGAGTGAGGCACGGTAGAGGAAGGGTGCAAATGGAAACTGAGGCGATGTGCGACGAACGCAGAGCACATCATGGTGGCACATATCAGAGGGAGAAGAAGGATGCGGTTATTTACGACTGTCAGATTATTTTTTATAAATCTCAATTTTTTAAATCTCAAATTATGTTTACAAATCTCAATTATTATTTATAATTTTAGATTCTTTTTCTACATTTTATCAATTTGTAATAATATGTTTTTGTTGTAGATCTCTGCTCCAATATTACAAAGCAACCACACATTTTTACAAGGAACACAAGCAAATTATAAATGAACTTGAAGCAATTAAAAAGACTCATATAATATTACACATGAAAAATATTACAAATATTTATGACGTATTACAATGGATAGCACGAAACTTACAAATGAAAATAATAATTTTCAGAAACCTAATGAATAAGAATGTAAAAAACATATGGTTTGAATTTTACAAATCAAATTTAAATTCTACAAAAATATGATTTATATTTTATAATATCTACATTACATTACATTTGATGAGAATATTTTAAGAAATTGACAAATAAAGAAATAAATGAAAAATTCTAAACTAAAACAAGCCTAAAATGATAATTGATATTATTAAAGAAATTCAAATTTAAATGGAAACAAAATGATAGAAATATCCTTTTTGACGTCACACCATTCGATCGAGATCCGATGGATTGAAAGGTAACACACACATGCACATACACACACATGTACATATGTGTATGCATGTGTATGTATAGAGAGAGAAGGGAACCTACATCATGATGTAAGTAACTTACTTACACCCTCTCCTTTTCCCATCTATATTTTTTGATTTTTTTTAAATGAAACCTAGAGGGATTCATATCACCATATATAACCATGTAGTCATTCAAATTTCAACTTAATTCGAGACTTCTATCCCTTCCATTAAGACTGACAAATTTTAACTGTCTCAGGATTGTTGAAATCGACCCTCCAGAGGAGCATGTTAGGAATGTTTAGTAGAAACGCATATTCCTGTTAATATTCTAAGTAAATCCCTCATGGATTTATTTAAAAAATAAAAAATAGAATGAAAAAGGATAGTTAGGTTACTACATCATGATGTAATCTCTTCGACCTCCCATCCATCCATCCATCCATTCATCCATTCATACATACATACATACACACACATACACACATGCATACATGCATACATATATGCATGCATGCATACATGCATACATGCATGCATCCATACATGTATATGTAGATACATACATATATACATACACGCGCATATGCACACATGCACACGCACACACATGCACAGTACACACCCACCCATGCACGCACGTGCGCGTACACACACATATAAAAGAAATATCAAATGGGGTGGGGGCTCATCATCCCCATGGTGAGTCGTCCATCTCATCCATTTATTTTTAATCAACTAATTATCATTAATAGCATATTAGTCTTATTATTTCATTGTTTAAAAATCTATTTTGGTCATTTTGTTACATTATAAAAATATGATAATCCACGTTATCTCCATTCACTGCATTCCATATATTGAAAACCTAATTCTTTTTCATGCATGCAATGGAGGCGGCAATGCGTGGAAGCGGTGGCTGCATCTAGAGGTAGTGGTGGTGCACGACAATGGTCATGGTGGTGTGTGGTAATGAAGATGACCGTACAGGGTAGAGGAAGAGGTGCAACCCTCTGGGGGAGGGGGTGTAGTCGACGGCACATAGGAGGTGGTGTAGTCCTCCAAGGCGATAATGTGGAGGAGAAGGGTGAAGGAGGGGCATGTGAGGAGGAGGGAGTGAGGATGAGGAAGACAAATGATGGGGCATGTAGGAGGGGGTGTGGTCGGCGGTGTGGAGGAGAAGGTGCGATCCTCTAGGCTAACAACATGTAGAAGAAGGGAGGAAGGGCACAGAGTAGTGGGTTCAGGCGTAGGAGGGCACAAATCTCATATTATTTTACAAATCTGAGATTGTTTGTTGATAAATCTCCAATTATTTTTTACATGTTATCCTTGCTTTCATCAATCAATAATAATCACACATACATAGACATATGCATACGCACGCAAACGTAGTGGTTTCTATTTTACATTGTAGCATAATTTTTACATTGTTACACTACACCCTCAACTCACTTATGATTTGTATCATATTACAATAGGTTTAAAATTTATTAACGTCTGAATAATATCTAAGTTAAAATATACAATGGTCAAGTTATACCCATTTCACATACTGAAAGTAGTACACTTCATGTTCAGTCTCATGGTATACACCTAAGAAACAAAGTATGATATCATATTACTTATAAGTCCTTATTGCCAATATATCGTTTTTCACTATAAGAAATAACACATTTATCTTGGCAAGGACTAGGTAAGGACACATCATGTCTAGTAGATGGGCAAGGTCTTAGCAAAGATCATGCTTGCCAGCTCTCCTCGCCTACTGAAATTTAGAGTGGCATGTAAAATGACACCATTTAAAAACTTGGCTAGGACACTGCTAAGAAGTTGTCGAAGACATGTGTCTCATTCAAGACTCTTTTCCTCATTTCACATCTTCGAATCTCTCTCTCCTCCTTTTCTTCTCTCCTTTGGCAGAAGAACCATCTCATCTACACCTCTGTTGTGACGGCTCCATTGCTTCGTCACAACCTCATCATTACTTCCTACAAGTTTAAGTCTATATCTCTCTTTATTCCTTATTTTGAGAGGTTAAAAGTAATATTTAATAATGTTGTATTTTGTGTGTAAGAGACTATATATATTTTTGTGCGATTAGTTTGTATGTTAAATTAGCGTATATTAGAGCCTGAAAATAAATATTACTATTCTTTGATATGATATTGGATTTGCGACCAAAATGAATTTTTTAATACACTTAAGGAAATCAATAAAATATCTAAGACAAAAATGATAAAATGAAAAACTACCTGATATATGTTGAAGAATGTCTTTGGTGGTAAATAACTTTGAACAAATCTTGAACATGAATCTTCTGTTGGTACAGTACACGTTGGTATCGTCTCCTCTCGGATACCGGTTGTTGGATACGATCTCCTCAGATATAGAAGCGGATGCACAATCGACCACCATCATGGAAGCACGTGAAGAAAAGACAACCAGATATAACGGTGGTCTGTCACCTCTCACGACCACCTGAGAAGAAAGATCACTATAAGAGGATGAGTACAAAACTCTCTCTATTCCCTTGCTCTTTTACCTCTCTCTTCCCCCTCTCTCTTGTAATATTCCTTCTTGCTGTGGTGTAGAGGCAATACCTCGACTATTACCAATAGGACTATAAATCTAATACAACTCAATAACTATTAGGATTAGGAGTCCAATCCCATTAGATTCATAATCCTAATTTAACTCTAATGTATCAATCTCCCCCTTGAGTTGAATTCCATCACAATCTCTTCATCGTCTTGAGTCTACATTGGGTCATCCTCGACATCTGCAGGTCTCGTTAGCATGATCTCACCAACTCTAGGGGACGCACCCATCACTGGGCATCCTCGGCATGCCCCCTCTTGGACCCTCGCACAACTTAGCGTTGTGCCTCATGACGCAAAATTACAAATCTCTCATGACTACAGATTGTGCTGACATCCTCTGGTAAAGCGAATGACACTCACTTATCCTTTTTGTGCACTTATGTAGCAATGATCCTGATAACATGTCGCTCTCTCATCATACTGCTCATCCTCAGAAGAAATGGAGCTCCATCACCTGTCACGACCCTTCCCTCGAGATTATACATTATATTTGGCATCCTTGTCCCACGCATGACCACGTATGCTCCCTTGCTCACTTTGAGAACTCCTCCTTCAATGGTGACTCGATGTCCTCGTGACTCGATCGTTCCTAGTGAAATCCGATTTTTCTTGGTTGTAGGATTGTGTCTGACACCTGTCAGAGTTCGTACTGCTCCATCAAACATGCGAACTGCACTGATCCAATCTCGTTGACGTGGTGAACCTCTCCACCTTCCATTTTGACTATTTCATCATTGCATGCTTGATATGTACTGGACTCTAGATGAGAACACGTGATCTGAACATGTAGAGTTCAGAAGCCATCTTCAATCTGCCTTCATCTCCCTAGAACACATTAGCAAGTTTCCCTCGCAAACTGTGGAGGAATACTCTTGGCCAGATTCAGAATCACCTTCTTTTTTCCTTTCTCCTTCTCGTCTTGGACAATCAGCTATCTTGTGACCCTCCTTGTCACAATAGAAGCATATGATCGAACCTCGTGACTTGGATCGACCTCCGAATCATGTCTCCCTTGATCTTGAGCGTGTATCCTCGGTTGCCAGCACATGACCTTCATCATTCATTGCCTCATCTGTCGACCCCAATCGAGACTCATTCATAAGCAATAAAGCAATTGTCTCTTCCAATGTGATGGTCTCCATGCCATATAGTATTGTCGTCATAATATGATCATAGGAAGATGGAAGGTAACTCAACAAGATCAGTGCCTTATCCTCCTCCTTGAAGAGAGATTCTCCTTTGGCATTCTTCTCCTCAAGGGTGAGCACGCTTGCCGGAATCTTATTGAATTCATCCAAGTGCACTTCGAGCTTTGTCTCATCGGTTATCTTTAGACCATAGAGCTTATTCTTTGTCAATAGCCGATTCATCAATGATTTGGACTTGTATAGTCCCTCGAGCTTTATCCAAACCTCCGCTGGATCCTCCAGGCCGATGACTTCGCAAAGAGTGTTGTCTGTCAAGAACAGTTGTATTGTATTGTTCGGAGATCCCTCATCTCCTTCTACTCTTCCTCATTCATCTTCTCCAGCTTCTTTTCTTTATCCTGGAGAGCTTTCACAAGTCCTTCTCGTGTGAGTATGTTCTTTACGTGTTGTTGCCATAAGGTGAAGTCATTCTTCCAGTTGAAGGGTTCTACGAGGAATGATGCACCCCTTGATGAAAATTTCGCCATTGCTTTCCTATCGTACTTTCTTGTACGATCTGAAAAATCAGAGGAGAATCATCCCAATCCGAACCATCCAACTCATCCAGAGTGCACAAAAAACCTCTATCCGGACTCTTGGATCACCTCAATCGGACTTCGGATGCTCCCGCCGTACCCACTGGATCTTAACTACCTCTGAAGAAAGCATACCTATTGTGTTGCATCGTCTCCTCGATGTCGAATCTCGCACTGATCTGCTACGTCATATTGTTTGACATGCGAGCCCACAGTGAGCCATTATGTAATAAATATTATTGCAAATATCATTCCCTACTTTGAAATGTAGAATAACTAATTTGCATAATAGTTCCCTTAGTACAATTAGGGTTATGTACCATGGCCATCTTGATGATCATACAACTTTTGATTCAATTGTTGAATCATAGAGGCTAGTGCTTGGATGAATATCTAAGGAGTTAGATTGAGGACTAATCGAGCACCATCAAATGATTGTTAAGAGAGTATCTCCAACCTGAGAAAGAGATGGCAATCTTTTCTCTAAAGGCTGATATCTAACCAACCTCTTGATGCAGATCCTCTGCTTAGGAATAGAGATTCGGAGGTGTTAGATAAGTTAGATCAAAAGATTTGACTTAACGAGATCAAGATAACCAAAGACCTATGTCATATACTATCATGATATAGGCATGCATCCACTAACCGGAGACAGATGTGCCACTATATGTCTGAGTATGTACATTTGGCAGACTAATAGGTTGATGAACTAACCAAGGTCTATAAACCGATGTGTTGGTGTGCATACAAGGGCATATGAGTAATACGATCTCTCAAAGGTATCATACAGGTTCATTTAATGAACTGGAAGACATGAGCTCACTCATGAGATATTGGGAAGAATCAAATTCCGTGCACGGTCATCTCGCTTTGGAAGCTTGCTGAATTTGTAGTTTGATATATGTTTTTGGAAAGTATATGATAAAGACCTAGGTATGATATATGCTTTTGGAAAGTATATGGTTGATACCGACACCCAATGATTGAATGAGAAACTTAATGACAAAACCCTAAAGGAGACAGTCTAAAAGAGATCTAAAACTTCGGGTTTATTCAAGGTCTTAAAATATGCAAGATGTACAGGTATTAGGAATACCTGAGGGTGATGTGATCATAAACGATTGTATAACCATGACGCTTCCATTCCTAGGAAGTGATGAAACGGGTCTTGCTTTTTGTAACTCCTCTCAGTAGAGAAGTGATCTGATCTTTGTCCAAATATTGAACATGGATCTAAATATGATTCAGATACATTGAGAAGATTAGATTTGTGGTCTTGATTTAATAAATCCTTTACGAGAGTTCCGCAAGATCTAGATTTGAGATATGATCTCAACATTCAAGTCACTATATGTGGAACAATACAATCTCCATGTCCTTATATCCACGTATCTGTGGAGAGAGCGCATTGTCCTTGAAAGAGTTCAAGGATAATTTCATTGTTGATATATGTATCCGAGCATTGGGAAAATTGATAATTAAATGTGATTCAATTATCATAAATAATATGAATTTGATTCATGTTATAAGGAGAGTTATCTAAGACAATTAAATGTGATTTAATTATCAAAGATGTAAATAATGTGTATGTGATTCATATTATTTGGACACATGAGAATACAGATCAAAGATGATTTAATATGATTTTATTATAATGGATATGATTTTATTATAATGGATATGATTAATGTTGATAGCACTATCTTAATTATTCATATATATTATAAATGTGATTAATAATGTATTAGAGAGAACCTATTATGATTTATATGTGTTTTATTAGTTATTGATGTGAATTGGATTCACATTGGATAAATAATTGAAAATATAAATCACATTTTATTTTTAGTTATGAATGTGATTCACAATTCTCCAATGGCAAGATTGCAATATTCAAAAAATATTTATGAAATATTTTTGTAGAATAATTTATAACAAGTGTTGTTGTAAATCTTGGAGATTTTCATGGAATAATGTAATCTCATGAGATTACATGAGATTGGCTCCTTCCCAATTGGGAGGGTGGACGGCTACCAACTCACATTAAGAAAGGGTGGTCATCCACTTCTATGTCATGGAAGGAGGCAATCTCCATTCCATAATCTCCATGCTTGATTTATTTAATTTGGGATTAATTATATTGATATATATTTAATCTAAATTAAAGTAATTATTGTTGTATTTTTACAACAAAATCTTAGCCATTAAAAGAAGCATAAATCAATCTCATCCATTGATTTGGTGTAGTCCATGGATTGTGATCCATGGACTCCCACAATACTATATAGGAAGAGGCACCCCTTGCTTTTCAAAGTTGTAACAACAACAAAAACAAGAGATACAACATAATATCCCCCTCTCATTCTCTACACGTCCTCTCTCTCTCTCATTGTTGCCATCCACCATGGAGCTCTAAAGAGTCATCATCGACGATGCATCGTCGTTATACTGTTGGATTGTTTGCTCGTGAATCTTTGTCTCCTTCAGTGCACCTCACTCGTGAAGAAGACATTGGATCTCATGTGACAAGATCAGGAGATTCACCGCTTGGATCATCAATATGGATTGGGAGAAGTGCGCGTATCATCAACGCGCTTGCAATCATCTCCTTCATCAGATCAGACTTGAGACAAGAGATCTCTTCATTTATAGATTCGATCGCAACCACCCTTCAAGAGGTAAACCTAATACTTGTTTGTGGTTTAGATGAAACAATCCTAGAAGTGTTCTTGGGTCATGTGGTTTCATCGTATTAAAATTTTAAATTCTGTTGCTTCGAGCTACTAATACAACTAGTCGCTCCCGATCGCATACGATGCGATCCTCAAACTTCCGTGATGTGCTTAAGGATCTTCCCATATCCTTCAAGTATCCCTCACTGCCATAGAACCAAGCTCTGATACCAATTGTTGGGGCACTACCCGTCGGTATCGTTTCCTCTCAGATGTCGGTTGTTGGATATGAACCCCTCGGATACAGAAGCGGATGCACAATTGACCACCACCATGGAAGCACATGAAGAAAAGACAACTAAATATAGCAGTGGTCAATCACCTCTCGCGACCACCGGAGAAGAAGATAACTATAAGAGGATGAATACAACTTTCTTTGTTCTCTCACTCTCTTACCTCTCTCTCCTCTCTCTTTTCTCTTGTGGCATTCCCTCTTACTGTGATGTAGAGGCAATGCAATACCTCCACCCCCTTTTATATATCCCAAATACAACCCCATAGTCTTATTCCCAATAGGACTATAAATAGAATACAACTCAATAACTATTAGGATTAGGGGTACAATCCCATTAGGATTCCTAATCCTAATTTGACTCTAATCCTAACATCTTCAAAACTTTGAATATTCATAATTTTGATGACGACCTTCTGAACATGCAGAATAAGGGTGTCAAAAGAAATCCTAGACCTTCAACTTGGGTTGATATTCTATTGTGGAATCCTACTCCCTAAGGAGCGAGATGTAACCGGGGAGAATCTCCTCAAAGAGTTGATATTCTATTCATGTTTCTCAAATATTACAATGGATTTGGGACTCTATATATAGCCCCACCAAGACACCAAACTCCCAACATCACACGATGTTGGACAAAACATGAGAGCCACCAAAGACATTCTTCAACAATAGATGTTATGTGATAACTTATTATGTGTGTATGTGTTACTAAATGCCCTAATATCTAACAATTTTAGAGACCATATAGTTAGGTATTCGATGTAAATATGTGTGTGTGGTGTTTACGTATGTATGTGTTAGATCTAGTGTTAGTATGTGTTTGTATGCTATTGTGTTAATATACTTGATGATTGAAATTTCACCATGAATCGGGTGAATATAATAGAACAAGGGTCGTTGCGACCCGGATCTCGGAGATCAATCAGTCAATCAAGAAAAAGAGAAGCAGACCACCAAACAACGAGATAAAACAATAAAATCAGAAAATAGTGGCCCTGGTTATGAGATTAGCCTGGTGTAGCACCCAGGGTCGGACTCAGGGAGCACGAGTTGACCTCGCGACCTACGAAGTAGTCTAAAAGCAAAATAAAACAAAAACAAATATTTTTGGCGGTTTTTAAATATTTTTATATTTTTTTGGATTTTTAATAATAAGGAAAATAATAAAAGACAAAAACAAGCACAAATCAACAAATTATTTAAATACTCTAAAAAGCTCTAAAAATTCAAACAAAAATATTTTAATGCTTTATAGGTTTTTTTACTGTTTTTGGAGAATTTTTGAAATTTTTAAAATTTTTATAAAATTTTCTAAAACTCAAACAAGACAAAAACAGTAGCAAACTGCCCAGCCTGACTTCAAAGGGCTATGAAAAATATCAAATGGTCCTATAATGGCCTGGAGGTAATTTTTATGAGAAATAGAAATAACAAAGAAAATTCAGAAGAAGAGTTTTATATTTTTGGAGTTTTCTATATTTTTTGAATTTTTATAAGTTTTTAATGGTTTTTTAGGTTTTTTAAATATCCAAAAATAGTAAAACTTGCGTAGAAATTAAAACACAACTAAACTAACAAAACCTATTTTTTTAGAATTTTTGGAATAGTTTAATATTTTTTATGATTTTCCAATCTGAACAGACACAAAAACGACGATTTTTGAATTTTTAAAAATAACAAAATGCCTCATAAATGTACCCAAAAATTAGAGAAATTTTTACACAGCGGCAGGAGCCACATGTCCAAATTTCACACGATTTGGGTTAAATTTGCTATTTTATTTGAATCAAAAAGAGGCACACAGTGCATAGGGACCTAACTGTAATAAAAACAAGTTGCAGGGGCCAAATAATAACACGGCAGAAAGCTCATGAGCAAGTCATGCAAAAAGCCCAATAAACATGTGCAACGCACATGGTCCAGACACGGAGAGGCATATATGCAAATTCTATTTATAAAAATACAAACATTAACATCCAAGAAATGCAGGACATGAAGTGCAAAAAGCCCGCAACCTCACGTGTCGATGCACGTGGTCCTCACACACAGGGACTGAAATGCAAATAAAGTAAATCCGAGGTCCTCTATGCAATTTTTAGAAATAAAAACAGCTGACTAAAATATTTACAGGACTAGATTGCAAAAATAAAAGAGCAAGGGCTTAAGTAAAATTTACCTCTTATTATCGGAGGGCTGAAGGGCGGCCACATGTGTGATCGAACGGTGCAGGAGCGTTGGCACCTCTTCGAAGAACCCAGTCTCGGATCTGACGGACGGAGGCGCGCCACAAGTATGATCAGATGGCTCTGGTGAGTGCATGCCTCTCCTCTGCGATGGACGCTCCAGATGAGCTTCTGATCAGGATCCGACGGCTGCAAGCTCCTTGCAAACGGACGGTTGAGATGGGAACTGGGCGAAGGAGCACGATCTGACGGTGACAGAGGATCTTCCAAGAACAGGTCGTCGGCGAAGTTCGCCGGCTTGATACTCGTGGTGGATAAGTCCTCTGAAGCTGCTGATATAGGGAAAGGCTCCGCCAAGATGTTCTGCAGCTGCTGAGCTCCTCCGATGATGGCGGGAAGCTCCAAGGAGCTCCGACGACAAAGGTGGAGCTGGGCCTCTGTGCTCGAGCTGTAGACCTCCAGATGAGGTCTCTTTGACCTGAAAAATAGCACAGCAAGCACGTTGGGTCGAGGGGAAAGTGCCTCGACCCTGTAAGGGGTGAAATGGGTGCGTGGGTGAAGTGGGGTGGCACCCTCCGGCAAGGCGACGGCGGAGGAGGGTGAACTCCCAGTTCCTGGGTGAACCGGGTTGGATGGAAGGGCGTAGAAGGTGGAGAGGAGTATGGCGAAGGTGGTGGTCTGGTCGGAGTGACAAATGGGTGGACGGAGACGGCGGGCGACGGCGGCGGAGCTACAAGAACAAAAAACAAAAAAATCGAAAGTTGCGCTATCCTATAGGCTATCGGAGCTACCTGGTGGAGGAAATCGACTGTGCTAGAGCTCAGGGAGATCCGAGGGTCATGGCCTCAAGGGTACGTCGCTTCTTGAGGCTGGGCGCACCTTGCGGCGACGCACGGCGACGAAGTCGCCGGATCAATGGTTCCCGGCTGCCCGGGCCTCACTGCTACCCTCCTTCGCATTGCTGTCACTCTGGCGAAGAAGAGGAGGTCACTGGCGCCGAGGGGGAAGGCCAAAGATGGAGTGAAATGTGCGGCGGAGCTTAAGCTTTATACAACTAGGGGCCCGAGAAGAAGAGGGTCGGGTGTGTTGTCGGAGCTCGGATCTCGAGGAAAGACCACCGGGCGTCGATCTCGGATATATCTAATATGATTTGGACCAGGGGTTCGATTATTTGGGGCTCAGATCTGGCTTAGAAAAATAAGTGAAGTCGGGTCGATGGCACATATCCGAGGGGACTGGTCCAGGGGGGAGAGTTGACCGGGGGTCAACAATCCACCGTGGACCAATCAGAGGCTGCCATTGGATAATTATTTGAAAATACAATTTAAAATAGTAAATGGCCTTATTTCAAAAAAGTCAAAACATGAAAAATGTTCATTTATTTTTAAATTATTTTTTTGTGATTTTTATTTATTTTTTTGAAATATAATTTAGGTATTTACAAAATAGTATTATTATAAACAAGTATATACATATGTATTTTTTATTTTTGATTTTTAATTATTTATTTTTATAAAAATTATTCCAATTTTATATTTTATTTATTTATATAATAAAATTTTGAATACTAGGGTATTTTTATTTTATTTTTATTAATTATCTACATAGAGTAAATAAATAGGTATATACATTTATTTACATGGTATCTATACAATGTGGATTTTGATTTTTTATTTTATTTTATTTTATTTTATTTTTATTTTTATGATATTTATTTTATTTATTTAAACCATGAAATGTAGAATGTAAATATATTTTTATTGAATTTTAGTTATTTATTTACAAGAGGAAAATAAATAGGTGAGTGGTTATATGTACATGGCATATATACAAGGATGAAGGGAATTTTTATTTATTTTTATTTTTGTTTTGTTTTTTTTCCAATTTTAATTTAATTTAATATTTACAAATATAAATAAGTACACACCCATTTTTATTTTGAGTAAGAGGGAAATAATTTTCATTTATTTACAGGTGTATATATAACCACATGAGCTTCCATATCTCTCTCTACTTGGGTTCTTATGCGGTCAGGCCCATGTTGAGCCCTCTCTTGGAATTAGGTCGCTCAATATTTATTCTAAATATCTCTCTCTTTTTCTTTTATTTCTTTATTCTTTTATTTATGCACAAAAATATGCTCATTATGCATATTTACACAATGCATGCTACTTGATAATTATTGCTGTTTACAAATATCTACATGTGTTTTGCATAGGTTTATAGCTAAAATAAAAGAATAAAGAGTGATGAATGGGTATTCATCACCCCCCTATACTTAACTTTGCTAGTCCCTTAGCAAACACTTATTTGAAAAAGAAGTGAAAAAGAAAAAGAAAAGGCAAAAGAGGAGAAAATGCATGGATCAATGCTGATTATTAAACTTACCTTCATTAAATTGAAATATGGAGCTCGATCAGATCTTTGGATTATTAATGTGTCGGAACCTTATTTGGACTTAAGTTTAAAACTCAACAGCCTCTAAGATCCACTAATCTATAGTCAAGACTCCTCAACAATCCAGATCAGAACAAGTCTACATACACAAACCGTGAAGACCATGAATCTTTCCTTGTACAGTGTAAGTGAGGTATAGCTCTCCACCTCAGAAGTAGCAACTTGACAACCCTACCCAACAAGGTAACTCTATGACCCCAATCTGGCCACTCTTTCCTTGAGGAGCGGGGTATTCCCTTCTAAGTTCAAGTTCAACTGGCTCAAGAAGAGGGGGAAGAAGAGAATGGACCATGGTCAGTGTAGCTAAGTCTTCCTGCTGCAAGCTACATAAGATGGAACATGAGTCTCAAGCTTTGCTTATTTGCACTATATACATACTCCGGTGAGATTATCATTTTCTATCAGACCCACCACTTTTTTGGAGTTATTTTCTTTTTCAATTTTTTTTCAAGTGCATCTGTACAACATATTTACAAGTTAAAGCATATGTACATAAGGAGTTTTTCCTCTTGAGCCAGTATACTATCCCTCTTTTGAAGCATTATTGCAACCCACAACTCCTGTCGTTAGACCTCATGGCAACGAGACCAAGTTGAGATGCACTTCCTTCACTAAAAGAACAAGAGAGGTTCCGCCTAGAAGTACTACCCTCATATGCTACCCCAAGTCAAGGAAGACTGCCTCCTCACCACCTCATTCGTAGAGAGCTCAGTGTAAAGTACGGGTCCAAGTCAAGCCGTTGTCTATATGAGTCATGTGTGTGTTGTTAAGTGCTCTACTTAGGCTCATTGAGATGACATGTGATCATAGCCTAGTGGACTCAAAGAATTAAGTCACCATGGACCTGAAAAGCCTTAACCCTAAGTTCTATAAGATTCCTCTTATGATTAAGTGGATTAAGATCTTAATCAAGCTCCATTTACCAATTTAATTCCAGGCTAGTTTAAATGTCAACTATAATCCAGGAAAAACTATACAAGTATATACAAAGATGCTATTTACACAATATTTACACACGTGCAAATTTTTTGAAAAATGTTTTGAAATCATGAATGTGTGCATGAATGCAAGTTTTTGCAAAATATTTACACAAATTTACACAAGGTTTTTGCAAACTTTTGATTTTCAAAACATTTTGGAAAAATTTTTGTACTATATACATAATTTTGATATGCACATATTTACACACAATTTACACAAAAAAAGTTTTTGAAAACATTTTTACAAAAATAATTTGTACAATATCTATGTATGTGCAATAAAAGAATGTTTATTTACAAGGAAGACTTTTTAATTTTTATGGATTTTTGGGTTTTTAGCCTTTTTTATTTATTAACATACTCACAAAAGTACGAGTTGTGGCTAAAGTATATATGAAATATATACACACCCCCCTATACTTAGCTCAAACGATGTCCTCAGAGTCAAGAGCGATAAAGAAGACATAACTCGTACTTAGTATAGGGAAGTGAAAAGGATGGCTATATACAAAAATGAATGAAAGAATAGAAATGCAAGAGAATCTCGGCATTTCCCCCTATACTTAGGATCAAATAATCTTAAGTATAGAAGGCTGTACACGAAGGGAAGGCCTAGTGAAGAATTTTCAGGGTCAACCCCCCCCATACTTAGGGTAAAATATCCCTGCGTATAGGCAGCAAAACAGGGGTAGAAAGACACGAAGAAAATCAATATATATAAACAAGATGGAGGGGCATCACTTCCCCTATACTTAAGGTGAAGAATCCTTAAGTATAGGTGATGAATCTACGTTTCATCATCTTTATTCTATCATTTTGGCCTTAAAAACCCTAGTAAATGCGTGTAAATAGGCTTAATTCATGTATTTTAGCATTCATGCATATGTGTGTAAAAAGTGTATAAAATACTATTTTTAATGCCAAAATTATACAATAAAGAAAAAAAGAAAAGAAAAAGAATAAAATATTGTAAATATTTTATGACCCGAAACCCCGAGACCTAGGCATCTCGATGACTAGGTCGACAAGGAATAAAGTAGGGGGAGATAAGGGCCAAAATACAACACAAATTCCTTTTTATTTTATTCATTCTCTATTCATTTTGGGACCTATTTTTGGTTCCACTTTTATACATCAAATCAAGAAACTTTGTACATGAAAGTTGTAGATAATTTTATAAAGAAAAATAGAAAATTGATTTCATTCAAAAATAATGTACAGGTAAAATTTTATGGTATGAATAAAAATCCAGAATCCCAACTTCCCAGACCCATATCTCACAAATGAAAACTCCAAATGCATCAAACTCACTTTTAATTGTATATAGAATAAAATAATCTATTTAATGGCAATGGTTTGCATTTGGCGGAGCTACGGTTTGAAAGTTGAGTTTTGGACCCTCATTGTATACTTGTACAGATTAAAATATTCAATTTATTATTTATTTATTATTTTGATAATTTTATATTTTTATAATGTTGTAGATATTACTTATAATAATTGTGAATATTAAAATTGGAATAAAAATATAAATAAAACTCAAAATAAAAATACTTGTATACGCAAAACCTAGGTATAATACTTATACACATACATGTATAATTACTATTTCTATTTTATTAAATATACAATACACATCAATAAAATAAAATAAAAATATAATTACGTGTATAAAAGTATGTTATAATTATATAAATTAATAATAAAAAATAAATTAATTAAATACACATAATAAAAATAAAAAAATACAATACATAGGTATTTATACCTATAAAGGGTATAATAGGCAACTTGTAAAAATATACCTCTAAAAAATAAATACAAATTACCATAAAATAATTTATAAAATTATAAGAATTTTTTATTTTGTAACCATAATTAAATAAAATAGTTTACTATTTTATTTTCATTTTATAAAATGTTTTTCCAGGCTTTTTCCTGGTTGGTCCACGTGGACCAACCAGGTGGGCTGGAGAGTTGACCTGTGGTCAACTATCTGACCCCAGCCTGTCCTCGTCTGAAGTGCATTTTTATCCCATCTTCTTGGATTTTTGCAGACCTCGTCTTTCACCATTTGGGGTCGAGGTCTTCACGACTTTTGTAGCCCTACCATAGGGCATACTCGCCCAAGTGTTTTTTCGACCTTCGGATCGTTGCATCTCCCGATACGCCTCGATCAAGGAGCCATATTCACCATCCTTCAAAAACACCCCAAAACCGTCCTCTCGCTTTTGAACCTCTTTTGGACCCTTGTTTGGACCTTCTTCGCGCAGCTCAGGACTGGAGGCGTGACAGGCCTCCTCAAGCTAGTCGGAGGAGCCCAGGCGAGGGTCGGAGAGCGCTCCATCAACCCCATCTCCGGCGAGAAGCCGTGAGGTACTATCTCGCAGTGAGCCACTGCTTGAGGTCGTTTTTCTTCTTGTTTTTCTCGTGCTTAGTTAGCTGCTAGCCTCAGGAATTGATTCATGCATACATTTTGAGGGTTACTCGATTGATTTGCTCAGATCTTGCAACCGACACCTGCCGGAGCTCCCGAGCTCCGATGACCGTCATTAACCCTACAACCAGCGACCATTCCCTTTTTGTTGGCCCTGGAACCTTCTACTGTTGCCCTTGAGTTTTATTTGCAGGTCTCGGTGTCGAAGCTTGCCTTTTTGGGAGCGTTTTGTCACAGCTTGAGCAGCTTGGGGCGTTCCCCTCCTCACATCATCGTGACATTGCGCCGGCGGAGTATCCGCCATTTTGGGGCCACCATCTGTTGGAGGAGGTTTCCAGGCAGTGTCGGGGCCTATCGAAGGAGTTTCCAACCGCTGGAGGAGCTTGAATCGTCAAGTGGAATCGCGTCGGGGGTCGGTTTTTCCCCACGTTCATCCAAGCTCCTCCAGAACCGTTGATCTGGGCCGAGTTCGTCAGGAAGCACAGTTGTCGTAGGATCCATCTCTGCCTCAACCGTCAGATCCTTCACGATCCATCTAATCTGGGCCGTTTAAAGCCCAAGGGATATCGGGCTCTGCGGGGCTGCCACGTGGCGTAAGTGGGAGCCGCGCGACCGTCAGATCGTGCTATATCCTTGGCATTTTGCTTCATCAGCCTGGGAGTTTTTGTGTTTTATATCAACTGCCTAATATTTCATCTACCGTTTTTATATTTTTGTAAACTTTATATTCAGGCCCCTAAGTTTTTGTGTATCTACATTTATATCCCCGCCAGGTCGCGTGCACGTCACGTGGGCTTGGAATTTTTATAGGATTCGCCCGGACATTTTTGCTATTAATATTCAGTTCGCGAGTATTTTTTATTTAGTTATAATCTTTTTGAAATATTTGCGTAGAGGCCCCTGGATTCCTGACTAATTACATAAACGCCCCTGCAAACATGTATTTTCCTTATGTTTCTCGTAATTTTTGAATGCATCTATTAACCTCTAAAAAAATCCCCAAAAATCACAGTAGGTCTCTGTTTCATAGTAGTTTAACATCATATTTTATTTTCCATAATTATTGCATTTTAATATTTATTAAAAATAAAAAATAGTCATTTTCAGCACTGTTTGCATTATAAAATCCATTAAAAAAATATAAAAATACTCCAGAAAAATCCCAAAAAAATATATTTTGCATATTTGAGTGTGTTTTAATTTCATTCCAAAATTCACTAAAAATTATAAAGGAAAACTCCTAAAAATTATAAAACTCTAAAAACCTTCAAAAAAATATATAAAATTCATAAAAAACCTAAAAATTGTGTTTTCTTTTCCTGAATTTTCTTTATTCTGTTATCTTTAATTTAAAATTAATTTGGGAAAATTTTGTTGCTATTTGCTATTTTTCATTCCCATTTTGATTTCGGCTGGCATTGATATTCACAGTTTTCTTTTATTTTGACATTTAAAAATACCAAAAATATTCTGAAAATTTCCCAAAAATCACAAAAATAGTAGAAAAGTATAAAAATACCAAAAACATTTCATTTTCTAAGTTTTGAGCTTTTTCTCTTATTTTTATAAATAGTTTATCACCTCTTTTCTTATATAGTTTGTATATTCCAATCTTGAAATAAAATAAATATAAAATATAAAAAGAAAATATAAAATCAGAAAATTAAAAATCAAAATACAAAATTATAAAATAAAAAATTAAATTAAAAATATAAAATTAAAAACCCACAAAAAAATAGCATAGATAGACATTTGATCACATTCACACACTATTGAGCAATTTTGCCCCGAGCTATCCTGTCTGCTCCCTGTGTTCGACCTCTACACATACTTTCACCTATACACATCTTTGTTGTAGAGTTATAATAAATTTTAACTCCACATTCACCTTCATTTCCTTATTTGATCGTTGTGGGTTAATTGTTGTTTTAATCCGGATTTTTGAGTGGTCAACGCATCGACTATGGTTTCGCCTTGTGAAACCGTACGACCCTCGATTTTCTCGGTTAAACAAATGGCACCGTTTCCAGGGAGCAACAGCGCTTAGTTCGGGTCATGTTTGTGATCGTGATTGATTGTCTATTTCGCGGCTTTTCTTTTTGCTATTTTATTTTCTTTATTTTTTGATATAAATTTGTTGAATTTTCTAACCATCCTCTTGTTTTAATTTGTGCGAGGTACACGGATCGAGGGAAGCACTCTTTTCTAGGAGCGCTCGTGCAACCACGTGAGGCAGCTTCGGCTTCGCACCAAGGCGGGCTTGGAGGGAATTTTGAAGATCATTCCTTGCATTTTAGTCTCTTGTAATTATTTTTGTAATTTGTAGTGAGAGAGAGTCGTTAATTTGTAATAATATAGGTACACCGAACACTTGGACATTCGAGTCTAATTTCCAAGTGATTGTTCACTTGGGGGCTCACCGCGGCTTTTCACGGTTTTTCATCGCATTTTTCTATTTGATTTTCCGATTTTTGTTTTATTTATTTTGTGTGATTGAGCCCCTAGTTTTAGGATTGCTTGCGATAGACTAAGGCCAAACACCTAATATCTTTGCATGTGCCTATAGAACGTTCTGGACTTAGTCAAATTTTAAACAGTTGATCACTATCTTCGAGCCATCGTGCCGCGAGCTCACCCTACCAAGCGCTTCTCCTGAACTCGATTTGTCGAGAGGAGGAGGGGTGAGCCTAGACCGGACTCTAGGATTGAGGATTCATGGTCAATTTGTGGTTCTTCACGATAATAACAATTTCTGAATCTTAGGGCGATTTCATCGGCTTTTGCATTTGCATATAGATAGGTTCAATTCTGATGAGCATCTTTGCATGTAGAGTGCTGGAGGCAAGGTGAGCATTTATCTTTAGCATTCATCATTGATTTGCTGCTTGCATTGCTTTTCCGACTCTTCCTCTGATTATCCCAACCTAGGTGCTTAAAGGAATTGACTCATCGTTAGGCTCGTGCATTTCTCACTAAAAATCCAAAAAAAGTGATAACCAATAAAAAATTGGGACTGCTAACATTACTCGACCCTAAAATCAACCAAAAAGAAAAAGTCTCTTGGGGCGAGTAATCCCCTCATTGTCTTCGCTTTTACTTGCTCGCGCACACCCTAAGGACTAGTGCCCAAATCCCAGTTCAGCCCCTTAAGTATGTGTGCAATCTTTGACTTCTCACCTAACTCTAAAACAGACAAGAAAAAAAGACCGCTCTTTACGGTCTCTACCGAGTTGAGTAGGTGAATGGAGGGTTTGATTTATTTTTATTTTTTGTTTTTGATTGTTTTGTGTGTGTCCTAGATCACTTCTGCGCACTTGCGCCTTTCTTCTCACTTCTCTTGACTTGACCATCGTGCTCTCCTGATCATTTTCTTTTATTTCGAGATGGCCAACTGGAGCGTATTTTATCCAGACTTTGCAGATCATTCGTTCACTCCAGCCGGTCCACCTCCTTTTTTCCAGGGGGACTTTGCTCCTGACTTTTGTACATATCCGCCTCAGCCACAGTATCAGACCTTGGATTTCTACCCACAACCACCTCCACTTCCGTATTCTCCACCGTCACATCCACCCGAGGTCGAGCTGTTGGAGTCACCTTTCATAGAGTGCACCCTTGAGCACTTGACCCAGATGATGGATCATATAAGACAGAGGATTGACCACCTCACTAGTACCAATAAGAGCGACCATGATATTCCACCATTTGATGATATGGGTTCACTCGAGGATTTCCATGAGAGCTTACAATCGCCAAAAATAAAAAAAAATGAGAAAATTTTAAAAATACAAAAAGATTTCGAGAGACGCATGATCGACTCAGACTGTGAGGAGAGGTACCACTTGCCAGAACCATTAACCACACAACCCTTCACACCTTGTCCCACCTTTGACCCCGAGGATGCCGCTGTATAGACTGCTCTTGGCATGGCTCGTGTATATGCTGATTCTGACCTTCTCCCTTGTATGGAGGAGGTCCAAAAATTCAAAAAAATATTGACTGAACCCGAAGTGGTGGCCACCATTCATGAGATCATCCGTGCCCCACTTCAGCAGGCCATGACCGATTTATCTGCTCCTCTTCCCAAGAAGAGAAAGCGGAGGAGCAGATCTGAGCGTCATATCTTGACCATGGCCACTGCCCACGCCATCACTCATCGTCCCATTCCTCGGAAGAGGAACACTGCCACACCTTTCATTAGCTGCACCATCTCTGACCACACATGTGATCACACTCTCCTCGACGGCGGTGCTTCGATTAGCATAATACCCTTCTCACTGGTATAGTCTCTTCACTTAGGGCCTCTCAAGAAGACCAGGATGATCGTACAGTTTGCTGATGGATCAATAAAGAGGCCGAAGGGTATCCTTGAAAACGCCGTCATCTCGATTCAGGGCATGAGCTATCACGTTGAATTTGTCGTATTGCCCATGGAGACCTCCACTGGGGAGCACTCTCCAATCATCCTGGGACGACCATTCCTCGCATCTGCGAGGGTCGTAATTGACTACGGATCAGGAGAGATTCACTTCCGTCCTGCTGACGAGAGCGAAATGTTGATCACCACACCCACTTCCGACCAGAGACTTGTACCTGATGCGCCCTCACCTATCTTGGCTGACCTCGAGGACCATGACCTTGATGATACTATCAGAAAATTTTGCTGCTTATTGGATTCCACTGAAACCCGAGAATTCCTCCCTGTTGAGGAAGACTCGGAAAGCATGGACCTCGGAGTTCCTTCTTCTGGGACTTGGCGTTGTGTTGATGACATCTGCGGGATTTACACGATCGATACCATTGAACGGAGGGCAGATGTAGAGACTAGACATAACGGACATGTTTTGACTACTTCCACTGATGGGTCCGCTCTTGTCCACATAGATACTGATGAGCCAAAGGCCGAATTTGATTTGATTGTCGTTATTCGGGAATTCGGGCCTTTTGATGAGAAAGATGATCCGGTTGAGATTATAGAGGACGAACAGAGTTCGACTACTTCCACCGATGAGTTCGTGCCTTTTGATTTTGACCTGGACGACACCTCGCAGGACGACTCCGAGTACACTACTTCTGATGATGATGAATTCGTCCCTTTTCACTTTGATATCAGCGAGACCTCGAAGGCCAGACCTAGATGTACTTCTTCCACTCGCATGTCTTCACCTTCACACCATAGGACCACCAAGGGCGAATCTACCCATACTACTTCCATTGACCAGTTCTTCCCTTTCCGATTCAACTCCACTGAGGGCCTTCACTCTGTCGACCCTGATTGGCTCCCGTCCACTATGGACCCCGATGTCGACCTGCATCACACTAGATCCATTCCTCAGCGGTCCCGCAAGAAGGTTCGCTTTCTACCTTCTTGATCATATGTATATCCATCTTTTTTGTACATTCTCCCGTGACTCTCTGTCTATCTTCCGTTTTGCTCGACCACCCATTCCTCGTGTTTGCCTTGCTTAGGACATACTTTGTCCTAAGTATAGGGGGGTGGACGAGCCGAGTGTTCGTTTTTCATTTCGTTTCATCACTTCTGTTGATTGCCTATACTTAGGGCTTCTTTCACCCTAAGTATAGGGGGAGTGGTGTGTACATTCTCACGATCTTCTCTTCCATCTTCTGATCTATTTTCTCTTTTCTTCTTTTCTTCTTTTCATTTTCTATCTTCTTTTTGTATCAAAAAGGTGCCGCCCCTGTAGATAGTTTTCCATACTTAGGACGTACTTTGTCCTAAGTATAGGGGGTGTGCACCCTGAGTTTTTCATTCATTTCGATCCTCTCCATTGTCTCCTCTTCTTGTCTATACTTAGGGATACCTTACCCTAAATATAGGGGGAGACAATCTGAGTACGATCTGTTCATGCCCACCCTTGACCCTCCCTGCTTTGTGTACAGTCTGCTATACTTAGGATTATTTGATCCTAAGTATAGGGGGGACGGTCAACTTCTCATTCGTTCATTCATCTCGTATTCATTTATTCTTTAGACTTGTCTATACTTAGTACGAGTTATGTCTTCTCTTTTCTCTCCGATCTATGAGGACATAGCCCAAGCTAAGTATAGGGGGTCGTATATACTACGTATATACTTTAGCCATAACTCGTACTCTCGTATTTTCCTAATAAATATGGCTAATAATTCTTTAAAATTCTTTAAAAATCCTTAATAAAAAGATGTGGTTATTCCTCAAATTCTTTTTGTATTTACTTATTAATAAATCAGGTGAAAATGTTTTTTGCAAAATATTTGAAAAATAGGTTGAAAATCTTTGTGAACATCTATTGAAAACTATTTTGAAAATGTTTTGTTACATGTTTTCAACCTTTGTAAAAACATTTTGTTTTGAAAATTTATTTTCTTTGTGTGAAATAAAATGTTTGAAAAATGATTTGCAAATGGTTTGAAAAAATGGTTGCAAAAATATTTTGAAAAATCCATATATACTGTTTTGAAAACCTTTGCAAAATGATTTTCAAATGTGTGTACATGTTTGTAAAATGTTTGTAAAAATTATTTTGGATTATAGTTTTCAAAAATAGTGTGAAAAGCATGTGTCAAATAAATTTGAGGAATACATACATCTCACCAAAAATCCATTATATATATATGTATAAAATTGATCACTTACCCTTGTAAATTCTTAAAATCCACTTCTTGTAGATATAAGAAGCATTCCCGTGTACATAATTTTCACCTTGTTTTAAGACAAAATCTTTTTGTTTTTAAAAATCCCAAAAACATTTGCAAAACTAAAATCCAAAAACATTTGAAAAATATTTTTGAAAAATACAACAAATTGCATCTGCATATGCATCATCATCATCTTTTCAAAAATCCATAAAAAGTTCAAAATCTTTGAAAATTACATCACAAAATTATTTTCTGCATTGCATTGCATGGCATGAGCATTTTTTGGATTGAGTTTGATGGTTGAACAAGTCTAAGTCAAATCCGAAGATTGGAGCTTGATTGGACCTTAAAATCTACCTAATAACAGGAATGTTATAGGAACTGAGTTTGAGGTACTTTAGGTCTAGTTGAATTAATTCTTTGAGGATTACGAGACTTGGTTCAATGGATTCTTGACTGCCTAAGTAGAGTATTTCGGAACACACGCACGACTCTTGTTGATAATGACCTTACTTGGACACCTGCACCTTTCACATGGCTCAACTCAGTTGGAGTGGTGAGGGGATTGGATTTGCCGGTATGAGACGCACACAAGTGGAAACATTTGTCCTCCTCTAGGGAGGGAAGTGCACCCCAACCCGTCCAGTGATTAGGAAGTCTAAAGACAGGAGGCTGTGGGTTGCGATAAAGCTTCAAAAGAGGGATAGTCTACTGAATTAAGAGGAAAAACTCCTTATGTAAATGCGGCTGTATATAGTATTTCAAAAAAAAAAAGAGAAAAAAAAGAAGAGAGAGACAGACCTGTACAAAAATAAAATGCTTGCAAAAGTATGTACATATGTTGTAAAATCAATAAGCAAGCTTGAGTTCAAAAGTCAAATCATGTGAGCCTGCAGCTGGATGACTTGACTACACTGGTCTTGCATCCTCGGATAGGTAGCTACACTGGCTACCATCCATTCTGCTCTTCACCCCCTCCTCTTGAGTTGGTTGCCACTTGAACTTAGAAGGGAATACCCCGCTCCTCGAGGATGGAGTTATTGGATTGGGGAATCATTGGGTTGTCATACTGGAGAAGTCAGTCTCTTTGTCATTCTAGCTGGGGAGAGCCACCATCACTTACACTGTACGAGTAAGATTCATAGTCGTAAGGGTTTGCGTATGAGTTGAGATATTTCTGACCTGGCTATTGAGGAGACATGGGCAGACTTTTGGGATTCTCAGGGACTGTTGGATTTCAAATTTGGTTCTCAATAAGGTTCTGCTCGCACTAAAATTCCAAGGGTCTGACTTAAGCTCCAAACTTTTATTTTGTGAAGACAAGTTCGATAATTACACTTAATCCACCTTCTTCTTTTTCTTTTCTTTGTTTTTCTTTTCTGCACTTATTGCATAAGTGTTTGTTAGGGACTAGCAAAGGCAAGTATAGGGGGATGATGAATCTACGTTTCATCATCTTTATTCTATTATTTTGGCCTTAAAAACCCTAGTAAATGCGTGTAAATAGGCTTAATTCATGCATTTTAGCATTCATGCATATGTGTGTAAAAAGTGTATAAAATACTGTTTTTAATGCCAAAATTATAGAATAAAGAAAAGAAAAGAAAAAGAATAAAATATTGTAAATATTTTATGACCCAAAACCCCGAGACCTAGGCATCTCGATGACTAGGTCGACAAGGAATAAAGTAGGGGGAGATAAGGGCAAAAATACAACGCAAATTCCTTTTTATTTTATTCATTCTTTATTCATTTTGGGACCTATTTTTGGTTCCACTTTTATACATCAAATCAAGAAACTTTATACATGAAAGTTGTAGATAATTTTATAAAGAAAAATACAAAATTGATTTCATTCAAAAATAATGTACAGGTAAAAAGTTATGGTCTGAATAAAAATCCAGAATCCCAACTTTCCAGACCCGTATCTCACAAATAAAAACTCCAAATGCAGCAAACTCACCTTTAATTGTATATAGAATAAAATAATCTATTTAATGGCGGTGGTTTCGCATTTGGCGGAGCTACGGTTTGAAAGTTGAGTTTTGGACCCTCATTGCATACTTGTACAGATTAAAATATTCAATTTATTATTTATTTATTATTTTTATAATTTATATTTTTATAATATTGTAGATATTACTTATAATAATTGTGAATATTAAAATCAGAATAAAATTGTAAATAAAACTCAAAATAAAAATACTTGTATACACCAAACCTTAGGTATAATACTTATACACATACCTGTATAATTACTATTTCTATTTTATTAAATATACAAAACACATCAATAAAATAAAATAAAAATATAATTACGTGTATAAAAGTATGTTATAATTATATAAATTAATAATAAAAAATAAATAAGTTAAATACACACAATAAAAATAAAAGAATACAATACATATGTATTTATACATATAAAGGATATAATAGGCTACTTGTAAAAATATACCTCTAAAAAATAAATAAAAATTACCATAAAATAATTTATAAAATTATAAGCATTTTTTATTTCGTAACCATGATTAAATAAAATAGTTTACTATTTTATTTTGATTTTATAAAATGTTTTTCCAGGCTTTTTCCTGGTTGGTCCATGTGGACCAACCAGGTGGGCTGGAGAGTTGACCTGCGGTCAACTCTCTGACCCCAGCCTGTCCTCGTCTGAAGTGCATTTTTGTCCCATCTTCTTGGATTTTTGCAGACCTCGTCTTTCACCATTTGGGGTCGAGGTCTTCACGACTTTTGTAGCCCTACCATAGGGCATACTCGCCCAAGTGTTTTTTCGACCTTCGGGTCGTTGCATCTCCCGATACGCCTCGATCAAGGAGCCATGTTCACCATCCTTCAAAAACACCCCAAAACCTTCCTCCCGCTTTTGAACCTCTTTTGGACCCTTGTTTGGACCTTCTTCGCATAGCTAAGGATTGGAGGTGTGACATGCCTCCTCCAGCTAGTCGGAGGAGCCCAGGCGAGGGCCGGAGAGCGCTCCATCAACCCCATCTCCGGCGAGAAGCCGTGAGGTCCTATCTCGCAGTGAGCCACTGCTTGAGGTCGTTTTTCTTCTTGTTTTTCTCGTGCTTAGCTAGCTGCTAGCCTCAGGAATTGATTCATGCATACATTTTGAGGGTTACTCGATTGATTTGCTCAGATTTTGCAACCGACACCTGCTGGAGCTCCCGAGCTCCGGTGATCGTCATTAACCCTACAACCACCGACGATTCCCTTTTTGCTGTCCATGGAACCATCTAATGTTGCCCTTGAGTTTTATTTGCAGCAACCGGTGCCGAAGCTCGCCTTTTTGCGAGCGTTTTGCCGCAACTTGAGCAGCCTGGGGCGTTCCCCTCCTCACATCACCGTGACATTGCGCCGGCGGAGTATGCCATTTTGGGGCCACCATCTATTGGAGGAGGTTTCCAGGCAGCGTCGGGGCCTATCGAAGGAGCTTCCGACTGCCGGAGGAGCTTGAATCGTCAAGTGGAATCGCGCCGGGGGTCGAGTTCTTCCCCACGTTCATCCAAGCTCCTCAAGATTTGTTGATCTGGGCCGAGTTCGTCAGGAAGCACAGTTGCCGTAGGATCCATCTCCGCCTCGGCCGTCAGATCCTTCACGATCCATCTAATCTGGGCCGTTCAAAGCCCAAGGGGTATCGGGCTCTACGGGGCCGCCACGTGGCGTAAGTGGGAGTCGCGCGACCGTCGGATCGCGCTACATCCTGGGCATCTTGCGTCATCAGCCCTGGAGTTTTTGGTGTTTTATATCAACTGCCTAATCTTTCATCTGCCCTTTTTATATTTTTGTAAACTTTATATTCATGCCCCTAAGTTTTTGTGTATCTACATTTATATCCCCGCCAGGTCGCGTGCACGTCACGTGGGCTTGGAATTTTTGCAGGATTCGCCCAGACATTTTTGCTATTAATATTCAGTCCGTGAGTATTTTTTATTTAGTTATAATCTTTTTGAAATATTTGCGCAGAGGCCCCTGGATTCCTGACTAATTACATAAACGCCCCTGCAAACATGTATTTTCCTTATGTTTCTAGTAATTTTTGCATGCATCTATTAACCTCTAAAAAAATCTCCAAAAATCACAGTCAGTCTCTGTTTTGTAGTAGTTTAACATCATATTTTTATTTTCCATAATTATTGCATTTTAATATTTATTAAAAATAAAAAATAGTCAATTTCAGCATTGTTTGCATTATAAAATCCATAAAATATATAAAAATGCTCCAGAAAAATCCCAAAAATATATATTTTGCATATTTGAGTGTTTTTTAATTTCAATCCAAAATTCACTAAAAATTATAAAAGAAAACTCCTAAAAATTATAAAACTCTAAAAACCTTCAAAAAAATATATAAAATTCATAAAAAAAACCTAAAAATTGTGTTTTCTTTTCTTGAATTTTCTTTATTCTGTTATCTTTAATTTAAAATTAATTTGGGAAAATTTTGTTGATGTTTGTTATTTTTCATTCCCATTTTGATTTCGGCCAGCATTGATATTCATTGTTTTCTTGTATTTTGACATTTAAAAATACCAAAAATATTCTGAAAATTTCCCAAAAATCACAAAAACAGTAGAAAAGTATAAAAATACCAAAAACATTTCATTTCCTAAGTTTTGAGCTTTTTCCCTTATTTTTATAAATAGTTTATCACCTCTTTTCCTATATAGTTTGTATATTCCAATCTTGAAAAAAAATAAAAAATATATATAATATAAAAAGAAAATATAAAATCAGAAAATTAAAAATCAAAATAAAAATTATAAAATCAAAAATTAAATAAAAATATAAAATTAAAAACCCACAAAAAAATAGCGTAGATAGACATTTGATCACATTCATAAACTATTGAGCAATTTTGCCCCGAGCTATCCTGTCTGCTCCCTGTGTCGACCTCTACACATACTTGCACCTATACACATCTTTGTTGTAGAGTTATAATAAGTTTTAACTCCACATTCACCTTCATTTCCTTATTTGATCGTCGTGGGTTAATTGTTGTTTTAATCCGGATTTTTGAGTGGTCAACGCATCGACTGCAGTTTTGCCTTGTGAAACCGTACGACCCTCGATTTTCTCGGTTAAGCAATAGGCAACAACAGAAGTGATGAAACAGAACGGGAGAGAAACTCGGTGTTTCCACCCCCCTATACTTAGGATGAGGTATATCTTAAGTATAGCAAAGATAATCCTATGCGAGACCTAGGGTGAAAAAAAGAACGGAAGAAAGAAAGATCAAACTAAGACAAAACACGTATATACAAAAGGGTACAATGTTGAGGTGCCTCTCAACAAGGCTAGTTTTTATGCCCCTAGCTGGGCGCAAAGGCTAGGACAAAGCTGTGTCAAGGTTCAGGACGTCATCTGTAAGGCGAATGCCATACTGTCGTCGCAGTCTCGGTATGAGAACAGCGACGAAATGCAAAGTGTAAAGAAAGACACCCAGGTATGCAATCAAGCGGGTGTCTGCTACCGACCAGGGATATGGAAGTAAGTGATCCGGATCCGGTAGCACAAAAGAAATCGTCAGCTCTGGATCAGACTAGAGTGGAAGAGTAGAGCTGAGAAAGGCAAACGTGGAGAAGGATGGATCAGTCATGGAATCCTCCACGTCGATCAATGTCTCAAGAAGGTGTGGACAGTCAAGATCAAGAGACTCTCTAAGAAAACTGATATCCGATGCATGAAATAGAAGCAAATCGGGCAGATCATCGAATATCTCTAGGATGGGCTCATCCTCGCGAGGGTCGTCGAGATGAGAAAAGTCAGAATTAGAATGATCAGAAGACTCGGTTTCGTGCTCCGCCAGATCGGATACACTCTCAGAAGGTGAAACCGAGTACACATTGTGTGTGGCATTCTCCCGCAGATAACCCTCGGGGAGAAATACAAGATCATAGGTGAGAAAGAGAGGATCAGGATCTAGAGGGGCATCTGAGCTGCTGTCAAGCATCCACTCGGTGCACCAGGCTGCATCATCATCGGAAGTGTGGATCTCGGCAATCTAGAAGCAGGAGAAGGTACTGGTCAACATCGTGGAGGCTGGCAAAGTGTCTGCGGCTGATCCTCGCTCTGCGGCAATGCGGGCTGCCATCTGGTCCTCAGTAAGTGTGTCTGTCTCGTCAAAATGGAGGACAAAAGGCTCGAATATGGGACAATGTGTGTCTGATCTCTCAAGGTGGTGTCCCATATCGAACTGTCGCTGTTGGGTTGAGTCCTGGTAGCTGTCGGACTCCGAGAAGTGTCTCTGCAGAAAAGAAGCTGACTCCTCCGGGACTGGAAATTGAAGTGGCTGAATCGATGGCTGTAGTAGCGGGGGCTCCTCCGGCTCTTGGAATATCAGAAGATCTGATATCCAAGACTCGTCAACTGGAAACTCTGGGGCCTCCTCAAACTCTAGCTGGAAAACCAACGGGAACTCGAGAAGACTCTGGGTCAGAACCTCTTCTATCGCAGTCATCTCCTCTGTACTCTGTTGTGCTGGAACATCCAAGTCCTCGGGCTGGTGTGTAGCAAGTGTATCCTCCTGTAATGTGACACACCGCACTGGTAGTGCAACGTCCTCATGTGCTGTCCTGACTACGGCATCTCGTGAAGAAGATCTCTGTGAAAGTAAGCTCGAGATGGTATCTAGTAGGTGAATGTCAGAACTGCGGCATGAACCGTCACATGTGGTAATCACTAGTGCTATCTGCTCTGCGGTCATCCTCCACATGGAGATCTCAATAAGGTCTGTCAGTGGAAGTCCGTGCTCTAGAAATCTCCTCAAGAGGTCAATAAACCTCAGCCATGCCTCCTGTAATGGCTCCTGGGGGTCAACTGAAAACTCGGTGATCAAAGACCGCATCAGCTCTGCTCTACGCTGGGGGAAGTATCTCTGTAGAAAATAAGGTGACTCCTCCGGGACTGGAAACTGAAGTGGCTGAATCGATGGCTGCAGTAGCGGGGGCTCCTCCGGCTCTTGGAATATCAGAAGATCTGATATCCAAGACTCGTCAACTGGAAACTCTGGGGCCTCCTCGAACTCTAGCTGGAAAACCAACGGGAACTCGAGAAGACTCCAGGTCAGAACCTCTGCTATCGCAGTCATCTCCTCTGTACTCTGTGGTGCTGGAACATCCAAGTCCTCGGGCTGGTGTGTAGCAAGTGTATCCTCCTGTAATGTGACACACCGCACTGGTAGTGCAACGTCCTCATGTGCTGTCCTGACTACGGCATCTCGTGAAGAAGATCTATGTGAAAGTAAGCTCGAGATGGTATCCAGTAGGTGAATGTCGGAATTACAGCGTGAACCGCCACATGTGGTAATCACCAGTGCTATCTGCTCTGCGGCCATCCCCCGTATGGAGATCTCAATAAGGTCTGTCAGTGGAAGTCCGTGGTCTGGAAATCTCCTCAAGAGGTCAATAAACCTCGGCCATGCCTCCTGTAATGGCTCCTGGGGGTCAACTGAAAACTCGGTGATCAAAGACCGCATCAGCTCTGCTCTACGATGGGGGAAGTATCTCTGTAGAAACTCTCGGTGTATCTCTCCCCACGTAGCAAATCTCCTCCCCAATCGTCTGTGCCATCTCATGGCTCTACCCTGAAGTGTGAACGGGAAGGTCCTCAGCATCAGGTCCTCTGCAGTGATATCTGAATATAACTGTGCCCTGCAAAACTCCTTGAACTCGGACAGGTGAAGATAGGGCTCCTCGTGCACCTCCCCTGAAAATGTCGGCAGTCTCTGAATAAGATCCAAATCTAGAATGAATGGACGTAGTGTAGAAGCTGACTGAGCTCCCTGTCCTATATGCTCCTCCATCAATCTGAAGTAGAATCTATCTGATGATCTCATCTGCTCTCTCTGATCACGAACGGAGTGCACTCTCAACTCAGAAATGGCATCGTCCGGGTCTCGCCTCTGCTCGATCTGATATCTGCGGACGTCTAGCGCAGCATGCCTAGAATAAAGAAAGGGATGGGAGGGAGGGAGCGGGAGGTTGGTCGGGGATCCGACCTCCCTCGAAGGTGGACTGGACTGATGGTCAAAGGATGAAGAATAAGCCGCAAGAGTCGTCCAGGAGTGAGGGGGATCCATCATCCAGGGATACAGAAGGGGAAACTGAAGGGAGGGTGGGAGGGAGAAAGATGGATGGAGAAGATAGAAGGGAATAAAGTAGAAGGGATCTGGAAAACACACAACATGAGAAAGCAAACCCTCGATTCACCTACGCACACAGAGCTGAAGACCGTAAGAGACCGGTCAATTATCTTGTCAATTTTATTTTAGTTGATCAAGTCAGTCTTTCAGAGTGATTACTGAGCTGATAGGAATCCAATAATCTCAACCGACTGTCCCGAATAAAAGGCCGGTAGTCAGTTAAGAAATCGGATATGGCTCTAGCCTAGGATGCGGGTCACTCTCTCGCTCATCCAAACCAACCAAGGAGGGGGTTACTCTCCCCAAGACAGATTTTTCAATGAGATGTCTTTTAGGTCAAGTGTGATTAGTAGTCTCGATTTTATTGTTTTTCTTTTTATGTATTTTTCAAGAATCGTCTAACGAATTTTTCGATTTCCTTTTATTCCTAAGTCCAGAAAAACCGGGGGAGGAAAGTGGAAAAGCCTATGCGCGACAAACCAATGATGCATGCACGAGATAGAAGGCGTACCTGACTCCAGCAGTCTACATGCACTTATGATCCGCGCATAAATGTAAAACTAATCTATATGGAATGCAATGCGAGAAACCGTCCTAAACAGAAGCTTCTATTATCGGGAAGCACAAGTTTATTTGCCTAAGTCCAAGCGTGATCTATGGGAACATATATTCTAATTAGGGATTTGGACCTAAAGCTACCTGGCTCAACGAAATAAATACCTAAATCTAGGGGCTCAAGCACAGAAATTCACGTGAAATCAAAATAAAAAGAAAAGGCGACAAAAACCAAAACAGCGATGGGGTCCCCCGAGCACACCGGTGCTCGGCGAAACATACCCCACAATCACAAGTGTCTTTGAGAGTCTGGGTACCTGTATTATTACAATAATAAATGGTCTGCAAAAAATAAACCTAAGCTACACTACTCCGCGGCTATTCCTTGGTTCTTGCGCTCCTGGTCGCTCCTCGCGCTCTCCTGCAGCGTCGTAGAGAAGGAAGCCGCCTCCGACTCCCGCGGTTGCCTCAACTTCCAAAGAAGCCGCCTCGGTCCTCGGGCCCTCGTAAGAAACAATCAGAGTGTCACAAACCAGATAAAAATAAAATAAGACAGATAAAAGAAAACAAGCTATATATATGCAAAAATGGGAAAAATAGAAATAAACACTCAAAACAACCAAAAACAAAATAAAAGAAAATAAAAAAATGAAAATAAAAGAAAAAAAAGAAGCCACGGACGAACAAAAAGTCGCGGAAAGCCGCGAAAATCAAAAGAAAACAAAATAAGAAGAAATGCGACTACTAAGCCGTGCTCCCCAGAAATGGCGCCATTTCGATGACCGAAATTTCACCAAGACTCGAGTGAATATAATAGAATAAGGGTCGTTGCGATCCGGATCTCGGAGATCAATCAGTCAATCAAGAAAAAGAGAAGCATACCACCAAACAACGAGATAAAATAATAAAATCAGAAAATAGTGGCCCTGGCTATGAGATTAGCCTGGTGTAGCACCAGGGTCGGACTCAGGGAGCACGAGTTGGCCTCACGGCCTACGAAGTAGTCTAAAAGCAAAATAAAACAAAAACAAATATTTTTGGTGGTTTTTAAATATTTTTATATTTTTTTTGGATTTTTAATAATAAGGAAAATAATAAAAGCCAAAAACAAGCACAAATCAACAAATTATTTAAACACTCTAAAAAGCTCCAAAAATTCAAACAAAAATATTTTTATGTTTTATAGGTTTTTTACTGTTTTTGGTGAATTTTTGAGATTTTTATAATTTTTAAAAAATTTTCTAAAACTCAAACAAGACAAAAACAGTAGTAAACTGCCCAGCCTGACTTCAAAGGGCCATGAGAAATATCAAATGGTCCTATAATGGCCTGGAGGTAATTTCTATGAGAAATAGAAATAACAAAGAAAATTCATAAGAAGAGTTTATTATTTTTGGAGTTTTCTATAATTTTTTTTGAATTTTTATAAGTTTTTAATGGTTTTTTAGGGTTTTTAAATATCCAAAAATAACAAAACTTGCACAAAAATTAAAACACAACTAAACTAACAAAACCTATTTTTTTAGAATTTTTGGAATAGTTTTTATATTTTTTTATGATTTTCTAATCTGGACAGACACAAAAACAACGATTTTTGAATTTTTAAAAATAACAAAATGCCTAAAAAATGTACCCAAAAATTAGAGAAATTTTTACACAGTGGCAGGAGCCACGTGTCCAAATTTCACACGATTTGGGTTAAATTTGCTATTTTATTTAAATCAAAAAGAGGCTCATAGTACACAGGGACCTAAGTGTAATAAAAAACAAGTTGCAGGGGCCAAACAATAACACGACAGAAAGCTCAGGGGATAATCATGCAAAAAACCCAATAAACATGCGCAACGCACGTGGTCCAGACACAGAGGGGCATATATGCAAATTCTATTTATAAAAATACAAACATTAACATCCAAGAAATGCAGGACATGAAGTGCAAAAAGCCCACAACCTCACGTGTCGCTGCACGTGGTCCACACACACAAGGACTGAAATGTACATAAAGTAAATCCGAGGTTCTCTATGCAATTATAAAATAAAAACAACTGACTAAAATATTTACAAGACTAGATTGCAAAAATAAAAGTGCGGGGGTCTAAGTATAATTTACCCCTTATTATCGGAGGGATGAAGGGCGGCCACGTGTGAGATCGAACAGTGCAGGAGCGCTGGCGCCTCTTCGAAAAACACTGGCTCGGATCTGACGGACGGAGGCGCACCACGTGTATGATCAGATGGCTCTGGTGAGTGCACGCCTCTCCTCTGTGATGGACGCTCCAGATGAGCTCCTGGTCAGGATCCGATGGCTGCAAGCTCCTCGCAGACGGACGGTCGAGATGGGAACTGGGCGAAGGAGCACGATCTGACGGTGACGGAGGATCTTCCAAGAACAGGTCGCCGGCGAAGTTCGCCGGCTCGATACTCACGGTGGATAAGTCCTCTGAAGCTGTTGATATAGGGAAAGGCTCCGCCAAGATGTTCCACAGCTGCTGAGCTCCTCCGATGATGCCGGGAAGCTCCGAGGAGCTCCGACGACGAAGGTGGAGCTGGGTTTCTGTGCTCGAGCTGTAGACCTCCAGATGAGGTCTCTTTGACCTAAAAAACAGCACAACAAGCACGCTGGGTCGAGGTCAAAGTTCCTCGACCCTGTAAGGGGTGAAATGGCTGCGTGGGTGAAGTGGGGTGGCACCCTCCGGCGAGGCGACGACAGAGGAGGGTGAACTCCCAGTTCCTGGGCGAACCGGGTTGGATGGAAGGGCATACCAGGTGGAGAGGAGTATGGCGAAGGTGGTGGTCGGGTCGGAGTGACAAATGGATGGACGGAGACGGCGGGCGACGGCGACGGAGCTACAAGAACAGAAAACAAGAAAACAAAAAAATCGAAAGTTATGCTACCATATAGGCTATCGGAGCTACCTGGTGGAGGAAATCGATTGTGCTGGAGCTCAGGGAGCTCCGGGGGTCATGGCCTCAAGGGTACGTCACTTCCCGAGGCTGAGCACACCTTGCGGCGGCGCACGGCGACGAAGTCGCCGGATCAATGGTTCCCGGCTGCCCGGGCCTCGCTGCTACCCTCCTTCGCGTTGTTGTCACTCTGGCGAAGAAGAGGAGGTCACTAGCATCGAGGCGGAAGGCCAAAGATGGCGTGAAATGTGCGGCGGAGCTCAAGCTTTATACGGTTAGGGGTCCGAGAAGAAGAGGGTCAGGCGTGTTGTCGGAGCTCAGATCCCGAGGAAAGACCACCGGGCGTGGATCTCGGATATATCTAATATGATTAGGACCCGTGGTTTGATTATTTGGGTCTCGGATCTAGCTTAGAAAAATAAGTGAAGTCGGGTCGATGGCATAGATCCGAGTGGACTGGTCCAGGGGGGAGAGTTGACCAGGGGTCAACAATCCCCCGTGGACCAATCAGAGGCTGCCATTGGATAACTATTTGAAAATTCAATTTAAAATAGTAAATGGCTTATTTCAAAAAAGTCAAAATGTGAAAAATGTTCATTTATTTTTAAATTATTTTTTTGTGATATTTATTTATTTTTTTGAAATATAATTTAGGTATTTACAAAATAGTATTATTATATATAGGTATATACATATGTATTTTTGATTTTTGATTTTTAATTATTTATTTTTATACAAATTATTCCAATTTTATAGTTTATTTATTTATAGAATAAAATTTGTAATACTAAGGTATTTTTATTTTATTTTTATTAATTATTTAAATAGAGTAAATAAATAGGTATATACATTTATATACATGGTATCTATATAATGTGGATTTTGATTTTTATTTCATTTCTTTTTATTTTATTTTATTTTTATGATTTTATTTTATTTATTTAAATCATGAAATGTAGAATGTAAACATATTTTTTTATTGAATTTTAATTATTTATTTACAAGAGGGAAATAAATAGATGAGTGGTTCTATGTACATGGCATATATACAAGGATGAAGGGAATTTTTATTTTTGTTTTGTTTTTTTTTCAATTTTATTTTAATTTAATATTTACAAATATAAATAAATACACACCCATTTTTATTTTGAGTAAGAGAAAAATAATTTTTATTTATTTACAGGTGTATATACAACCACATGAGCTTCCCTATCTCTCTCTACTTGGGTTTTTTATGCGGTCAGGCCCATGCTGAGCCCTCCCTTGGGATTAGGTCGCTCAATATTTATTTTTAATATCTCCCTCTTTTTCTTTTATTTCTTTATTCTTTTATTTATGCACAAAAACATGCTAATTATGCATATTTACACAATGCATGCTACTTGATAATTATTGCTATTTACAAATATCTACATGTGTTTTGCATAGGTTTTGTAACTAAAATAAAAGAATAAAGAATGATGAATGGGTATTCATCAATACTATGCTTGTTTTCCTTCGTCTATATTAGAGTGTGCATGTGTATGTTAATATGCTGGTATTTGTATGTTAATATGTGTGTGTGTGTGTGTGTTTGTTATAGTGTCTGTGTGTGTCTACATGCTTTATAGTGTGTGTAGGGATTGTTTGTGTGTCAGGGAGTGAGGAGTGTCTTTCTGTAGTGTGTATTAAAGACGGAATGTTTATGTGTTAGTATGGCGTTAGTGTGTGTGTGTGTGTGTGTATTACTATGCTTGTGGGTGTTATACATATAGATAGAGTGATAGAGAGGGTATGCTTGCTATAGCGAGTATATGTATTTGTATTACGATGTGCGAGAGTGTTTGTGTGCATGTGTTAGTTTGATGTATATGCTAGAGAGAGAGAAAGAGAGAGAATGTTTATATGTTGGAGAGTGTGTTAGTGTTGTATGTTTGTTAGATGTATTAGTGTAGTGTGTAGTAGAGAGTTTTTACTATGTGTGTTAAGTTTGTGTATTAGCGAGAGTATTAGTGCTCGTGGGGGGGGGAGAGAGAGAGAGAGAGAGAGAGATGGATGTTATGTGGGTTTGGAAGGGGGAGGGGGGGCGCACGCACATGTGTTAGGGTGTTTGTGTGTTTCAATGCCTGTGATTGTGTTATTGGGTATAGAATAATGTATAAGCAAGTAAAAATGTTGCAAAATATTTTTGATTATTGATCAAATAAATTCAAATTAATGCGATTGTGTGTCACATCAATTTTTAGTTATTTAGTTGAAAAGATAAAAACACTAATCATTTTTTCATATATGATTGTATTTTTATTCGTACTTAATGTCTTTGCTATTTTTAGAAATGATCATTTCATATTAGTTGAAGTTTTTCCTTTATTAAAATAGATAACTAGTTAAAAGAATATGATATGATCCATATAAAGTATATAGTTTGCTTAAAATGATTTGTAAATTCTTGTAAAAAAAGGTCCTCATTACAATTCTAATGAGCTATGAGATCATGGGAAAATTTCATTATATGTATAGCCCCACATAATCAAAAGGATCTTCACCTACTACCCATTAATCCAATATTACAAAATAACTCAAGATTACTCTGTAATTCCGATGATGCCAAAAAATATAAACATATTCATATGCTACGCTTCTTTTGTAAAAAATGTTAAAATCACAAATGCTAACCTTTATTTTATTTTTGATTTGATTAAATTTACCCTTGCATATGAAAAAACAAATTTCTATTATTTTAAATAGGAAAAACACACAAAGATGTATGTCTCCTGCATATTATTTTGCGTAGTTTTTTAAACATAATGCCATCTTAAGAGGGGATTTTAGAATAGTTAACAGTTTCTGACATGATTAAATATGGAATAAACCCTTCACCACATTTCCAAGTAATTTGACAATCAAAGGAACCGTGAGGGCGAGGACAAAGAAGAGAAAGAGTTTTTTTCCGTGACAGGGCATCCTCAATACCTAAATTCCCTGTCAGGACATCTGACCTCGGTATTTGCCTGTCAGAGCATCAATCGGTAAACGATTCGTCGATCTGCAAACCATTTGCCGATCGAAGCCGATTCTCATTCCAAATATTTTATATATTATTTTTAAAATATTGAATTCAGAAAGTTTTCCGGAATGATATTATATATTATTTTTATACACAACGACAAACAATTTACCGATCGACGAACCATTTGTCGATTGATACCCTGACCGAGAAATACCGAAGCCAGATACGGGCATTTGGATATTGGGATGCCTTTAAGGGAAAAAAGTCGAAGAGAAATGGCACCAAAAACAACAGACCAAAACCCGTCACATCAACAATTTACGGAAACTCTGTTACGGAGAACTGCGATATATTTGACATCCAAACACGCATTCCCACTTCCACCCTCCCCTCTCTATATATCTACGATAATCTCCTCTCTGTCTCTCCCTCCATGGTACCTGTCTGAGCCCCAACGATCTCTGTTTAGCGCTTTGCGTGAGCAGCTCTCTAATTCCCACTTCCAGACCTCTCGGCCTTCTCCCTCTCTGTCAGAACAATACCAAAAAGTTTGTAAAGGGAACGACAGGGCACAGAGAAGAGGAACAAAAGCAGAGGTGCGTGGTGTTGGAAAGGGATAAAAGCACCCCTCCTTTCCCTGCGAGAAAGGCGTCGTTCCCAAGACTGCACAAGACCCTGTTCTTGGTGTGCGTGGAGGTCTCTGGTTCTGTTATATCCAAGACTCGATCTTTTTTGTGGATATTTGGTTGCTCTGTGTTGTACTCGGACTTGGGCCCTTGCCATTTTCTGCGGCGGTTCTTGTTGGAAGAGAGGTGTTCTTGGAGTGATGCAAGGGAATAGGGAAGGTGGGTCACGTCCTCTGCTACTGGATTTGATACCCCACAAAGGGGAGTGGGTGGCGAGAGATAGAGGAGGAGGGGAAAAAGGGTATGGAGTGGAAGAGGAGGAGAAGCTCGAGCTGAAGCTCGGCCTCCCTGGAGGTGAAGACTGGACCTTAACATCGAGAGGTAAGAGAGGAGCAGACCCTTCTGCTCTGTCTCTCGCTCTGTTCCCCTTCAAGAACTTGAGCAGCCACTGCGCTGGAGCTAAGAGAGGCTACGTGGACACCCTCCAATCCGGACCTCGAGGTATGTATTAGCATATAAAAGTTACTACATGCCAATGGTCCTATCCATTTTTTCAAACCCATGCGGCGTTTTGCAGGTTATCATCCTAGTCAAAAGAACTCCTTTTTGCCTTACCACCTGTCCACTGGAAAGTTGGAGGGAGCAAAGGTCGACGAAGAGAAGGAGATGTGCTCGAATGGGGATGCAGCTGTGGGTAGCAACAGCTCCCCATCAAGGTAGTATTGATGTTATTTTGTTTCTTGTATGTTTATATTGTCTAATTTCCGATCCAAAGTTCCAACTTTCTGTACTACATAATGGATATCTGATGTGGGGTAATTTTCTTGAAAATATGATGAAGGAATGGGGCAGCAGCTGTGGTTGGATGGCCTCCTATCAGGTCATTCAGGAAGAACCTCGCGAACAGCTCTGTTGCGAAGCTGTCCGCTGCTTCTCGGAGTGATCTGGCGGAGGAGAAACTGGAGGAGGCTGTAGCTTGTACCAAGAGCATGCTTGTGAAGATCAACATGGATGGTATCCCGATTGGTAGGAAGGTGGATCTCGTAGCCTACTCCAGTTACGAGAAGCTATCTGATGCTGTTGGTGAGCTCTTCATTGGCCTCTTGGCTGGTACACATCCAAACTAATATTTGATCTTAGCCATGATAATTTGCTTCAATAAAATCTGAATGTAATTATGGTGACATTGCTTTGTGTCAGCTCAAAAGGAACTTGCTGTAGGCGGGAACCATGTAACAAATGCGGAGATCACCGGTTTGTTGGATGGAACTGGTGAATATACTCTGGTATATGAGGACAATGAAGGAGATAGAATGCTTGTGGGAGATGTTCCTTGGGAGTAAGTTGCTACTTTTGACCATTTTTAAGTAGCTTGGAGTTTTTCTCCATTTGCTTAGTGATTTATTAATGATATGATTATTACTACTTATAGTGAAAACATAATTGTTTAAATTAAGTGATAAAAGAATGGGCTGTTAGAGATGAAAACTGGTATTAGTACTTGGAGATCCAGATAAGTGGGGTATGTAATCCTGTCACAAATTAATATGCCTGAAACTTTTGTCTACTGGAATCACTTGGATCTCTTTTTAACTTTTCTAAGAGGAAAGTTTGTGTTTATTTTTAGTTAAGAGCTGTATGGATGTTAATGAAATCTATATTAGATAATCGGTTGATCTAATCAGAGCAGTAGTGAAGTGATGCAAGATAAAGTAGATATAAAAGCAATAGAGGATGTTCCTGCAGAAGCTGAGAAATAAACACTGCTAATGTTGACGTCAACGTGTTGATTAAGTTAACCAACTGATCGAGGTTTTGGTTACGATCTGCTCTAACCTTTCATCGACAAAGTGTCTGTCATAGCACAAGCTTATATGAAGCCAGGGACACCAGTTTTTATGCATTGGTCAAATGATTCCAAACTTGTTTTTGCACTCTGCCTGAATTATATGTGGTTTGATCTTCTAACACGTTACTAAATTGTGCAGCATGTTTATATCTACTGTTAAGAGGTTGCGTGTCTTGAAGACCTCCGATCTCATGTCGTTATCGGTTAGTCGCTAGTTTTATCGGACTATTGAACTCGTTCGTTCTCCATCCTAATCACGACCTTAAACACTATGTCTGGTCGTTTTCCAGCTGGGAGTCAGGCGAAACAGGAGATCAACTGAAGGAGTTGCATCAAAGAACTGATTGAACTGCAATGCATCATAAAAGCTATAAGCAAATACTTGAGATGCGGGGAAGGCAACATATTAACATTAGTTGGAAACACTGAGATGTCTAAACTGTTTGGTACAAGAACTATGACAGACAAAGCTCTCTTCGTTGCTATCAAGCAGATTGTTTTGGGTATCTGCCATGCTGGTTTTGGACAGATTCCAAATCTGTTTATATGTTCTCCAATATGCTTGTGGAATTAATTGAGCGGGTGTTCCGGGAAAGAAAATTATCTGTTTGCAATTGCTGCTACATACCTTGGTCCGTATTGCTTTCTTAATTTCCATGTCTAGGCTGTGGTCTTCTTCATGCTCAATCGTTCACCCGTTGTAATATTTTCCTTTCTACCTGTTCACGTGGTTTTGTGTGTTAATTATGGGATCTGTTGACAATTAGGCGATGTTTTGTTGTTATACATACATATAACTCTAAAAAAAACGTTTCAAAGGATGTTGGTTGGGGCATTTAGATTGACATATGGGTAAGAAGCAAGCGAGAGTATTGGATGGGGTGTATGTTAAATATGCAAATCATTGTTTAACTTATAGTAAGATGTTCTATTCCTGGAAGAAAAATTACATGTTAACAAGAATTGATCAGCGTACTAAAATTAGATTTGATATTGGAAAGATGCGAACTTTACTAAGCTAATGCACAACAAGCAAGTTTCTTCGTAAGTTTTATATAGCATACTTCTGTTTCTCTTTTTCAATGTTAATGTTACATTATATTTAAAAGTGTACATTTAAAGTAAAAAATACAATAGTTGCACTAGACTTAGAAGGTTTCAACGGATATGATAATAGGAATTTACGATATCCTAGAGCGGTCATTGTAGTACCCAATCCATCTAGCTAGCAAACAACATTTTTGTCAACACTTACGATCAACTAGGTAAGTGTTACAATAGGTTGAACACAATGATCCATGTGAAACTTATAAAAAATCAAGTCATACACTCGATTCTAATCTTGTTGTGCTATGCGTTTTTTTCTTGAAGGATAAATATCGAATGTGGTACAAGCCAACAAGCAGATGCTCTTACTTGATCTTGGTAGATTCAAATAAACTTGCATTGGAGATATATTTATTCTTCATAAAGAACTAGATCCCTGTATCATTCTTGTAGAATTACTTAATGAAATATGCACTAGCACATTTGCCAAAGAAGATGATATCAACAGTGTTGATGAAGTTGAATTGCAAATACCAACTGCTAGTGATGATGCCAATATGCATAATTGTGATTTTTCTCCTATAAAGGATTTTAGTGAAGACGAATCGGTGAATGGAAGATATGATTTATCTAATTATTGTCTTGCATTGGTGAATCATAATTTACCAAATATAAAGGGAAAATTGGTGCAAATGATTCATATATGATAGACTATGACTTGCCATCTGTTGATGTACTTAGTCTTGATGGTAGTGACATTTAAATGGATGTCAAGACAAAGCCGAAGACTTTTGTTTTGTCTTTTATCGAGTTGTGATTGTATGTTTTCTTTATATTGTAGTAATGAAAGTGCAAAACATATCTCATCATGCATACATCTTAGAAATAGGTTCAACATCTTTTTAGTTGTCCACTTATCTCACCAATTGAAATCACAATGTGAATCGGCTAATGGCTTCAACTAGTTGACTAATCCTATCTTTCTAGTAACATAGTTCTAGACTCGGGTTTTCAATTGATTAAAATTCTCTTCATCTGACTAACACTTTTTATCAATCAAGTAATTTGGTCTCCAACAGTAAAAATTCGAACATTGGAAAAATGAACATCTTCGAAAAAGTCTTTCAATCAATTAAGCATTTTGATACATCAACGATTTTATCTTTAAGTCAACCAGTCTTACTTTAAAGTTTGGCTGGTTTCTAGTACTTTCTATCCATTGTAATTTTACATCAAATCATTCCTAATCATCTCTAATGGCAGTTTAGCCCATAGGAGCCTAGCTACAAATAGGACATTGTTCTACCCTCAGTCATACACCAAGTGAAGGATTTACTATACACTTTCCACTCCTTATTTAAATGATTTTGAGAGCATTTTTGAGCTACACAATGATATGCATTACACGATTAAAGCTCAGTCATGTCATTCATCTTACGAGTACTTTCTTAGACCTATAAGACTATTCATTATTTCATCGCATTTCATATTACATACTTTATTTTTATTTACACGTATGAGATTGTATGATTGTACACATGGTTAGAGTTGACCACATAATCAGCTCATTGTTATATGATTGAGTTTCCCACGTAAGCAATCCATCTTTACTGAAAGAGTCAGGAGTGGTTAGGTTAAAAATCCAGGTCGAGAAGTACATGGGAGGGTTTCCATCTTAAATCCTTGTGCCACTTATGGTTTGATTGTTCCTTATTTATCTTGCGATTAATAAGTTCTTTTTAATCATTTTATTTGAGTTTGTGTTTATAACAATCCACAAGTGCATCCCAATATGCATTGAAATCACATTTGATATAAGAGATTCTTTGGTGTAAAGGAAGTTACTCTCTAACCGACATCGGAAACTTCAAAGGATCGTGCATGAAAGGAAACTCTAGGATGTACTACACAACTGAAAGATGAAGATGACTAACTTTCTTTAAAATAAACATCATTCAAAATAAAAGATGGTACGCATAATAGATATAAACATCTTTCAAAATGAAAGGAAACTCGAGGATGGACTACACAATTGAAAAATACCTTTTTCAAAATAAAAGATGAAGATGGGGATCTTCCTTCAATCGTTAATTTCACAATATAAAATATGGTACTTATAGAATTCAAGATTATTATGAAAAAATAAACATGCTACGCCTCAGAAATGCCACAGTTGGTACTCACCTCAAAGGCGATGAATGCCTTGTATTGTGCACTATCCAAAGCTGAATTAAATCAAGTTCAACTTTGAATACCATCAATGAAATTTGGAAGTGTCTAGAAATCACGTATGAAGATATGTCTAAAGCCAAAGAATCTAATTTTAGAATGCTAAGGTATGCATATGAAATGTTTAAGATGTTAAAGGGGGAGGTCATAAAGAAAATGAATGTCTAGTTCACTTCAATCATTGCTAGTTGAGGAACTTGGGAAGAGTTTTCCTTCTTGGATATCTTGCACGCAAGATCGTCATCTCACTCTCAGTGTGGGAACATATTATGACAACAATGGATGAGTCAACTAACTTCAGCATTACACCTCTAGAGGATATCATAGATAACCTTCTTGCCTATTAAACAAAGTTGAAAAATAAAAAGAAGAAGAAGGAAATTCAACGAAAATTATAGCTTTCACTACACCCCAAAAATCATGGATGATTCCGATCAAGATAGCAATGATTCAAGTATTTTATCTAGAATCGAAAAAAAGGAAGAAGCGAAAGTGAAATGATTGTAATGCAACAAAGTGGGGCATGTCAAGAAGGATTTCCATGAACTAACGAAGATCTTCAAATTCAAGCAGAAGTCAAAGAAAGTATCGCAAGCAACTAGGGATGACTCAAGTAGTAATGAAGAAGCAGAAGAAAGCGCATGCATAGAATTTGTTAAATTTAGTGAATCTAACTTAGACTTAGATGATGAGGTAAGTCAAATTCCTATGATGAACTTGATAATACCTCACATGGTTTATTCAAACAAGTTGTGAAATATGAGAAGGGAATATGTGTTATTATAAAATAATAATAACAAATCAATTGATGATAATTCTCTCTTATTGAATGATTTAGATGTTTTGGGGAAAGGAAAATGATTTGTTAAAGAACGATTTAAGATGTTTTTAAGTTAAAATTGATAGTTCAGAAAAAACAAGTGATGAGTTAAAAATATAATATTTTAACGGGAAAGTCAAATACTCATTATTCTAATTCTAATCCTTCTATTTCAAAGAGATGTATTTGGGTTTGGGTACCGAAGGTAAATAATGAAGGATCCAAGGGTATCAAACAAAATTTGAAGTAAAAAAAATCATGGAGGGATGAATAATAAATGGAGAAGGCCGCATCCAAGATGAACCTTGTGATGGCCAAATTGTTATCAAATGCCAAGTCAGGATAGATGTAGAAAGATTGGAGAAGTCCACCTGAAAGGACCGTAGGTTACTTCTTAGATTTTTTACTTAATTAGGCTTTCATATCATGCATTGTTTGTGATGAGCACTCTACTCTTATATTTAGGGGGAAGCTTTTAATTAAAGACTAAGATGGAATTCTACCTTAGAGGAAACATTTTTTAAAGGAACCTTAGAGGAAACATAAATTAAAATGAATGTTTTTTCAAAGAAAAAGGGGAGAAAAAACATCTTAATTTGTAAATCATTTGTCATCGTTTCAAAAACTTTTAGATAATGTCAAACGAGGAGGGGAGTAAAAGGGAGAGGGAAAGTGTTTTAAAAAAATTTACAAGATATTTTCATTTACACACATTAATTTTGTAAACACATGATTTTTTTGTATTTATCAAATAGGAGAGATTGTTGGAACATATATAAGCACATATGTTTATGTAATTGTATGTTTTCATTATAGTATTTGCATAGAAACCTCAAAGGCATATTGCATCATGTATACCTCTTGAAATTAGGTTCAATAACATCTTTCAGTTGATTGCTTTTCTTTGTAATTGAATAATTACACTTTCAATTTATTAATGACTTTCACCAGCCGACTAATCCTTCATTCCAATAACATGATTCTGGATTCTACTTTTAATGGACTCATATATTCTTCTAGTTGACTCAAATTATCTTCAGTTAAGTGGCACTTTGAATTATTCGACTAATTTGGTCTTTAATAGGAAAAAGGTTCAACTATTAGATCATTGAACATTTTGTAAAAAAATAGTTTTAGTCAACCAACCATTTTTTAGATATCTACTTTACTTTTCAATGATTAATAGGTCAAATAGGTTCATTACATGTTTCAAGAGTTTAATTTACACCATATTTCTTGCTTGCATTTCCCGATTCGTGTCACACATGTGTCCTATGGATAGTGTAGACATGACCTTTGATTCAAAGATTTCCCAAGTCAAATATTTGATCACCTTTCTTTCAAAAAAGGAAAGTTTTTCATGTTAGGACAAACAATAACTACAACTCAGTATTGGCATTTATTCTCAAGAGATGTTCCAATGAGCTGAGGAAGAACAAGTTGAAATGAGAAGCTTTGAAGTGGATTCATGTGTTATATGCTCTCAAATGACCACATCTTTGTGTTGGAGGAAACTCAACAACACATCGCAAATTACTTCAATCTTGGTGATGATTAAGCTGGATCTTCTAACAGATACCAGTGAGGATTTTCAAACCTTTCATTTGGATCCTTCCAATCCATAAACATCTAGCTATTTAGTCTATTTCACTTTATTTTGACTTTATTATTATTTATCTAAGTACAATCTTAGTTTGTAAGAGAACACATGCATTTCCACCTTGTTTATGTTCTTGGTTTGAAGCTTGCTTATTTTTAGATGAAACAATCTATTTCTTACTTAATATCATTGTTTTTGATATGTTATCAATTTGCTTATAATAAAAAAGATAAGTACAAAACAACCCCTTCATAACTTCATTGTTTTTTCATTATAAAAAATGGAGTTTGTCGTGACACTTGCCTTATTGTTATTTTGATTAATTGAACAAAAAAACTTAAAATGAAACAAGACGTAATTGTTTTATGTAAGTTAACACGTATATTTAAGATACGATGATTTGTGTTATATCATTCTTCATGCATCAAGAAAGATGAAGACTTACTGAAATATTACGATCAATGCATGACGAGTTTCTTAATGCATGATGAATCCGACGTTACTCAAAGAAGAGCTAGTGAAGAAGTCCATTTTACTCCTGTCATCATGTTAGTTTGTAATAGTTTAGGTCATTTGCTTGTAAGCACAAATAATTGCGTGCATAAATTACCCCATGCACTTTCGAGTACTATTGCACCGATACACAACCATATGCATCGGTGCAAGATGATATACATACGTACATTACTCATTGTTAACCTAAACTTAAGCATTGTGGCATTGATAAAATCCCTTCTACACTAGTACAAGTATGTTACTATGCATTGATATACTAATACACACAGTACATTCTCGTGTTAAGTTCAAATCAAATATTTCCGCTATTGTTGCACTAGTATATACCCGTATGCACAGGTACATACTTAACTATTGAACTTTTGAACTTACAATTTCAATGTGCAGAAATATAAACGAAAATGTACTGATGCACATTTTTGTACACTAGTACAAATTAGTCATTACTGATTTTTATGTAAGTTTTGATACTATTGTACTATTACATGCCAAATTGCACTTATACACTAGTGAGTGAGATGATTTTTCGACCATTTCAAGTGAAGATATTTCGGATACGTGTTATTTTTAGGGGTATAAATCATAATCTTAATCTTCACCATTCCAGAATACACGAAGAATACAAGTTCTTTACTTAACATAAAATGCTACCTACTTTCTTGTGAGTCATTTTATGTTCTTGAGAAGATTTTAGATCTATAAAAGATCTATTGCTTACATTCTTCATGCTCTTTAGCCTTTCTCTCAAAACTTTTTTCCCGATCTGACTTGGTTTGCATTTTCAGATTTAGTTTATGATTTAAAAGTTTTTTATTAGAATATTGTATTTTCGTTTTATTCTTAGTTAGAGACACTCTGTCTGAAGATCTTTCTTTTGAAATAGAAGATAAACCATTGTGTAAGGTTGTGTAACTCGACATGTTCTCTATGAAAGCTTTCTTCTTGTGTAGAAGATAAATATCTTAAGTTGTGTGCTTGTAAACAGTTTGGTCTACACTGGAAGTAGTTCGTTTACTAAGAGTTTATGAGCCATGGTAGGTCAAGTTCAAACACATGATGTAGTCCTTGTGTAGGGTGAACATGTATAAACTCGGTGCATTAACTGTATTTTGCTTGTTGTGGTTTTCTACTTGTGTTTGTTGAGCTATAATCATTTAATTTGACCATTTTCTGCATAAAACACTGCCACATCCATCTCGAGTATCTCTTCAGTGTCATCCTTGTTGATCAAGATCGACATTCAATTGCCGACTTTGAATAATCAATGCAGGATGATGTTTGAACATAGATCAAAAGATCCAATGGACTAACTAAACGATCTATTTTAAGTTCTCTTGATATTCGAATGTCGACCTTAAGAGAGATCAATTCCAGCATTTGTTTATGATGTTGGGTTATCCAAGTACGATGAGGTTATGGTGACGACAAGTATGATGAGACTGTGGAGATACATACTCATTATCATTATAATGTTGTCTTATCATACAAATTTAGAAACGCATAATGTTCAAATTGTGGTAGTGGTTAATGTTGAATCTCACATGTATCGCTTCTTTAATAGATATTTGCATAATCGATGACCATGGAAATGCATATAATAAAAATATACGATTTGAAGATGCTCAGAGGTCAGTGTGTGGAGTCACGATATCCACATTTCCTCTTTTAGACATAAATTTATAACTTCTCATTCCACTTTGATGACACTACAACAAAACAAATGTATAATGACACATATTTTTAGATCTGCTATATATCGTTCATTTTTAAATAACAAATTTCATTAAAAATACTTTTACAGAGAGATGGATGGGAGATAGGAAACATGTTGTGCCGCCAATCCCTATTGGATGACAAATCCAAATCTTCGAAACACAACATCCAAAGACCTGGGAACTATAACATTGCTATGTATAATTTTTTGGACCGTCATAAGGAGATCTATCATTTCAGTTGCAATGAGCCAAAAGGTATCAAAATCGAAAGGGATGCAAACATGTTGATTGTCAATACAAACTTTCTCATGTTTAGCAACTTTAGCTGAGGAAACTTTCTGTGTAACGTGTCCAACAATAAAATCACATTTTATAGGACTAACCAATGGAGAATCTCCAGTCAAATCAATACATGCATGTTTTCCTCCAGCCCATCCAAAAATCAAAATATCTGCTAGTCTGAGTATGGATCTCTCCTATTGTGGATCGGTCAAAAAATTCACAGGTGCTTCTTTCTTTGAAGCAACCCAAGTCTTCCTGATTACATCATAAAGGACATCCCCGATAAGATCATGTCTATATTTAAAATCTGGGAGTTTACGGTAATGAACTACATGCTCTCCAAAGGCGTCCAGGTAAGATTTGTGGCATATAGAACATGCTTCATCAGCTGAGAATAGATGAATTATAAGGTGATATATGATAATAGTAGGCAACTTACTAGGTGACATATGCATTCCAAGGCCATTAATAGGAATATCTAGAAGGAAATCTTGAGCATGGTCAGATTGCAAACATCGAGAAATTACCTTTTGTCTAGCAGTATGTCAAACTCAACTTTAATTTCTTTAACAATTTTGCTAAAAATGGAACTTGCCAAAGCGTTATGGGCTTTAGGGGGATGATATTCTTGTTAGCAAAGCAAGTAAGATCTAGAGATGGAAAGTGTGACATTTAGGCCCTCCAATGCATCTAGAAAATTAGAATTCTTATCATGTATCCCACTATCGTAAAATGTGATCTTAAAGTATCAAAGATTGAGCTCTTTAGGTCACAACAACATATAAAGAAGCCTCAATAGTGGACCATAGACCTAAGTCGCCAGAAGCCATCCGTCATTGAAGGTCGTCAAAGAAAGAACTCCACAAACCACAATATCCTCAATAGCTCCATATTTCCCTTTATCAAAATATGTAGTGGCTTGCTCCATGTATGCAGGTTGACATGTCCTTAAGCCAAATACGAGCTTGGCTGAACCCATACAAGATCGTAATAAAAGAAGCACACTTTGTGGATCATCCAACTGAGGAAGTAATTGCATTAAGTCAATCGCTTTGGTAGCCCTCCTCATAGTTATTTCTTCAACAAATCCTTTATCCCTACTCACTGCACCTCTATATAATCTCACTCCTAGCACATGCCTCCCAATATCCACGAGAAACAATCCTTTGTGGACCTTCTATCCATCACAAAAAGGCCAGAACAACTCAATTTTTTTTATATTCAGAACAAACCCTATCTGTGTGCCTCTACGTTGTATAATGTCAAGCACCTTGTCCACCTCTAATGTATCCCCGATGATAGTACCATCATCAGGATACCAAATATGTAGACGGAGTTTACAATTGTCCCTGATCTCATGAATAAGCGGGTGCAATACAAGAGAAAGCCTAGGGGATCACCTTGCTGCACTCCTGTGGTTGATCATATATGGTTGACTCCAATATATAATCTGGTAGCTTGAGCATATAGAAACTCCACCTATGGAGAAATAGATGGACATTGCCTCCTAACTTCATGAAGCATCGAAGATCTATCTATCATATTGAAAGTATAAGAGAAATCTATTGTAAGCATAGAGAGAGACTCGTCACCATGAAGCTTGCTCAAAAGTTTATTGGTGTTGTGTAAAATGGCTTCCGTTCCTCCAGATACATCGACCCTAAATTGAAAGTCATTGAGATACTAAGACATATATTTTCCCACCCTTGTCATAGCAACTTTGGATACTAAACATCTCCAGATAGTTCCTACTGCAATAGGACGTATGTCGTTGTTAGGTTTGAGTAGTGGACTAAGAGGTGTAGAGGCTACAAACTCAGCCAAACTCAAGGGACATCTCCCACCAAGCCATAAGTTAGCTACCATGGTGATCACACATAGGAGATCAATGGCAACTACAGACCTCTCCCCACAAAGGGCATCAAAAATGTGTTTAGTTCTCAGGCCATCTCTATCATATGATGTCCCTTTAGGAAAAGATTTGTTAGATTGTAAAATGGCATCTACATTGGTTACAATAAGATTATCTTAAACCAAGATACCTGGCAATGAAGGAGGCGGCTTATACAGATTTTTAGCTTCTAAAACATTCATGGTATCTTCATTATAAGGAGCCACTCCTTAAGAGCACCGAACCCTTATGGCTACTGAAAAGTATCCATCTGACAACTAGCAAAGGCATTGCCTAATGTTGGAGTTTTGAATCCCTCCAAGGAGTTGTTCAGACTAAGACATAATGTCCATGGTATATCATGTTTCAAAAAATCATCCATCAACTTAGTGAAATCGTCTGTACTGCCCCAAGTAGTGAGTGATCTCATAATAAGTCATTGCTGCAAAGACTTTCTATTGCTAGATCTTATATCCATCCTATTCATAGGCCTGAATACATGTAGTTTGCAACAGGGAAGAAGTAACAATCTCACTTAAGCAGATATGGATCCCGACCCAATGATAACTTGTTGCAAAGCTGTCTTTAAAGCTTAAGAGAAAGCATGACAAATAGCTGGGAGGAATACTCTTAACTGTGGTGATAGAAGTTTTGAAAATATGATCACACGGCGTAGCATCAACAAATAACCCGTATGTGGTATCATGTACGACAAGCAGGAGGGGTTTCAAGATGTCGATAATGTCCCCTTGAGCCACACCAACATCATCTGTAACCCGAACAAGATCGTCATCATGATGGCAAGCATGAGTCAAAGCATGTATCTTCATGCACCTCTCGCACATCCAATGATCAAGGACCCTCAAAGTCCCTTCTAAAGCAATATATAGATCATGCTCATTCTTGATGATGTCTCGTAAAATAGTAGCACACTCGTCAGTGGAAAGATGTACCCTTTTGATATGAGGGACTAACCACGTAAAACCTTTACTTCCTTTTCTACCATTTGGTCAACCTTGAAAATTAAAAAATGGACATATCAAACCACCTGTATGATGTGAGACCCCCAATGGCTATATATTATAAGGTTGTGGGAGCTCACTATGTGATTGAAACGTCGGTACACACGATATAGGGGGAACCTCTCCTTCAATTTCGGGAATAGTGAATGTCGTCTCAATGGGAGAAGGGGACATCGGCAAGAAGACAACGTTGCCCGTCAGGAAGCGTGGTGGTGGAGAAGTTGTTGTTGCTACTGGAGCAGAAACAACCGACAACAAATGCAGCGGAGTTGAGACCGACGAGGGGGCCTCGATGGGAGAAGGTGGGGTGTGGCAGGAAGGTCACAATCTAGGAATTGGAAGGCGTGGTAGGTCAGCCTCCATATGTCTGGAGGGAGGGGGCGTGAGGGGAGGGCTGCGGGAGGAGGGTGTCATGAGAGGGCTGCGGGAGGGGGAGGGCTGCGAGAGGGCAGGGAGGCGCGGTGGGAGAGTGGGCTGCGGTAGGGAGGGATGACATTGAGGGGGAGGGAGGGGGATTTCTACTTGAAATTAGTGACTAATGATATATCCGTTAGTTATATTTTTGGAGGCTGTTCTCGTAGCAATGGCTATTCGTTGCATCTGATGACAAAAGAAATTGATATGGGACGGACTCTAAAGATTTATCTGGCTTCAGTTTTCAAGCATTAGCGTCTTTGTTAACCACTCAAAGCCACTACTTAAATTTCTTCATCAGTATACATAAATTAGATAACGCCGATATCATTTATTATGCTCCTTTCTGACAATTAGATAAGTTGTTCTGGTTGAAGAAACTTTCGGTACAAACCACCATCAATATGATGGATTTAAAAACGAAATTAAAGAAGCACATCAGATCGAGTCTAATATATGATAGGAAGCTGACTGAAATATTTAAACGATAAAATGCTCGATTTCAGTCATCAGATATGTCCTAATTGGAAATTTTATGCCTATTTATATGTAATAACGATGTCAAAGGAAACAGATTTTATTTCATCTACGACAGTATCTGTCTGAAAAAAATGCATCATATATAACTGCTCTGTGCAACACGAGCGTTTAGATCACTGCCTTCTGCATGTTGGAAGCACTTCAGCATTAGCATTTTCTTATATTGTGTATAGTTAATCTAAAGATAGATTCTGAGTCCTAACTATCAGTGGAAAGATATCATTATTGGAGAATGTACAAAGGGCATCTATCTACCTTTTCATATGTGGTGGGCGTGTTCCTCATTTTACTCTCGATTTTGATAGTTATATCTCTTGACACCATCTTGTTAATTTCGTTTGATGGTTAGGTATATATTATACTGGTCACTGCAAGTGTGCAAGTTTGGGAATTCTGTAATCGCAAGTTGTACTTTTTTATATAAGAATCATTGTTAGCGTTACGTTCTCTCTGATTGGAGAGAAGTGGGTGTGACGAGAATCTGTGTCACGTCATAGTCCAACAGTGGATAAGGGGATGAAGTCCATTTTAGCGGCTGCTGGATATTGGATATCTATGTCGTGATCGTCTGATATCTTCTATCCACTATCGTTGGACGTATACCTTTTCTTCTACGCAATATTATTGGACATATATACTTCTGCAGACTCTACGCGGACATTAACCCTGTAGATATATGTAATTAATGTCGTTGCTTTCTGTTTGTACATTTACGACGTCATTTATCATCGAACAAGCAAAGGATGAAAGTATTAAAAAGACCAATACTACATGATCTTTCTGCGAATGCAATTTTTTTCTATTGGAAAGTCCGACAAGACGAGTGAAAAAAAGAATAATTAAGTGATCGACATCCTAAAGGGTAGTTTGTAACACGAGGTATACCTAACCGGTCGGATGAGATCCATTCTAGGGGAGCATCCGACCAAAACGAAACTGGTGAGTATGCAGCATACATACATTCGATCCATACAATTGCATTTTCGAAAAGAACTTTGGGAAAAAAAGGACGCATCATGTCCTATACAACAAAGGATCCACTCACCTATTCTAGTAATTATCCTCCGTGAATCTTGGTGAACCAACATTTCCACAAATTCCTGACCATCTCTCTCATTATAAGCAATTAATATTTTTTGGGGCAATCTTTTGCAACGGTTTCAAGGAACAATCACTAATTTGGCATGATTCAAAACAATGTTCTTGATGACAACAAAACCATTCCAACAACATTAGGGAAAGACGCTTTTATTTAGAATCGTTGCAATTTCTATTGTACAACAACAACAAAGCTTTTTCCCACAATTTAAGTTCGGGTACATGGATTCTTTGCTCTCATTCAGATTTATCTTGGATTAATCTCGGGCTTATATCTAAAAAATTAAGATCCCTTTGTATAGTATCATTCCAACACTTCTTGAGCCATTCTCACCACCTCTTAGCCGGCTCAACACCACAAAACCCGCATCTCCTAACTGGCGCATCAGCTGACTTTCTTTGCAAATGATCAAACCATCTTGAAAGATTTTCTCGTATCTTATCCTCGATCGAAGCTAAACCAACTTTCTTTCTGATTGCATCATTCCAAATCCGATCTTTACGTGTGTGTATCCACACATCCCTTAGTATTTTCATTTCTTCTATAATCATTCTCTGCACATGTCTATTGCAATTTCTGTTGTAAAATTAAAAAAATGAAACTCATCTTTTCTCCCTCACTTTTTTGAAGCAAGGTTGTTAATCGAACTGAACATGTTCATTTTCAGTTTGAGTCCATTCAATAATGTTTGAAAAATACTCGATCTTTTTTAATGAAGTGATGTGAACTTCATGTTTTAGTTCAATAGTTACTGAACTAAACATTAACGTAGTATATGTTTAAATGCTCAAGTTCGATGATACATACAGAAAAAATTTAAAAATATACATAATTATATATTTGTACACATTTAACATGGTTAATATTAGTGTGGAAAAAATATTCTTATAAAATAAACAATGGACTATAGCTTATTTTTGACTTTAGTTTGGCAATTGACGGGGAGGACAAACCTTTTTAATTTGAATCATCTCTTATTTTTAAAAATGCATATTGGATTATTGTACTAGGTTATCAAACTCCAGTTTCAAAATCGTTCATTCTCATATTTTTTTCTTGAGTCAAATCATTAACGAACTTGTATTGAACCTGAACTCAAATGCTTGTTTTCAAAATGAACTCGTACTTGAATGCTATAATTGAGCATATATCAAATTGAACTCAAACTTTCAAAATCTCACATCAAATCAAAGTTAAACATAGGTTCATTCGGTATATTTTGGTTCAATTAACAACTATAATCTCAACCGATGCTTCTTCCAACACCCCATCATGCAAGTAACCCTCCCTCCACTATCCTAGCCTCTCCCAATTTCCCCCACATCTTCGACTTCCCCCTCCTCCACCACTGTTTCCATTGCGTCGACACTCTCTCCCCTTCCACCACCATTCTCTCCCACCATCCCGACTTACTTGTCCCTCCTTGTCTTGTCTCTCCCCTCCCTCCTCTTTACAACATTTTCTATCGGATCGATCTTCCTTAATAATCAAACGTTCGTTATTTTTTATTGAGATTGATTAGGGCATTATTTTTATCAAGCTAGGTTAGACAACACTTCAATACAAATTATTCTATGTATTCAAAAGAACAGTTAGATTTGGAGCAATATCACAACATCATCGAAGGCTTTTAAAGCTCATATTTCTCTAATCTCGTCCATGTGCTTTGTTGTACATCAGACATTCACTCCATCATTTGATAGTGGATAACAGTGCTAAGTGAACCATCACTTCATGAGCGAGCTTCATGAATTGTAGCGGCGACAATCCAAACTCAACACTCCACTAGAACTTCAAGGGAACGGGTTCTACTAAACCCGTGCTTCAGGGGAATGAGTTCTACTAGAACTTCGTGCTTCTGTAGAGGATGGAGAGTCGGTAGAAAAGAGGCCAGTGGAATTTTTGCAGCATCAAGTGGCTCGATTCATTCGGGTGGAGTTGGTGGGGGAAGCCCCCATTGATAAATGAATATCATTTCGTGGAATGTGCAAGACCTTGGGCAGCCAGAGTAGCGACGAGTTGTCAGATCCTTGTTAGATGATTGACAAGCAGATGTGGTTTGTTTAGAAAAGACAAAGATAGAGACTTGGGACCTTCCTCGGTGGAGGTCGTTGTCTGGGGTTAGACTTTCAGAGTTCAGAACGATGGCCTCAAATTGCTTGTCAGGAGGCATCCTTGTTGGCTGAAATGGTGACTTATTGGAGTTGAGCGATTCAGTGGAGGCTCAACATTCATTGTCGGTGGTACTGGTATGTAAGGCCGATGGTGTTCATTTTATTTTTTCTACAGTTTATGGGCCTTCGGTTGCACATGTTGGATCGGGCCTTTGGGAGGAGCTCTGTTTGATGCATGCGAGATATGAAGACATTCCTTGGCTCATTGGTGGTGATTTTAATGTCACCTTATTCTCTTCGGATCAGCCTCAAGATCGAGGTGGGTTGGATCCTGGTTTACCTACTTTTAGAGAGTTTCTCGAGGAGCTCTCATTAGAAGTTTTTTATTCTTTGAACTCCCATTTTACATGGTGGAATACCTCTTCAAGATCAAGGCCGGATCAGTTCAATGTTCGATGGAGCTATTGGAGGCTTTTCTACTAGTGTTTACTAGGTTTTTGTCACGTTTTTGTCACTCAGATCACACACCTATCTGTTAGGACTCTGGTGAGTCAATTCATTTGGGAAGCCTTTTTCGGTTTGAGCACTAATGACTCTTGGAGGAGGACCTTAAGGATCATGTTGTTCAATACTGGAGGGGGGTTGGTTCCTCTGGATCGGCGTCCAGGGATGTGGTGGCTCGTTTGAAGGAACTTCGATCGATATTGGTGAATTTTTGTAGGGAGCTCAAAACACGTCGTAGTGAAAGAAGGGACCTGACCCAGGCTAAAGTGACTAGACTAGTTAGAGTTGAGGATGTCAGGGAGCTATCTGAGGAGGAGAAGTTGACGAGCTCAGTTCATCACGAGGTACTTTTAGAGGAGGGTAAGAAAAGAGAGTTAGAGTGGAGACAATGTTCGAGACAAATTTGGTTGATGGAAGGCGATGCGAATACAAATTGTTTTTCATGTGGTGCCAAATGGAAGAAGGTGGAGAAATTTGATCCAATCTTTGGAGGTTAAGGGAGTGCGTGTCGGGGCTACAGTTGTTGAGTACTTAGAGATAAGTAGGAAGGACCATCTCGATGGGGCTCGTTGGCATAATAGAGACGTGCTTCAAGTTTTGGAGGTCCATGCATCACAATTGGTTTGCCCTTTCACCCTTCAAGAGGTCCGCGCAATAGTTTTTGATCTGAATGCATATGGCTCTCCAGGGTCGGATGGGTTTCCTATTTTTTCTTCCGTAAGTTCTGGGACTTGGTGGGAAAGGACATGCTAGCTATGGTGGAAGAGTTGATGGGAGACAATCATGGCTTTGATCTGTTAAATCGCTCTTTAATTTTCCTTCTACCTAAGAAGGAGGTGGTGGATTGAAAAGAGGACTTCATGCCTATTACCCTTTCAAATGCCATTTATCTCATTATTGCAAAAGTTCTTGCAAATAGTCTACACATTATTGTGGATGAAATTATCGCTTACTCACATACAACTTTTGTTCCTAGTAGACTTATGATGGATGGTGTAATCATTGCCTCAGAGATTATTGTTGATTGGAAGAGGAAGGTCAAAGGTTTACTTTGGAAGATTGACTTCTTCAAAGCGTATGATTGTGTTAGTTAGAAGTTCATCTGGGTGTTTCTTTCCAGATTTGGCTTTCCAAATGAGTGGATCTCCTAGATAAAGACATGTGAGACGATGACTTCTTGCTCAGTGATGGTTAATGAAAGGCAAGATGGGGTTTTCTTCAGCCACAAAGGGGGTCTAGGCAGGGATGCTCGCTAGCTACTCTTCTTTTTGTTATTGTGGCATATGTGTTGTCGAGGATGGTTACTCGTGCGGTGGAGGGAAGTTTCCTCCATATTTAAATTTTAAATGATTTTTCAATCACAATCTTATAGTATGCTGATGACACGGTTTTGTTTGTGGAAGGTGGAGCTCGTGAAGTTGAGGGAACTGCTACAGTTTTGGAGCTGTTTGGGGTTGTCCCATGGCTGAAAATCCACGAGGAGAAATCAATGTTTATTGCCTCTGGTCTTTCATAGGGGCAGATCGAGGCTTGTAGGGCATTTCTACGCTCACGAAAAGGGTCTCTTTCAATCACCTATTTGGTGTTATCTATGGTGGATAGTCATCTAAAGCAATTAAATTAGTTGCCGGTAATAGAGAGACTTGAGAGCAAGCTTGCTGGTTGGCGTGTTTCTTGCCTATCACGAGGTGGACTCTTGGTGCTCTCGATCGATCCTTTGTGCGATTCCTATCTTTTTTCTATCCTCTCACTTTCTCTCGGTGTGGATTCGTAGATGGTTGGAGACTTTAATGCGTAGATTCTTTTGGGTCGGCACTCCGTTGGTTAGTTGAAAGATTGTGATACTTACTGTGGATGATGGTGGACTGGGAGTTTTAAAACTTGAGGTGATGAACAAGGCCCTCCTCGCTAAATGGGTTACTTGTATTTGGGCTGAAGGATCATCTACACTTTATACACGATTGAGAAGATTTATGGTGTGACAGGAATCCTAGAGTGGAATTCGAGTAGAGTGGTAAAGCGTTCAAAACTTTTGGGGTGTTGTGTGCTCAGTGCTTCCTCAGATTTCTCCATACCTAAATCATGTGGTGAGGGATGGTGAAGAAGCTAATTATTGGATATGAACATATGGTCTGTTTAGTGTGAAAAAGCCTACAAAGTTTTATGTGCATCCAATATTTTTGATCTGGGAATTGCAATACCAACATTAGGGTAAATCTGGTCTTGGAGGATTCCTAAAAGAGTGGAAGTTTTTCTCTGGTTGCTTTAGAGAGAGCGAGTGATGACTGGTGCTCAGAGGACCATGCCTTTAGGGCTAACATCTCTTGAATGCAATGTGAAGAGGAGATGGTGGATGTTGATCATCTGTTTTTTCCATTGTTCTTCTTCGAGACATATTTGGACAAGGGCCGATTTATCTATTGTTTCATCCTTAGGGGTTAGAGAGTTCTGCGAGTCAATTGGTTTATCTGGAACATGCATAATAGCTGAGAAACATCATGCATAATCTATTTTGTGGGCGATTTGGTTGGCAAGGAATGGAGATATTTTTCGTGGGTAGAAATTTTATATTGAAAATATAATAGAACATTCCAGACTCCTACGTGGGTCTTAATCATTGTAACCTCTGTACCTAACTTGTGAATATAAGTTCTTGAGTGTCCACCTTTACGGTTTGATGCCATTTTTCCTTTTAAAAAACACTCCACTAGTATTTCACAGTGTAGGCTGGTGCTTCCCTCGCTCACAAGAGAGGAAGGTTCAAATTGCACTTGTTCCTTGATTTTTAAAACATTTTGTATTTCTTTATTCTTATGTCATAAAATTATCCAAAAATTGGTATTCAACTATGAAGGCATAGTTTTCATTTTTAAAAATATTTTAGGATTGATTGTTGGGTTTTTTTACGGTTATGTCCCACTTAACTTTTGCAATTTCAATTATACCCCTTCCATTTTTGCAATATCAATTGTGTCTTTACTGTATTGTAGTGTTATTACATCCATCCATCACCCAAATTGATTTTAACTTTTGGACACAAGGGTAATTAGAAAAAATTTAGGACACAGAAAAATTCCCTCATCCCAGTCGTTCCCACATCATCGATAACTAATCATAATCTCTCATCTGCACACGATTTCTGACCAGTCCCTCGATGACCAATCACCTTGACCAGAACTGTAACCTCCACCATACAAAAGACTATCTCTTCCTCCATCTTTTTTTTCTTCTTTTCTATTTCTCTTCTACGGTATATCTTCTCCCCATCTACATGTTCCTCTTTATGTCTTAGATCTCAAACCAAACCACCTCGACTTATCACACCACTTTCGATCTCTCCATTTGCTCCTTCTCATCTTACACAAAACCCCACCTCCATCCAAACCGGCTAGAGCTTTGTGTTCCACTCCCTCGCTCACAAAGGAGCCACTGGCCACTTCATGTAGTGCTCTTTCAAAGGAGTAACTCCATCGCAAACCTTGCACTAGAAGCTCTACACCAACAACATTCATCGATTTGAAGCCCCATGACCATTAGAGGAGCCCTTATAGCAACTCCTCTTTGCTGGAGGCCCTCTTGAATCCTTCATAATTGCTGGGAGAATCACCACCCTATGAGTTACCATCGGTCGAGCTACTCGAAGCTCGAGCTCCCTCATTCCTCATTCTTAGAGCTCTTTGTTCATCTCTTCGTCTATATACACTTCTTTGAGATTTTTTTTGAGCGAACCCTCATCCCATGTAAGTTGAAAGCAACAATGAAGGATGATGAATCCCTAATTCTCACTTTTATTCTTTTATTTTAGCTATTTATCTTGGCAAAACATCATGTAAATACCTGTAAATATAATAACATAACATTGTGCATGCATTTGTTAATATTGCATAGTTAGCATGTATTTGTGCAAAAATAAAAAAATAAAGAAAAAGAAAAAGGAATGAGGTATTTAGAATAAATACAAAGTGACGCGAACTCCAAGAGAAGGTCAAGCCTTGACCTGATCGCCAAATAAAAGAAGTAGAGAGAGATAGGGCCTACTTTTTATGATACATACTACCTATGTATATTAGATAATTATTTTTGACAAAATTAGATCATTCTTTTTACCTCTTTGTATATATTTCTATTAATAACATAAAAATAAAATAAAAATAGAAAAGCTAAATAAAAATAAATAAAATTCCTCTTTCATTGTACAAAGTACATGTATAACAATCACCATTTATTTTATACTTGTAAATAATTTGTAAAAATAAAATAAAATTTATTTTATACCCCTAAAAATATGCTATAAATAAATAAAATATAAAATTGGGCTATTTGTGAAAAAACAACAAAATGAAAATATTTATACATAATACATAGGTATATTATACTTGTATATAACACTATTTATTGTATATACAATATTTTTTTTCATAAAAATAATTTAAAATCATAGAAAAATTCCTTGAAAAATAATAAACATGTTTCATTTTATTCATTTATTCATTTAAATTTATTTATTTTTTAATGTAATTATCTTTATTTTTCTTTTCTTTTTTGTCCTGTAGCGTGTTTTGTCCTATTCAAGGCCCCTTCTGATTGGGCCACATCAGACTGTTGACCCAGGTCAATGTCTCCTCCCAAGCTGACCTGACCCGATTCTCTTCGCCGGAGCCTCTTCTCCCATTTTTCCTGAATGGGGTAGGCCTGCTTGATGAATCCACATTTCATCATCTTTATTCTATCATTTTGGCACCAAAAACCCTAGCAAATGCCTGTAAATAGCCTTAAATAGAGCATCTTAGCATTCATGCATGTGCATCATATTAGTGTATAAAATACTGTAATTAAGGCCAAAATTATAGAATAAATAAAAGAAAAGAAAAAGAATAAAATATTGTAGATATTTTATGACCCGAAACCCCGAGACCAAGGCATCTTGATGAATAGGTCGACAAGGAATAAAGTAGGGAGACATAAGGGTCAAATACCTTGTAATTCTATTCATTCTTTATTCATTTTGGGACCTATTTTTGGTTCCACTTTTTATACACCAAATAAAGAAACTTTGTACATGAAAGTTGTAGATAATTTAATAAAGAAAAATACAAAATTGATTTCACAAAAAAATAATACACAGATAAAAAGTTATGGTCTGAATAAAAATCCAGAATCCCAACTTCCCAGACCCGTATCTCACAGATGACAACTCCAAATGCATCAAACTCACCTTTAATTGTATATAGAATAAAATAAGCTATTTAATGGAGGTGGTTTCGCATTTGGTGGAGCTACGGTTTGAAAGTTGAGTTTTGGACCCCTATTGTATAATTGTACAGATTAAAATATTCAATTTATTATTTATTTATTATTTTTATAATTTTATATTTTTATAATGTTGTAAATATTACTTATAATAATTATGTATATTAAAACCAGAATAAAAATGCAAAGAAAAATCAAAATAAAAATACATGTAAATAAAATACATAGATACCTTACCTACACTTATACCTGTATATTTTATACTTATATTTTATTAAATATACTAAACATATCAGAAAAATAAAATAAAAATGTATTTGTGTATATAAAAGTATTTTATAATTTTACAAAATTAGAAATAAAAATAATAAAATTAAAATCACAAATTAAAAATCAAATAGTCAAATATATAGATAATATACCTATATAGGGGTATAAAAGCAACTTGTAAAAATAAATCTCATAAAAATAATTAAAAATCGGAATAAAATACTATATAAATTTATAAACTTTTTTATTTAATAACCTAAATAAAATACTAACATTTGCTATTTTAAAATGATTTTTGAAAGCATTTCTTTTCAGATTTTCCTAGTTGGTCCACGTGGAGCAACCAGGGGGCTGGAAATGTTGACCAAGGTCAACAGTCTGACCCTCCTCCTGCAACCTTGTCAGAGATGCTTTTTGGCTCATTTTCAACCTTTTTTCGAGGTCGCCCTTGTCACCAAAACGTGCTACGCTCTTCTTGACTTTTCTTCTCCATTGACCAAGGATTCACGCCCAGGGCTTCTCTTGGGTTGCGGATCATCAACGCTCCTCTGGCACCTCGTTCCTTGGACCCCCTCGTCAACCACTCAAAACCGCAGCCCAGTTCCCCATTTGAGTTTTGAACCGCAAATCCATCCAAGTTTTCCCCCCTTGACCCCGTTAGAACTCTCTGGAGGTGACAACTCCGTGGAGCCCTCGTCAAGGCGGTGGATCAGCAACACTTGGGCGAGTTCCAATAGTCCCCTTGGTCCACCCCTCTCCGCCTCTCTGGTGCTCCGAAGCTTGCTGGAGGTGACAGCTCCGTCGCGAGCTCCTCAGCCAGGGCGTACGAGGTCGAGGGTGCCTCCACCACCTCCCGCAAGACCGACGGTTGAGGTATACTACTCCCTCTGGCTCCGGCAATTGAGGGCCTTCCCCCTTTTATTTCTTGCATGCTTTTAGTTCCTGTTAATGTTAGGATCGAAAAACCCAAAAAATTCTTGAGTTCCATCGCCTAAATCGCTCGATTCACCCACTTGGCCGGAGCGCACCTCCGGTCGTTCATCGCCCCATCGCATCACGCATCCCCACGCCCATCCAGAGGTCCAGGCAGTTGGCCTGGACCTCTTGACTCTTTTTCCAGGTCAACGCACGCCCAAGCGTGCCTGGAGACGAGTTTTGACGCTCGCCCGAGCTTTTGAAGCCCCGTAGCTCCGCCAGCTGCCCGCGAGCACCACGGCCCTCGCCGTGGATTTTTGACGCCTCCAGTAGGAAGAGGAGACCAGCAGGAGCCTCCACTCCCATTTTGAAGCCCCATCTCCACCAGAGGTCAGAGATCTCGCGCGTCGAAGCTCGCCCTCGCTGGCGGCCGACGTGCTCTTCGTCATCACCTCCCAGCCGTCGGATCGAGGAGCTCCCCCAGGTCGAGCAGCAGCCGTTGGATTGCGCCACGTCGCCACCGTCCGATCGTCGCCAGATGATCTAATCTCAGCCGTCGAAGCGAAGCTTCGTCGACCATTGGATTCACACCATGTGTATAAGTGAAGATCTGCAGCCGTTGGATCCGCGCGCCGAGGGTATTTTGCATCTAAACCCCCGCGCATTTTGTATTTACTTTTTAGTCTAAAAACTTTTGTATGTAGTGTAAAAGTTTTGTAAAAATTGCTAAGAGACCCCTGAACTTATTTTATTCACACTTAGGTCCTCCGCCACGTCACCTCATGTGACCTGTACACGTAAGGTGCGGGCTTTTTGCATTGAGGCCCTCAGTCGTTGTAGTATTTCGTTTCAGTACCAGAAATCCTATATTCAGTGTTAATTTTTTGGAACTTTTGCATGTAAACCCCCAGCTTTTGTGGAAATTACATCTTGGTCCTCGCCAGGTGCATGCAAGTCACGCGCCTTGGTGGGAAAATTGCTAGCATACCCCTGCGGGTTTCGTAATTGGTTTTTGGTCCTGTAAATTAAATATTCAGTTCAAACTTTTATGGAAAATTGCATGTATGCCCCCTGGATGTTTGTGAAATTGTATTTATGCCCCAGCCAGGCCTTTAACTTGTGCTTGCTTGCTCTATTTATTTGGACCTTCATTTTAATTCCAAAAATTCTCAAAAATTAGGGTTAAGCTCCTGTGTGCAGTACTATAATGCCATATTTTTAGATTTAGATTTTGATTTTATTTTTCTATTTATTAAAAATCAAAATCATGCTTTTTATTCACTGACTAGCTTAGAAAATACCAAAAAAATATTAAAATATCTCGTAAAATTCCAAAAAAATTCCCTAGTGTGTATTTTATCATATTTTAGTGTCAGTCCAAAAATAACTAAAAATCTCAAAAGAAAAGCCTTAAAAAATTCAAAAATACTCAAAAACTTCAAAAATATATATAAAATCAAAGAAAACTCCAAAAATTACAAACTCAGTTCCTGTTTACTCTATATTTTATTAGCTTTATTTGAAAAATAGTTTGAAAATATTTTGTGGCTATTTGCTATTTGTAACTCTCATTTTATCTCCAGCCAGTAGCTTTGTCACTGTTTTGACTTGTTTTGCTATTTAAAAATACCAAAAACAGTTTAAAAATACCCAAAAATCAGAAAAACAGTAAAAAATCCTAAAAATATCAAAAACATTTTATTTTTGAATTTTTGGTTATTTTTGCACATTTTTATAAATACTTTATCTTGTCCGTTATTACTTTGCTCATATTTTCCAATATTGAAAAAAAGAAAAAAAAATATATAAAATATAAAATTATAAAAATCAGAAAATTAAAAATCAAAATACAATATTAAAAATTAAATAAAAAAATTATTATTAAAAATTTAAAAACCCACAAAAATCTTTGCTTGCTTGCTTAGTGTAGACATCACTCACATTCACTTGTGCACATTTATTTGAATTACCCTGTTTGCTCCCTGTGTTCGAACTCTCTGCATACTTGCTTGCTATACATTTTGTGCAGAGTTTAAAATAAAATTTGACTCCACATTTATTTCTATTTCCTTGATCTATAGTGTGGGTTAATTGTTGATCAAATACGAGGTTCATTTGAGGGTCGCCACAACGACGGTCGTCTCCGCCTTGTGTGAGACACCATTTAGGCTCTCTTGAATTCCGTGTTTATCACTGCTCTCTCCTCGATTTTTGCCTGAGCTTCCTCCTAGGATCCATGATCTTCACGGATCCCTAGGAATGTGTGGATCTTCCTAGGGTTACGCGCTCTCGCCCGATCATTCCAACCCCTTGGGAATTCTATAAAATCTCGCCTCCGCCTCCGTAGCTCGCTAGCTCGTGTCTCGCTCCTTCTCTCATCCCTAGGTGTCTTCAGCAAAGTGACAACAATCGGAGGACGTCTCTGGATCGAGGTTTGGTTGTATTTTCTTGCAGCTCAGCTACGTGGCCGGAGTCCTCCGCCATGTCCAGCCTCCCTGCCTGCCACAGCACGGTCGAGGCCACGACCCCGCTTCTTCGCTCCACCTGAACTTACTGAGTTCCTCAGCACCCTCAGGTAACCTATCTTTTCACCCTAACTTCCCTTTCCATCGCATCTTTCATTTACTCTCCGCTGCAGTTCAGCTGCTCCGACCACCCTGGTCGGAGGCCCATTTTATCTTCACGTCCGTATTGATCGACCTATCTATGAATGCCCCACCTTGCACCGCAGTCTGATCCCCCTTAGCATCGACCCTCAAGTCGGTATTAAGGTCACGACTCCTTCCTTCACCTCCGTCGGGAGTCAAACTCCATTCCCACATGCTTCTCGTACCTATATTTGAAATAAAGTCAACCGGAGCCACGCCTCGAGTCTCCTCTATCCTCTTGCAGGTCCTGGTTCACACAAAGGAAGCCCTTTGAGCCCCTCGCTTCTCTGGAGAGATCTCCCAGGTGGCGCTTCATCGTCACAGACATCTAGCTGTTGCTGCCTCCATCAGAACACTTCATCAGACGCGGAGCACCTCCACAACGCTATAGACCCCTTCGGTGGATTCATCGGGCCGGTGGATCGCCTCTAGTGGTTGATTGAAGTTTGCCTAGGGGTTGTTCTTCCAGCATCATCATTTACCGTCAGATTGGCCCTCTCCTGCCAGATCACATCAAAGCCGCCTGACAATAAGGCTGTTGTGGCCGTTAGATCAACACAGTACCGTTAGATCCAGCTACACGTCTGCGACAACCTCTGCACCGTCTGATGAACCTGAGGCAGTGATCAGAGCCGTACGACCACGATGTCTCCAGCGTGCGCCACGTGCCTTTATAGGGTATATTGCTCTTTTACCCTCACACTTTTATGCATAGTTATTTAGTCCAATAAAATAAAGCAGTAGTTCAAATATTTTGCTGGTTGGACCTCATATTTTCAGTATTTGCATTTTAATGCTTCCAAACTTGAGACACGTGTATGTTCACGTGATTTTGTGGGTTATTTATACGATTTATCCCGAGCTTGTGAAATATTCGTTGATGAATGAACCTTTTCTGTTATTTGCATTTATACCCCTATGCGTGAGTTTTTGAGCATGTGCGTGAATACCCTGGGCTTTTGCATTATTCGCCCTGAGCTTTTTATATATGTTATTAATTGGCCTGCAAACTTTCTCATAATTGCAATTAGGTCCCTAAGAACTGTGTGTCTTATTTTTGATCAAATAAATACCTAATTAACTCAAAAAATTACTATTAGCTCATGCAAACAAGTAATATTTATGGTAATTTTTGTGAATTATTGTTTGATATTTCTAATAATAAAAATCTATAAAAATTATTATGTCTATTTTATAAAATACCTAAAAATTATAAAAATTGTTTTAAAAATTACAAAAAATTAAGGTTTGCTTGTCTTTATTTGCTTTACCTCCAATACCATTTTATTGATGAAAACCATTATAAAAACTCTAAAAATCTCAAAATCCTCAAATACTTATAAAAATCATTAAAAATTCTAAAAAACAAAAAAATATGATTTCAGTTTCCGTTGTTAGATATTTTTATTTACTTTCTCATAAAAAATATAACTAGGACATTCGAGCACTTTTAGTATTTTAAATTTGCCTTTTTGTCCAGGCTGTACACTATTTTCCCTTCTGCTTTGTTTGGTTTTTTAAAATAATATAAAAATAGAAAATTTCTATAAAATCATCAAAAACATCTGAATATTTGAAAATTATAAAAATATTTTTATTCCTGATTATTGAGCATTTTTTGCCTTAATAATACAGATTATAAAGTCTCGTGTGTGCTTTATTACCCTATTTTTCTTACTTAATTAAACACCATAAAAATTGCAAATTTAAAATTTAACAAAAATATGCTTTTATTTGTCTGAAAATCAACTACTTTGTAGGTTTAATCTACTCCTTGAGTTCGACCCTGGTCGCTATACTGGGTTAAAATAAAATAGCGGAGACCATTGACGTTGATTTTGTGCCTTGATTGTCTGATTTGAGTGGTTTCGATTTTTCTTAATTGATCGAAGTGATTGGTTAAGAATGATGAACTTTGATTATTTTTCCACCTTAGCTGATCTCGATTTTCGTGTCATGAGAATGACGCCATTGCTAGGGAGCATGTCTTTGTAGTCACTTTTTATCCCTTTCTTTTTCTTTTTATTTTTATCTCTATTAGTTATAATAGTTTTCTAACCCATTTTCGTTTCACTTTTCGTGCGAGAAATTGCTCGAGGACTCTTTGGAGGAGTCACGAACCTGAGGAGGAGTAGAAGTAGAGCAAGAGGCAGCTGTAGCTTTTAGAGATTAGATAGAGTAGCAGGAGAGTAGTTTCCATTTCAATAGCTCATTTATATTGTTATTGTAATAATTTAGGACATTGGACACTTGTTTTTGGACTTAACTCATCGGGGTCTGTTTCACCGAGCACCGATGTGCTTGGGGGACCTCACCGCGTTTTCACCGATTTTGTTTTATCATATTTTTTCTATTTGATTCCCGAGGAATTTGGCCCCTAGACTTAGGATTTTCTCTTGATTGTGACGTAAATAACTTAAGGCCCAATCCATAATAGATTGCTTGCACCTATAGAATGCAATTGTACCATATTAATAATTCATAATAAAAATTTAACTTGATTGATTGAGAGGTCGCGTGCCTCTAGGGGCCGTATACAACGCGTGTAGGATCTGTTGTGGTGGACATCGATCAGCATCTGAGATCGGACATCGACCTCTCTCTTTGATCAGTTAACTATTGTGCTTCACGATCTTTAGAAATTGCTTGTCTTAAGGTTGTTTCTTCGTGTACCATTTAGATTAGTTTTAATTTTGTCTTTAAATTTATGCATTGATCACCCTGCATATAGAGTGCTGGAGTCAGGTATGCATTTCTTACTTTGCATGCATAATCGTGTTTGATCGCGCATCAGCTTTTTCGACTTTCCCCTTGTTTTTGGACTTAAAATTATCAAGAGATCGAAAAATTCACTGGGCATTATTTTTATTTGAAAAATACATAAAAAGTGAAAATCATAATATTGGGACTGTTTAAGCAAACTTGACCTTAAAACCCACATCACTTAAAAACATTTATTTTAGGGAGAGTCACCCCCTCATTGTTTGGTTTGCTTGAGCGAGAGAGTGACACATACACTAGGCTTGAGCCACACCTGAACTTCCGTTAGACTACTGGTCCTGGGGTTAGTCGTTCTCCAGTGAGGACCTCTATGGTAACTGATAAAGTGGACCGCGATATCCTTAACAGATTGAATTGATTGGGTAGTCGGTAAATGGTCCGCAATTCATACTGGTTGGGAAAAATCTAACTTTGGGATTAGGCCAGTCTCTTGGGAGCATCGGGCTCCTACCAGCTCTCTTAATAGCTCTGCAATTCTAATTTATCACCTAAAATAAAATCGACAAGATAATTGACCGAACCTTCACGGTCATCAGCTCAACGTTGTGTAGGTGAATTGGGGGTTTGACTGCTGATCTTATTTGCTTTCTAGATCTCATCTGCACTTTTCCCACATCACGCTGATGGGTCGGAGGTACCTTAGACTACCTTTGGTAGACCTTCTCTCGAGCACTCCGCCTCACTCATCTAGGGAGGTTCCGGGGAGCCTAGATCCTCTCTCCGAAACCGAGTTCGATTATGCCCTGTTCCCCCTCGATCACCCTTCTTCCAGTCCTGAGGTGCCCAAGCAGAGACCAGCACAAATATTTGTACATTTGACGACGCTTGAGTTCGTGCCTTTTGCCTCTTTAGAGACCCGTGAGATGACCATCAGCGAGGAGCGCACCGATGGACAGCCCTAGGGTTCCATTTATGTTATATATCAGGGCGCTATCAACAACACACTTCTAGCCTCCCTAGAATGATGTAGAGATAGATTAGAGATCAGGGAGCCTTCATGGCAGAGGTGCGTCAAGAGATAGCACAGATGCGAGCCGACAGAGGAGAGACACAACGACCAGCCGGTGGAGAGATACCAGAGGTTGGAGGAGGAACAGACGAACACCGGAGGATCAACCGGAGCCATCCAGACAACCATGATTGATGAGGTAGTTGCACAACCCTGGTGCAACCCTTACCCATCGTTAAATCCATCCACCTAAGATTCTGGGCGACTTCAAGCTCGGCCCCCAGACCATTTAGCTCTTGCCCGAGTTCCATGGGCTAGCCACCGAGGAGCCGCATCTGCATTTACAAGAGTTCAAGATGATCTGCAGCACTGTCCATGACAGATACATGGACGAGGATACCATAAAGATGATAGCATTTCCATTCTCCCTCGTCGATAGAGTAGCCTACTGGCTGAAGCATTTGAGGAGATATGTTACTACTTGGGAGTAGATTCGGACCGAGTACTTGAACAAGTACTATCCACTCAGTCGGAATAATGCAGCGAGGGCTCTGATCAACAACTTCACAATGATCCCCAACAATCAATTCCATGAGGCGTGGGATCGATTTCGTGAACTCATCGACTGGTGTCCACACCATGATATATCTAAGCCCAATCTTGTGCAGAGTTTATTTTGTGGGTTGACACCGGAGCTGCAGGGGCTTGTTAGTGCTTCTTGTGGGGGCTCCTACTTCGCCAAAGATGAGGATCGGGTCTGGGCCATCTACAAGGAGATGGATAAGAACTATACCGTGATGTCCTAGACCCAAGTCTACACTCAGGGGAAGCCCCTCCCATAGGTTGTATTCTATCAGCGGATAGAACGGGTTGATGTAGGTCCATTCACTTCTTCGTCAGCAACAACACATGCAGAGTCTTCAGCAGCTGACATGGGCATCATCAGCGAAACGTTGGACTGCATAGAGATCATAGAGAAGAAGTAGTGCAAGGGCATGATGCAAGTCGATCAGTTCGCACAGACTTTGAGTGACCTGAAGACCCACATCATGTGTCTCCAAGACGCACAGACAGTGATGAATCTCTGATTCTCACTATTTATTCTTTTATTTTAGCTATTTATCTTGGCAAAGCATCGTGTAAATATGTGTGAATACAATAAGTTAGCATTCAACATGCATATGTTAACTTTGTATATTTAGCATGTATTTTTGCAAAAATAAAAGAATAAAGGAAAAGAAAAAGGACGGAGGTATTTAGAATAAATACAGAGTGACCCGAACCTCAAGAGAAGGTCAAACCTTGACTTGATCACCAAACAAAATAAGTAGAGAGAGATAGGGCCTACTCTGTATTGTACATATTAATTATGTCTGTAAATAATTATTCAGAAAAAATAATCTTTTCACCTCCTTGTAGATTGTCCTAAAAATAAAATAAAAATAAAATAAAAGTAAAGTAAAAAACAAGAATAAAATCTTTCACACTTGTACAAGATACATGTATATATATAAACATCCCCTATTTATTTCAAAATTGTACATAACTCATAAAAATAAAATAAAAATTATTTTATACTCCTAAAAATATATTGAAAATAAATAAAATACAAAATTGGGGTAATTGTCTAAAAATAACATAATAAAAATAATTGTACAAAATACATAGGTATATGATGCATGTATATGATACATTATATTGTATAGAGATTAATTTTTTTTCATAACAATAATTAGAAATCACGGAAAAATTCCTTGAAAAATAACAAACATTTTTCATTTTATTCATTTTTTATATAAATTCATTTATTATTTTTAAATCAATTTTGTTTAATTTTCTAGCACTTTTATCGTGTAGTGTATTTTGTCCTTATGCCCCGCCCCATATGATTGGTCCACGTTGGATCGTTGACCCCAGTCAATTGGTCCCCTCAAACGCCGTCTATGTCGAGTCGGGTTTTTGGCTGATTTTCTCTAATTTCTATAGAACCGACCAGATCTCCTCTTCGCCCAAATCCTTGCTTCAGATTGAGGTGGTGGATCCATAACCCTCGCTCATTGATCTCTTGCTTGATCCGTGCCTCGGTTCGTGGGCGCCATCCCCATCTTCCCGGACTCCCTCGCCTATATAACCAGACTGTCCCCCCTCCTTTTTCGACACCTTTGGTTGTGCCACCTCCTCCTGCATACCAAACCTCCATTCCCAGAGGACAGTAACCGTGAGAGAAGGTAAGGGATTCCTTTGCGAGCGTGGAAAACCTTGGTCCGGTGATAAGAACCTCAAGCTCTGCCGCAAGGAGCCGAGCCCCTGGCTGTGCTGGCCATCGAGGCGAGAACCCCCTTGTGGACTCCGTCTACATCCCCAGGCACTCTTCTTCGCCTTCAGGTACCTTCTTCACCTTCAATTTCCATTCGAATCCATCTTACATCCACGGAACAGAGTAGCTCGACGATCTCCCATTTTTCATCATTCCACGCACCTCCGTCGTGACTCCACCTTGCTCCGACTACCCTCCACTTCTACGCTTCTCCCTGCACTCTTCCATTGATTCTAATCATCGAATTAGAATCTATTAACAGGTCCTGTCCTCAGCCTTCGACGTGACCTGTTCCATTCACCAATCCCATTGGTTCGTGATGTTCCAGATGCTCTAACCTTCGCCGGAGTATCATCCTCTGAGCCTACATAGTATACTACAGGGTTGCAGCACACTTGGGCCTCATTTTGAGGTCGGAGAGACTGCAGGAAGGGTCCCAATCACCCCTAGGTCCTCTCATTTGGTCCTGGGCCCACCAGATCCTTCCTGGAGCTGCGAAGCATCATCACCGGTCAATTCCCTCCATCTGCAGTTGAGAGAGCTTCAGAGCCGTGCACAATCGATGGAAGAAGCTCGCCAGAGGCGAGTTCTTCCCTGATCATCCTGGCATTGCCTCTACCGTCCGATCGAAGGAGCTTCCAGGTCTAATCCCAGCCTTCCCTTCGTGGGAGATCCTCGATCGTCCGATCTATCTGAGGGTCGCTTCACAGCCGTCCATCGCCAAAGAGGTATCAGCAGATCTCAACCGTTCATACATAAGTGGACATCCTCCTATCATTGGATCGCTTTTTAATAAAGGGTAAATTACACTTAGGCCCTTCTTTGTTCTGCATTTACTTTCTGGTCTTGTAAATATGTGTTAGAGTTAGTTTTATTTCGGACTTTTTACAATTAAACCCTTGCATTCTCAGTTTTTGCATTTTAGTCCTGTTTGTGTGAACTCATGTGTAGTGTCACACGCTCTTCTGGTGCTTTTGCATTTTATGCCCAGTACTTCTTGGTTGTTATATATAGAATGAAATCTTTTTAGTATTTGCATTTATGCCTCCCTGAGCCCGTGTCTTGTGTATTGCACGTGGTTGCCTGGTTATTTTATGGATTTGATCTTGAGTTTTTTTATCATATTATATTTTGGATTGTAACTTTTGAATAATTGCAAGTAGGTCCCTATGTGTTGTTGGTGTTGTTTTTAATCTAATAATTTCTAGATTAGCTCCAAAAATTCCTTAAAATTTATAGTTATCTCCTACTAACATGTAATATTTATGGTAATTTTTGTGACTCAATTTATTTTATTTGATATTTTCTAAAAATCATAAACCCTAAAAAGTATCCTATCTATTTTCTAAAATACCAAAAAATTATAAAAATGATCTCAAAAATTCTATAAAATTTTCTATGTATTCGCTTTTGTATGTTTCCACTTCAGTACAATTTTTGTTGCATTATCTCTCTTAAAAACTTTAAAAAACAAAAACTATAAAAATCTTAGAAAAATCATTAAAAATTCTAAAAAAACAAAAAAAATAGGATTTCTGTTCCTGCTTGTAGCCATTTTCATTTACTTTTTCATTAAAATCATAACCAAGACATTTGGGTAATTTAGTACATTAAATTTACATTTTGGTCTAGGTTGTACATTGTTTTACCTATTTGTCTTTCTTTCATTTTTATAAAATCATATAAAAATAAAAAAATACCATAAAATCACAAAAAACATCTGCATATTTGAAGAACATCAAAACAATTTTATATCCTTTTTTTGAGCATTACTACTCTTTATAAAATTGTAGAAACTAGTTGGTAGCTTTGTTTTCTCGTTTGTTTTCTTATTATAAACTATAAAAAATGCAAATAAAAACAACAAAAATATGCATTTTCTGATATGATCACCGACTACTTCGTAGGTTTTACTTGTGCTCCTTATGTTAGACCCTGGTCGCTATACCATGTTAAATAAATAGCGGAGACCGCTGACATCATTTTTATCGACTAATCTACTTGATTTTGTGCCTTGATTGTTTGATCTTGTGTGGTCTTGATTCTTCTTCATTGATCACGCCTCATGATTCAGGTTGCAACAACTCGTAGATATTACTCAACCTGAGTTACCTGGCATCTCATCAGAATAGCGCCATTGCTGGGGAGCACAACTTAGTAGTCTTTTCAGATTTTTTTGATATCTATCTGTTATAACTGCTTCTGACACGCTTCTGTTTTGCTTTTTGTACGAGGAACCGCCCGAGGACGCTTAGGAGGAGACCCGTGCCTGAAGAAGAGCAGGAGCTGGATCGGAATAAGTTATAGCTTATAGATTAGCATAGAGTAGTTTATTTTCCAGCATTCATTTATTGTTGTAATAATACAGGTACACTCAAACTTTCTAGACTTGGCATATCAGGGTCTGTTTCGCTGAGCACCGATGTGCTCGGGGAGACCTCACCGTAATTTTTTACCGGATTCGTTTTTCTTCTATTTTTTTCTTTTATTTAATTCTCGAAGAATTTGACCCCTGGACTTAGGAATTTTTGTGACTGTGACATAATTCATTAATGCCCTATCCCTTATTATTTGCACACACCTATAGTTCGTAATTAGACCTACTTAATAAATCATTAATAAAAAGTTAACTTGGTCGCTTGAGAGGTCACGTGCCGCTAGAGGCCGTATACAACGCGTACATGATCCGTTGTGGCGGACACCGATCGACATCAGAGATCGGACCCCGACCTCTCTCTCTGACTAGTTAACTACCATTCTTCACGATAATAGAAATTGCTCATCTAAGGCCATTTTCTTCTTGCATCATTTAGATTAGTTTTATTTCTATCTTTAAATTTATGTGCAAATCACCCTGCATGTAGAGTGCTGGAGTCAGGTACGCCTTTCTTACTTTGCATGCATCATAAGTTTTGATCGCGCATCGTGTTTTTTGACCTCTCTCCCTTGTTTTTGGACTTTAAATAAACAGGAGATCGAAAAAATCAATAAACGTTTGTTTTCTTATTAAAAAATACCATAAAAAGTGATAACCATAAAATTGGGACTGCTAAACAAACTTGATCATAAAAGACACCTCACCTAAAAATTTATCTTAGGAGAGTCACCCCCTCATTGGTTGGTTTGCTTGCACGAGAGAGTGACCCACACACTAGACTAGAGCCATACCTAAACTCTCGTTAGACTACTGGTCTTGGGGCTAGTCGTTCTCCAGTGAGGATTGCTCCGATCTCCGATAAAGCGGACCGTGATATTCTTAACAGAACAAGTTGATCGGGTAGTCGGTAAACGGTCCACAACTTGTACTGGCTGGGAAAGATCTAAATTTGGGATTGGGCTAGTCTCTTGGGAGCATCGGGTTCCTACCAGCTCGCTTAATCACCCTGCTAGACTGCATTATCACTTAACTAAAATTAATAAGATAAAAGATCAAACCTTCATGATCATCAGCTCCGCATTGCATAGGTGAATTGGGGGTTTGACTGCCAAACTTGTTTATTTCCAGATCCCATCCACCTTTCTTCTAGATCATGATGATGGGCCGGAGGTCCCTTCGGCAACCTCTAGCTGTACCTCTTTCGAGCACTCTACTCCACTCATCTAGGCAGGTTCGAGAGAGCCTAGACCCGCTCTTCGAACCTGAGTTCAATTCCACCCTGTTTCCCCTTGATCTCCCTTCTTACAGCCCTGAGGTGCTAGAGTAGAGACCATCACATATATTTATCCATTTGACGGCAACTGAGTTCGGGTCTTTTGCCTTTGCAGAGACCCAAGAGATGGTTAGCAGCGAGGAGCGCACTGATGGGAAGCCCTAGAGTACCACATATGTTCTAGATCAGGGCGCCATCAACAACACACTGTTAGCCTACCTGGAGATGATGCAGAGACAGATTAGAGACCAGGGAGCCTTCATGGCAGAGGTGCGTAGAGAGATGGCACAGATGCAAGCTGACCGAGGAGAGCCGAACCGAGCAGGCGGTGGAGAGATACCATAGTTTGGAGGAGGAGATGGAGGACAACCATAGGAGCCACAGGAGCCCGTCTGACCAGCCAGACCGATGAGGGAGTTGCACAACCATGGTGCAACTCTTACACACCGTTGGATTCAACCTCCAACAATTATGGGAGATTCCATGCTCCCTCCTCAGACTTTTCAGCTGTTGCCCAAGTTCCATGAGCTTGCCACTGAGAAGCTGCATTTTCACTTACAGGAATTCGAGATGATCTGCAGCATTGTCCACGATAGATACGTGGACGAGGACACCAGCAAGATGATGGCGTTTCCATTCTCCCAGGTTGATAGAGCAGCCTACTAGCTGAAGCATTTGGGGTGATTTTTCACTTCTGGGAGAATCTCCAGATCGAGTACTTGAACAAGTACTATCCACTCGGCCAGATGAACGCAGCGCGAGCTCTGATCAACAACTTCTCTGTGATCTCCAACGAGCAATTCTATAAGGCGTCGGATCATTTCTGTGAGCTCATTGAACTGTGTCCACATCACGACATATCCAAGCCCAACTTAGTCTAGAGTTTCTTTTGTGGGCTGACACTAGAGCTGCAGGGGCTAGTGAATGCTTCTTATGGGGGCTCCTATTTTGCAAAAGATGAAGACTAGGTCTGGGCCATCTATGAGGAGATGATCGAGAATTATACAGTGATGTCCCATACCCAACTCTACACTCAGGGGAAGCCTCACCCCAGACCGTTCCTATCAAAGGATAGCACAGGTTGATGCAGGTCCATCTATCTCTTCTTCTTCAGCAGCCGCAACACAGGCAGAGTCGCCGGCAGCTGATATGGGCATTATCAGTGAGAAGCTGGACCGCATCGAGATTATTGAGAAGAAGCAGTGCCAAGGCATGACTCAGATCGATCAGTTGGAACATACTTTAAGTGATCTGAAGGCCCAGATCATGTGTCCCCAGGAGGCACAGACGACTTCTCAACCCCGTCTCAGGTCATGGGCTGATCCTAGCAGCAGCTCGTCCCAGCACTTCGCCCTCCTTCGTCAGGTTCACCACGTCCAGACGGAGCCATACCAACAGCTATAGCACCAGTACTCTCAGCCACCGCCATCTCAGGACACTCATATGGTGTTGTATCAGCAGGATCAACCACTGGCAGTTCTTCCTCCATCCCTCTACGAGCAAGAACTGTTGAAGGAAGTCAATGAGATTTGGTACGACCGACAATAGCCTGGGATCCGCCGAGATCATCTTGGATTCAGGTGGTCGATTGGAGGGGCCTCATCCCAGCAAAAACCTCCAACTCAGGGTGGACAGTTCAGCCAGCAGTCGCAGTAGCAACCCCAGTTTTCCCATCAGCCACAACATCATTTCTAGATAGGTCCTCGTCCCTACCAGCAGGGACAACGCTCAGCCCCCCTCATCACTTCCAGCAGCCGCCTCCCTTTCAGTTAGGCAACCCGTTTGGTTCTCATGGGCTAGCTTATGAGAACCCAGCATTTGACGATCTAGTCTGCCTACTCTCAGACCAACATGCCACATTTAGGCGGGAGATGGACACGTTTTGCCAAGAGACGAGGGAGATCATCAAGTGAAAGGCCGTCATACCAGCTCAGATCGAGCCCAACCTGAATAACCTAAAAAGAAAATACGAGCAGGTACAGTTCACAGAGACCACCACTCCTAGTGATTTATTGGGTGACATTGCTTTGTATACATTTGATACTGATTTCGTGACACCTAGGAGCGGTAGGATGCAAGCCGGCGGTGCCTCGTTTGAGCGTCGACACCATGAGGAACCAAGAGCACCAGACGAGGAGGGTAGCGGTGATGATGCCACTGATGATGATGGTGATGGTGGTGCTGAAGCCACCAAGGACGTTGATCCAGCCAACAGTACTGAGGCTGTCGCTTGTCCAGATATAGAGGGTGGTGCTGACGCCACCAAATTTTCAGATGCTGAGCTAGAGTGCGGTGCTGATGCCGTAACACCTGATGTTGTGGGTGGTACTGAGGCCACCCCTTCCATTCCAATAGTGTTTTCTCCAATTTCTGTACACTGGGACTATATGAAAAACACCAAAAAAATTAATAAAGGAAAGGTTTCTTCATCTTCGAATCCATATGTGATGATTGATGATACTTGTATGGATTCCAAGCCTTTGCAGCAGCAGGAACCACTTCCTAGCCCTCTATCTGAGGAGGGCCCTACTATTCCCTTCCCTCAAGCACTCTGCTTGGCTAAAGGAAATAAAAGAGAAAATCCAAAAAAAGATCAGTAGTTAGAGTTCAACCAGCAGTTGATTGATAAATTCCATATCGAGCTGACTCTACAGGAGACACTCGAGCACATCCCTCTCTTCTAGATGAACTTGAGAGAGAAGAGCACTATCCATAGGAAGAAGATGAATCATCAAGCATAAATCCATGTGCTGACCCGTGCCACCTGCTTCTCCATTCAGAACCGACTGCAAGCCAAGAGGCCATATGCATGAGCTCCCTATGTCAGATGCCACATCCATGAGCAGAGGTTCGACCATACTCTATTACAATGGCTCTTCTATCAACCTCCTTCCGACCACCTTACTCGACCGATTCAAGTTTGGCTCTCTTCGACAGAACAAGACAATCCTTCAATTTGCTGATAGATATGTCAAGAGGCTAAAGGGGTTTTAAAGGACGTGGTCGTCACAATTCAGAGCTGACATTCCCTGTGGACTTTGTTGTGTTGGACATGGAGATCCTTGAATCTATGACCGATACCCCCATCATTTTAGGATGACCATTCTTGGTCATAGCCAAGGTGGTGTCTGACCATGATAGTGGGAAGGTATACTTTCACGTTGAGGGCGAGGGTGTATAAATAGAGACGATTGGCGAGACTAGAGCGCGAGCTTTAACTTGCTCAATGCAGTGTAGTGACACAGAGCAGACAATAGAGGTAGAGCGAGATGTCCACCAGGAGTGCAACTTTATGATCACTGATGATGAAGCTGCTTGGTCTGATCCCGTTTCACAAGCCCTTCTCTCACCTTCAGATGCCGTAGATTTGCAATTTCCAACCGAGGAGAGTTCGAAGAGCATACTCTTGGCCAAGGACATTTTTATAGCTGACGACCGCGTTCAGGACAATAACGTAAATTTTATATCTTGTGATTACGATTCAGATCCCTCAGATTCAAACATAGACTGGGTAGAGTTTGACGATTTATTACCTTGTATGATTTCCACAGAGCCAACAACTAGGGTGGAGACCGTACCAACATCGAGTGCATACAGAATAGTAGGGCAGCCTTCACCAGTTTTGCACGATGAGTAAGAGTTCTCCCATTCAGATCTGGTTGCATTCACTCAGACCTTTCAGATGATAGATTTGCCAGCTCCCAGTTGCCTAGAACTGAAGCCTTTGCCACAGTCGCTGAAGTATAGATTCCTTGCGGGTGAGCATGAGATGTACCCGATCATTATCTCAGTAGATTTGACTGGAGAACAATAATCTCATTTGATGGTGGTTCTTGAAAGGAACCACAAGGCAATAGGATGGAGTGTAGCTGATCTTCAGGGGATAAGTCTGACCCTGTGCTCCCACCATATCTATCTCGAGGAGGACACAAAGCCATCGCGTGAGTTCCAGCGACGGCTGAACCCGACTCTTCGAGAGGTGGTCATGATGGAAATATCGAAATGGTGGAACACTAATTTTATCTACTCCATCTTCGACTCCAAGTGGGTTAGTCCATTACATATGGTGTCCAAAAAGATATGCATCACTACAGTTGTGAGTGAGTCTGGAGAGGAGATAGCTACTCGGGTACCCACTTTTGGAGGGTCTGTGTGGACTACAGACGATTGAATCAGACCACCAAGAAGGATTATTTTGCACCGCCTTTTATTGATTAGATTATAGAGAGGCTAGCTGGGAAGAGTCATTACTATTTTCTCGATGGGTACTCCATCTACAATCAGGTGGCCATAGCACCCGAAGACTAGGATAAAATGACATTCACTTCTCCATTTGGGACTTATGCTTTCAGGAGAATATCCTTTGGTCTATGTAACGCCCCGACGACATTCCAATGGTGCATGTTTTCCATTTTCTCGGACATGGTGGGTAACTGTTTAGAGGTCTTCATGGATGACTTTTCGATCTACAACGATGGGTTTGATGCTTGTCTTGATTGCCTAGACCGAGTTCTTCAGCGCTGCATAGAGGTTCATGTTGTCTTGTCTTAGGAGAAGAGTCACTTCATGGTGACTCAGGGGATGGTGCTTGATCATATCATCTCCAACAGGGGATGGAGGTTGATCCGGTGCCCACACCAGTGGCCTCCACGTGTCCTTACGTGCCTCTCACGTGCCACAAGGGTATATTGGTCTTTTTACCCTGCACTTTTTATGTTTTGGTCTGTAGATAAAAGTTGTAGTTGGATTTATTTGCACTTTAGTCCCTAGAGTTTTTGATATTTGCGTTTTGGTCCTCCCTGTCTAGAGACAAATGCTCAGTCACGTGAATAGTGGTGTTTTTGCATGATTAGCCCTGGATATTTCGATGTTAATGTTTGAATTAAATGTTGTCAGAAATTGCACTCATGCCCCTGTGAACGTTGTATTACGCATGTGCTGGAATTGATTAGAAATTTTACAGAGACCCCCTTGGACTTTTAGTTCTTATATTGTTTTAATCCTAAAACTTAAATTAGTTGCATTTAGGTCCTTACAACCTATGTGTTTTATTTTTAATGAAATAAATATCAAATCTACTCCAAAAAATCCTAAAAAATTACCAGTAGCTCCTGCTACTGTGTAATATTTTTGGTAATTTTTGTGACATAATTTGATTTTATTTACTATTTTCTAAAAATCAAAAACCTAAAAATTAAGTCTCTTTAATTTAAAAAATCCAAAAAAAATCACTTTTAAAAATTCTAAAAAGATTCCTGAGTGTGTGTTTTGGTTTGTTTTAATTTCTGTAGTATTTTGATTCATTATCTTTTATAAAATCCATTAAAATATCAAAAGACCTAAAATCTTGTAAAAATTACTAAATTCCATAAAAATAAAAAAAATGTTTTTCAATTTCTGTAGTTAGATCTTTTTATCTATTTTGACATGAAAGTGCAACTAGGAATTTAGAGGCACTTTAAACATTTTAAAGTTGCCTTTTCCTCTAGGTAGTACACTATTTTGTTGTTTTATCTTTATTTCATTTTTAGAATATAATATAAAGATCTGAAAAAGCCACAAAATACCCAAAAACACTTGCATATTTTAAAAATATAAAACATTTTTATTTTGAACTTTCGAGCATTTTTTACCTTAACAAAAAATTATTGCAGTGAGATTGCTTTTATTTTCTTTTTCTTAGTAAGAAAATACAAAAAAATTTACAAATTAAAAACCACCAAAAATACTTCTTTTCTTCCTTGATTTCTCGACTACTTCGTAGACCTAGCCCATGCTTTATGTGTTCGACCATGGTGGCTATACCATGTTAAATAAATAGCGAGACCGCTTGTTTTGATTTTCATGCTTGATTACTTTCGTTGGTGGTCTGATTTTTTTGATTGAGCTACGCTTAGTCGGTTGGGATCGCAACGACCTTGATCTGTTTTGATATCACTTAGCCTCGATTGGCATAGCCCTCATCACTGATCGCCAAACAAAATAAGTAGAGAGAGACAGGGCCTACTCTATATTGTACATATTAGTTATGTCTGTAAATAATTATTCTGAAAAATAAAATACTCTTTTTACCTCCTTGTCGATAGTCCTAAAAATAAAACAAAAATAAAATAAAATTAAAATAAAAACAACAATAAAATCTTTCACACTTGTACAAGATACATGTATATAGATAAGCATCCCCTATCTGTTTCAAAATTGTACATAACCCATAAAAATAAAATAAAAATTATTTTATACTCTTAAAAATATGTTGAAAATAAATAAAATACAAATTTGGGGTAATTGTGTAAAAATAACAAAATAAAAATAATTTTACAAAATACATAAGTAAATTATACTTGTATATGATACATTATACTATATAGAGATTAATTTATTTTTCATAAAAATAACTAAAAATCATAAAAAATTTCTTGAAAAATAAAAAACATTTTCCATTTTTTTCATTTTTTAATTTAAAATCATTTTGTTATTTTTAAATCAATTTTCTTTTTTTTCTAGCAGTTTTGTCATGTAGTGTATTTTGTCCTTATGCCCTACCCCTTCTGATTGGGCCACGTTGGATCGTTGACCCCAGTCAACTGGACCCCTCGGACTCCGTCTGTGTTGAGTCGGGTTTTTGGCCGATTTTATCTAATTTCTATTGTCCCGACCCGATCTCCTCTTTGCCCAAATCCTTGCTCCAAATTGAGGTGGCGGATCAATAACCCTCGCCTGTTGATCTCTTGCTTGATCCACGACTCGGTTCGCAGGCGCCATCCCCATCTTCCCGAACTCCCTCGCCGATATAACTAGACTGTTCCCCCTCCTTTTTCGACACATTTGGCTCTGCCACCTCCTCCTGCATACCCAACCTCCTTTCCCAGAGTAACAGTAACGGTAAATGAGGGTGAGGGATCCCTTTGCGAGCGTGGAAACCTTAGGTACGGTGAGGAGAACCTCAAGCTCTGCCGCAAGGAGCCGAGCCCCTGGCTGTGCCGGCCATTGATGAATACCCATTCATCACTCTTTATTCTATTATTTTAGCTACAAAAACCTTTGCAAATACATGTAGATATGTGTAAATAGAAATAATTACCAAAATCATGCATCTTGTAAAAAGTAATAATTAGCATGTTTTTGTGCACAAATAAAAGAATAAAGAGACAAAAGAAAAAGAGAGAAAATATTTAGAATAAATATTGAGCAACCTAACCCAAGGGAGGGCTCAGCATGGGCCTGACCGCATAAAAGCCAAAGTAGAGGGAGATAGGAGCTCATGTGTATAGACTTCTGTAAATACATAAAATTATATTTTCCTCACCCAAAAATATGTTTGTCCATATTGTGTGTATATTTAGAAACTATTAAAAACAAAATAAAAAGATGAAAAGCAAAAAGATCAAAAATACCCTTCCTTCACCATGTACATAAACCACACCAATGTATTTATTTAACCCTATAGATAAATAAAATTATTTTCTAACTTTTTGTAAATATTCCATGTTACATTTTGTAAATAAAATAAATAAAAAGAAACAAAACAAAAATCAAATAAAAATCACAAAATTGAAAATACAAAAATACATTATATAAATACCATGTATATAAATGTATACAATTATTTATTTCACCCTTGTGTATAAATAATTAAAATAAAATAAAAATACCATTTTATTCTTTATTTTATGGTGTAAATAAATAAAATATAAAATAGGCCTAAAAATACATAAAAATAACAAATAAAAAAATCAAAAATAAAAATCCATATAGTGTACATATACCTATATATATAGCTACCTTATTTTTATTTCCAAAAATTAAATAAAAATCACCAAAAAATAGAAAAAATTAAAAGAAAAATATTTCATGTTTTGAGTTTTCTTTAATTCGGCCTATTTCTATCCTAAAATAAATAAACAACAATTGAATACACGTGGCATTCCCTGATTGGTCCACGGGGGATTGTTGACCCCGGTCAACTCCCTCGCGGACTCCTTCCTTTTCTGGAAGATGCGTGCCGCCCCGCCTTCTCCGATTTTTGCACGCGTCTCCAGGCTGGCGCTCACTCATACCCCGCGCCCGAATCCTTCATTGATCATCCCTCATCCTCGCCGGATCTTCCGCCATCAAATCCACGCTTTCTATAGCTGTCGCCACTCAACCCTAATCGCCCCTGTCACCCATTTATATCCCGACCTCCGCCGCCTCCGCGCCCTATCTTTGGAACGCCATTCTTCTTCCCGTGACCTCCAGAGCAAAGCCCGAGGTGACAGCTCGCGTTTACCCCTGTTGCAGTGAGGTGAGGGTGTCTCGTCCATCGATCCGGCGTGTCTCGCCGTAGTTGCTCCGCCGCCAGCGTCGAGCACCGAGCTTCAGGCCTTGACGCCCTTCGAAGCTACGACCAGGAGCAAGAGCAGCTCCAGCACAGTCTACTGCAGCCACCAGGTAGTCGATTAGTTCATCCATTTAGCGTAATTTTTGATTTCGCCCAAATTGTATCCCCGACGCATTTCTCCGATTCCGATCATCACGCCTCATATCTCGTTAATCGGAGCACCCCATCATCTTCGCCGTTCCCCCACGCACGTTCTTCGCCCCGCCATTCAACCCAGCTCGCCCCGGGGCTGGGAGTCAGGTCTCCTCCCTCCGCCGCTCGCCGGAGACCTTCCAGATCACCGCACCGTTCACATTCTGACGACCGCCCGAACGACTAAGGTAAATGTGTAGAAAGAATAGGTCGTCGCGACCTCAATCACTCAGGCTAAGTCAATCAAGAAGAAATCAATCACTCAAATCAGATAAAAACAAGCAAGCACAAAATAGAGCAATCTAGCTATAGGATTAACCTGGTATAGCTCCCAGGGTCGAACACAAGGAGCACGGATTGGCCTTGCGGCCTACGATGTAGTCAAAAATCCAAAAGAAGTCTTTTTTTAGTGGTTTTTATTTGTCTTTATATTTTTTTAGATTTTTTAAAAGATAAAGAAAATAGGATAAAGTAAATACAAGGCAACTTCAACAATTTATTAAACACTCCAAAAATAATGCAAAAATCAAGGAAAAATGGTTTTATGTTTTTTAAGTTTTTTACTGTTTTTGGTGAATTTTTGGAATTTTTCTAATGGGTAAATTATTTACTAAAAATCAAACAATGAGAAAAATAGAGGGTACTGTCCAGCAAGGCTTAAGACCCAAAAATAAAATAATTTTGGATCTCAAAAAGCCCTGAAGGTAATTTTCCTATAATCTAGAAAGAATAAGGAAAATTTAGGCACCCTAATTATTATTTTTGGATTTTCAATTTAATTTTTATAATTTTTATGAGTTTTGAGGGGTTTTTCAATTTTTAGGATTTTTAAGCGATGAAAAATCACAAAAAGTGGCTGGAAAATCAAACCACACACAAACAACAAGTCCTAATTTTTTTAGAATTTTTAGAGATGTTTTTATATTTTTTTGGTATTTTTAAAGTCAAACAGTGGCAAAAATAGGGGTTTTTGAATTTTTAAAAATAATAAATGAAATCAAAAATGTCCTCAAAAATCATAGAAATTCCTACACCATGGCAGGAGCCATGTGTCAAAATTTCATTGGATTTAAAGGTCGTTTGATATTTTATTCAAAAATAAAGGTGGGGCACTGTGCACAGGGACCTAAGTGCAAATACCCAAAAGTTCTGGGGTCCTGGTGCAAAATACCCAAGAAGTCACGTGTCAAGCACGTGCCTGGGGCACTCAGGGACCTAAATGTAAGAAAAATAAGTTCCGAGGGCTTATTGGTAACAAGTACCAAAAGTCCAGGGGCTTATATGCAAATATCCCAAAATAAAACGCACATGCGAATATAAAGTGTTCACAGGGGTATATATGCAAATAAACAACACTTTTTATTCAAAGAATAACATCCAGAACTACAGGGCTTAAGTCGCAAATAACCCAAGAAAACACGTGACGAAGCACGTGGCTCACAACTGGCAGGGGTATAAATGCAAATAACTTAAAGTACAGGGTCCATTATGCAAATAACCCAGAAAATAAACAACTGACTCGACAACTTACAGGATTAAAAATAAAACTACAAACTACGAGGGGGCCCTAAGATATTTACCCCTTTATTTGGCGACGGTTGGATAGACGCCACGTGGAAGATCGGGTGGTGGAGATGAGCGGCGCCTTTGACCTTGAGAAGCTTCGCCTGATCGAACGATGGAGGGTCCTCCACGTGGAAATCGGACGATCCTCGTGCGTAGTGGCCGAACCCTCGGTGAAGCAACGGCTGAGATCACACCGAGGCTGATCTGACGGTATCTGCAGCTCCCCGAACGAACGGTTGAGATCTGATCTGGAGCGCCGCGGTTGATCTGACGGTCGGAGAGGATGGTGGAGGAACTGGCGGCCGGCGAGCTTCGCCGGCCTCCTGCGTGTGCTGTAGTCCTCGTCGATCACTCCGGAGGTGCGGTCAAGCTTCCTCGTGAAGCTCCGCACCCGATGCAATGCTCCGCTGGAAGAGAGGAGCTCAGGAGAGCTCCGGCGACGTCGATGAACTGGAGCAGCTGTGCTCTGAAGCTTCGACCTCCAGATGAGGTCGATAGACCTGTAGACCTGCACAGACAGAAAGCTGGGTCGAGGGCAAAGTGCCTCGACCCGTCAGAGCGTGCGAAGGGTGAACGGTGCGGTGATCTGGAAGGTCTCCGGCGAGCGGCGGAGGGAGGAGACCTGACTCCCAGCCCCGGGGCGAGCTGGGTTGAATGGCGGGGCGAAGAACGTGCGTGGGGGAACGGCGAAGATGATGGGGTGCTCCGATTAACGAGATATGAGGCGTGATGATCGGAATCGGAGAAATGCGTCGGGGATACAATTTGGGCGAAATCAAAAATTACGCTAAATGGATGAACTAATCGACTACCTGGTGGCTGCAGTAGACTGTGCTGGAGCTGCTCTTGCTCCTGGTCGTAGCTTCGAAGGGCGTCAAGGCCTGAAGCTCGGTGCTCGACGCTGGCGGCGGAGCAACTACGGCGAGACACGCCGGATCGATGGACGAGACACCCTCACCTCACTGCAACAGGGGTAAACGCGAGCTGTCACCTCGGGCTTTGCTCTGGAGGTCACGGGAAGAAGAATGGCGTTCCAAAGATAGGGCGCGGAGGCGGCAGAGGTCGGGATATAAATGGGTGACAGGGGCGATTAGGGTTGAGTGGCGACAGCTATAGAAAGCGTGGATTTGATGGCGGAAGATCCGGCGAGGATGAGGGATGATCAATGAAGGATTCGGGCGCGGGGTATGAGTGAGCGCCAGCCTGGAGACGCGTGCAAAAATCGGAGAAGGCGGGGCGGCACGCATCTTCCAGAAAAGGAAGGAGTCCGCGGGGGAGTTGACCGGGGTCAACAATCCCCCGTGGACCAATCAGGGAATGCCACGTGTATTCAATTGTTGTTTATTTATTTTAGGATAGAAATAGGCCGAATTAAAGAAAACTCAAAACATGAAATATTTTTCTTTTAATTTTTTCTATTTTTTGGTGATTTTTATTTAATTTTTGGAAATAAAAATAAGGTAGCTATATATATAGGTATATGTACACTATATGGATTTTTATTTTTGATTTTTTTATTTGTTATTTTTATGTATTTTTAGGCCTATTTTATATTTTATTTATTTACACCATAAAATAAAGAATAAAATGGTATTTTTATTTTATTTTAATTATTTATACACAAGGGTGAAATAAATAATTGTATACATTTATATACATGGTATTTATATAATGTATTTTTGTATTTTCAATTTTGTGATTTTTATTTGATTTTTGTTTTGTTTCTTTTTATTTATTTTATTTACAAAATGTAACATGGAATATTTACAAAAAGTTAGAAAATAATTTTATTTATCTATAGGGTTAAATAAATACATTGGTGTGGTTTATGTACATGGTGAAGGAAGGGTATTTTTGATCTTTTTGCTTTTCATCTTTTTATTTTGTTTTTAATAGTTTCTAAATATACACACAATATGGACAAACATATTTTTGGGTGAGGAAAATATAATTTTATGTATTTACAGAAGTCTATACACATGAGCTCCTATCTCCCTCTACTTTGGCTTTTATGCGGTCAGGCCCATGCTGAGCCCTCCCTTGGGTTAGGTTGCTCAATATTTATTCTAAATATTTTCTCTCTTTTTCTTTTGTCTCTTTATTCTTTTATTTGTGCACAAAAACATGCTAATTATTACTTTTTACAAGATGCATGATTTTGGTAATTATTTCTATTTACGCATATCTACATGTATTTGCAAAGGTTTTTGTAGCTAAAATAATAGAATAAAGAGTGATGAATGGGTATTCATCACCCCCTATGCTTTAACTTTGCTAGTCCCTTAGCAAACACTTATTTGGAAAAGAAGTGAAAAAGAAAGAAAAAGAAAAAAGAGAGGAATGTACATGGATTTAAGCTAGTTATTAAACTTGCCTTTTATCAACTTGAAATATGGAGCTCGATTAGATCTTTAGATTATCAATGTGTCGGAACCTTATTTAGACTTAAACTTAAAACTTAACAGCCTCTAAGTTCCACCAATCTATGGGCAAGACTCCTCAATAAACCAGATCAGAACAAGTCTACATACACAAACTCTAATGACCATGAATCTTTCCATGCAGTGTAAGTGATAGTAGCTCCTCACCTCAGAAGTAATAAAGAAACAACCTCCCTCAACCTGGTAACTCTAATGCCTCTGTCTAGTAACTCTTTCCTCGAGAAGTGGGGTATTCCCTTCTAAGTTCAAGTGCAACCGGCTCAAGAAGAGGGGGAAGAAGTATAGAGTTTTGGAAGCTTAGCCAGTGTAGCTAAGTCTCCCGCTGCAAGCTTCATGAGATGTAACATGATACCATAAGCTTCTGCTTTGTACTCCGGTGGGGTTATTAAATTTTCAATCCGACCCACCACTTTTTTGGAGTTCTTTTTGCATTTTGCACATTTTTTTTTTCAAGTACTTCTGTACAACATATCTACATGGTGCAGCATATATAAGAAATTTTCCTCTTGAGCCAGTAGACTATCCCTCTTTTGAAGCTTTATTGCAACCCACAGCTTCTGTCTTTAGCTTTCAACACCACTAGACCAAGTTGAGGTGCACTTCCTTCACTATAAGAAGAAGAGAGGTTCCGCCTAGAAGTACTACCCTCATATGCTACCCCAAGCCAAGGAAAGCTGTCTCCTCACCACCTCATCCGTGAAGAGCCATGTGTAAGGTGCTGGTGCAAGTTAAGCCATTGTCTCTGAGAGTCATGCGTGTGTTGTTAAGTGCTCTACTTAGGCTCATTAAGATGACATATGTTCATAGCCTAGTGGACTCAAAGAATTAAGTCACCATGGACCTGAAAAGCCTTAAATCTAAGCCCTCTAAGGTTCCTCTTAAAGTTAAGTGGATTAAGATCTTATTCAAGCTCCATTTCTCAATTTAATTCCAGGCTTAGTTTAAATGTCAACTCTCATCCAGGAAAAACTATATATGTACACAAGATGCTATTTACAAATGTTTTACAATCATGCAAAATTTTTGAAAAAATATTTTGAAATAATGAATGGATGATGCATGAAGTGCAAGTTTTGCAAAAAGATATTTAAATTTTTTTTTTTTTTTGCAAACCTTTTATTTCAAATCATTTTGGAAAAATTTTTGTACTATATACATAATTTTGATAAGAAAATATTTACACAAGCTTTACACAAAAAGTTTTTGTGCAAATAAAAGAATGTTTGTGTGTATTAAAAAATTTTAAAAATTTTGTGAATTTTTAGCCATTTTATTAACACACTCACACAAAGTACGAGTTATGGCTAAAGTATATATGAAATATATACACCCCCCCTATACTTAGCTCGAACGATGTCCTCAGAGTGATCAAGAGCGATGAAGAAGACACAACTCGTGCTTAGCAAAGGGGAGTGAAAAGGAATGGCTAAGTACAGGAACGAATAAATGAATAGCATGAGAGGAACTCGGTGGTTTCCCCCTATACTTAGGATTAACTAATCCTAAGTATAGAAAGCTGTACATGAAGGGAAAGCCGAGTGAAGAAGATACAGAATCTACCCCCCCTATACTTAGGGTAAAATATCCCTAAGTATAGGCAGCAAAATAGGAGCAGAAAGAATGAAAAGAATACTCGCAGGTCCGACATCCCCCCTATACTTAGGGTAAAGTACACCCTAAGTATAGCATAATCACAGGATGAGAAAAGGGATGTGGGACTAGAGAATAGAATGATATAGACAACTGGATCTATACAGGTGGAGGAACAGTGAAAATCAGGCGTGAGATGCACAAGATGTGAGTCAAGAAACCACATCTCACGCAAAATGAATAGCGGCAATAATAACGTCCCGCGGCCCATGATCTAGAAATGGTTTGAGCCGCTGGCCGTTCACTCGGAAGGTACTCTCAGAAGATAACTCAGATATATCAATGCTACCGTTATCGTGTACCTTTCTGACCAAATAGGGTCCTTTCCATTTGCTCTGTAGCTTCCCTGGAAATAATCTAAGCCTTGCATCAAACAGCCATACCTTCTGTCCAATCTCAAAATGCTTGTGGCTGATATGAGAATCATGCCACTCCTTCACTTTCTCCTTATAATGTAGGCTGTTTGAGAAAGCTGCATCTCTAAGCTCTTCCAAGGCGGCTAACTCTGCCCTCCTCTGGTCTCCTATACCATTTGGATCCATAAGAATATCTGTGACTGCCCAAAGTGACTTGTGCCTCAACTCAACAGGTAAATGGCACGGCTTGCCATAAACGAGGCGAAAGGGAGATGTGCCCAATGGTGTCTTGAAAGACGTCCTATATGCCCACAAGACCGAGTCCAAAAGCTGTGACCAATCCTTTCGGTCTGGGCGGACGACTTTCTGCAATATAGTCTTAATCTCCCTATTCGACACTTCGGCTAGACCATTCGTCTGTGGATGGTAAGGTGTGGCAACACGATGATCTATACCAAACTCGCTAGCAAGGGCCTTTACCTGGTCGTTGATGAAATGAGATCCCCCATCAGAAATCAGAACTCGTGGAACCCCGAACCGTGTGATGATGTGCTTCCTTAAAAATCTGCAAACTGTTCTCGCATCAGCGGCTCGGGCGGGGATTGCCTCAACCCAACGACTAACATAATCTACGGCCAACAGAATGTACTCAAATCCCTGACTCTTAGGGAATGGACCCATGAAATCGATGCCCCATGCGTCAAAAACCTCACAGAAATGAATGGGCTGCATCGGCATCATATCACGTTGTCCACAAGTGCCCATCCTCTGACAGTCAGTACACCTCTTCACGAACTCATCAGAGTCCTTGAAGAGTGTAGGCCACCACAAGCCGGATTGAAGCACTTTCTGTGCCGTTCTCCTCCCAGAATGATGTCCTCCTGCCTCAAGCTTGTGGCAGTAAGTGAGGATACTATGATGTTCCTCCTGAGGAATACACCGACGCCAGATGCTATCCCCTCCTTCGTGGTAAAGGATGGGATCCTCCCAGTGGTAGGACTTAGCCTTCGCAAGGAAGGTCTCAATCCTCTGCTTGGGCCAGTCTTGTGGGACTTTCCCAGCAACGAGAAAGTTCACAATATCAGCATACCACGGGAGTGAGGCGATAGCAAGGATTGCCTCGTCTGGGAAGGTATCACAAATGGGATCAATCTGCTCAGAATCCTCAGGCTGCTCTAGTCGGGAGAGATGATCCGCCACCACATTCTTGACTCCAGGTTTATCCTTGATCTCAATGTCGAACTCCTGGAGTAGAAGGATCCATCTAGTAAGTCTGGCCTTGGCATCCTTCTTTGACATGAGGTACCTGATGGCGGTGTGGTCAGTATACAAAGTCACTCTAGATCCAATGATATATGATCTGAATTTATCTAGGGCAAACACTACTGCTAGCATCTCCTTCTCTGTGACTGTATAATTCCGCTGGGCGGGATCCAATGTGCGGCTAGCATAGTGTATGGCAAACGAAACTCCATCCCTCCTCTGTCCTAGCACGGCCCCTACGGCAAAATCAGAGGCGTCCGTCATGATCTCGAATGGGAGAGACCAATCTGGCGGCTGAAGGACAGGAGCCTCAATAACACATTGCTGGAGAGTTTCAAAGGACGAAAGACACTTGTCATCGACAAGGAACTCGGTGTCTTTCGTCAAGAGGTCAGTCAACGGTCGGGCAATCTTGCTGAAATCATGAATGAATCTCCTATAAAAACCAACGTGCCCTAGAAATGACCGTAGCTGCTTTAAATTAGACGGCGGTGTGAGTTTTCTAATGACGTCAACCTTGGCCGGATCAACCTCCATGCCTCTGTTGGAGATGATGTGGCCAAGCACCGTCCCTTGAGTCACCATGAAGTGACTCTTTTCCCAAGACAGAACTAAGCGGGTAGCAATACATCGCTGGAGCACTCGGTCTAGGCAGTCAAGACAGGAATCGAATCCGTCGCCGTAAACCGAGAAGTCGTCCATGAAGACCTCTAAACACTCCCCTACCATGTCCGAAAAGATCGACAACATGCACCTCTGAAAAGTCGCAGGGGCGTTGCATAGCCCAAATGGCATGCGTCGAAAAGCGTATGTACCGAAGGGACAGGTAAAGGTGGTCTTCTCCTGATCCTCAGGAGCGATGGCCACTTGATTGTAGCCTGAGTACCCATCCAGGAAGCAGTAATGGCTCTTCCCTGCCAGTCTCTCTATGATCTGATCAATAAAAGGCAAGGGGAAGTGGTCCTTCTTGGTGGCCTGGTTGAGTCTCCTGTAGTCAACGCAGACCCGCCAAGAGGTGGGTACTCGTGTAGCGATCTCCTCTCCCGACTCACTGATCACAGTCGTGATGCCCGTCTTCTTGGGCACCACATGCAAGGGGCTAACCCACTTGGAGTCGGAAATGGGATAAATAAAATCTGCACTCCACCATTTTGATATTTCCTTCATAACAACCTCTCTTAGGTTGGGGTTCAGTCGCCGCTGGAACTCACGCGACGGCTTTGCCCCTTCCTCGAGATAGATATGGTGGGAGCATAACGAGGGACTAATCCCATGGAGATCGGCTACGCTCCATCCAATTGCCTTGCGGTTCTTTTCAAGAACCTCCATCAGACGGGATTCTTGTTCTCCAGTCAGATCGGCAGAGATGATGACTGGGTACATCTCAGACTCTCCCGCAAGGAATCTATACTTCAGCGAAGTAGGGAGCGGCTTTAGCTCTGGACAGCTGGGTGCTGGCAAATCCGGCTTCTGAAGAAGATGTGTGTATGCGGACAATTCTGCCAAATTTGCCTGGGAAAATGATAACGAACTCTCACAAACTGGATCTGGAGAAGGCGGGTCCTCTGCATTGTCTCTGTTCTGTTCTGCCTCTACCTCCTCCTCATCTATAGGCTCAGGGGGATTCAGATCTTGCATCTGATCATCACAATGTGCCCAATCAGATTCTGAATCCGAGGGATCTATATCAGACTCGGTGGTATCAGTACCACCAGAGAACAATGTGGCATCAGCACCACCATCACAAAACACTGTGCTGCGATCGAGGACCGGCTCTGCTGCCGCTATGGTATCCTGTACCAGGTCTGTGCTCTTCAGACGATCTTCTGCTATTATCTCTGCATCAGATGTATCTGAATATGAGAGGATGGTCTGTGCTGCAGGATCTGCCCAAATTGCCTCATCATCTGTGATCACAAAATCACAGTCCTGGTGGATGTCTGGCTCCGCGTCTGTCAGCTGCTCGGAATCTGTACTCCCATGTGAGCGGGATCTATCTCTGGCTCTGTGGTCCTTAACCGTCTCTATTTGTATACTCTCGCCCTGAACGCGAAAGTACACCTTCCCACTGTCATGGTCAGTCACCGCCTTGGCTGTGGCCAAGAACGGGCGACCGAGGATGATGGGGGAATCGGTCAACGAATCAGGGGTCTCCATGTCCAGCACTACGAAGTCCACGGGGAATTGCAAACCCTGAATCGTGACGACAACGTCTCGCAACAACCCCTTTGGCCTCTTGACAGACCGATCAGCAAACTGAAGGTATGTCCTGCTCTGTCTAAGAGTGCCCAACTCTAAGTGGTCGAGAAGGGCTGCCGGAAGAAGGTTGATCGACGATCCGCTATCTAAGAGAGTACGGTCGAACCTCTGCTCACTAATCTGACATCTGACATACGGGGCCCCTAAATCTGGCCTCTTAGTCGGCAGATGGTTCTGGATCGCGTAACACGTGGCTTTTGTTAGCACATGAATTTCTGCGGTCTTGTTCCTCTTCTTCCTCCTGACTGTGGTCCTATCTCTTAGGGATCGCTGAAGAAGAGGAATGTGCTGTAAAGCCTCATTGAGGGTCAGCTGGATGTGAAATCAGTCTATCATGCCCTGGCTGAACTCCTCCTGCTCTCTCTTTTTTGGATCTTTTTCTTTTTTCTTCCCCTTCCCCAACTCAAGGGCTCTAGGAAAGGGGATCACAGGGTCCTTCTCAGATGAAGGACTAGGAATAGGCCTAGACGGTTCGATGACCAGATCCTCACAAACATCATTCACCACAGTGGGATCAGAAGAAACTAAACCTTTTCCTTTATTCAAATCAGAGTTCTGAGATACATTCATGCGAGGAAAGACAACATTTCTATCAGAATAAATGTTGGTGGCCTCAGTACCACCTCTAGTTGGCTCTACAACTAGACGTCTTGCGGCCTCAGTACCGCTGGCTGGCTCGGCTCTGCTGGTGGCGTCAGTACCACCTCCTCGATGTGGTGAAACGGTGGCCTCAGTACCGCCGGTGGAATCAGCATTTCGGGTGGCATCAGTACCACCCTCATCATGATGTGCGGCTTCAGTACCGCTCTCCTCTTCCTCCTCTGGCGCTCTAGATGAATCCTCGTGTTGTCGCTCAGATGAGGCGCCGCCTGCTGGTCTTCTACCGCTCCTAAGTGTAACAAAATCAGCATCAAATAAATCCGATGATATATCATCAAATGAGTTACTAGGAGTGGTAGGCGCAGTGTGAACTACCTGCTCAGATTTCCTTTTCAGGCTATTTGGGTTAGGCTCGATCTGTGCAGGGATGGCGGCCTTCCCTCTCATCAAGTCCCGCATCTCCTGGCGGAACTCGTCCATCTCCCGTCTAAATGTAGCCTGTTGCTCTGTGAAGAGGCGGGCTAGATCATCCATGGCGGGGCTCTCATGGGAGCCCGACGGGTTGCCTCTCTGGTAATGAGGCTGCTGGACCTGGTGCTGCTGTGGCTGAGAGGGGTAAGAGGAATGATGCTGCTGCTGGTGAGCCTGCTGCTCACGTCTCCAATTCTGTCCCTGCTGCTGGTAGGGACGAGGTACGAAGGATGATGGCTGGTGTGACTGGTAGGCTGGGGACTGCTGCTGCTGGTGATCTCTCTGCTGAGAGTACTGCCCACCCTGACCGGCTGGCTGCTGCTGGGGCTGGTTACCCCCATTCCCCCATCTGAATCCGGGATGGTCTCGTCGGATTCCAGGTTGAGGACGGTCATACCAAATCCCGTTGACATCCATCAACGGCTCTGCATCGTATGGGGCTGGTGGTAGTACTTCCAGAGGCTGATCCGGCTGATATACCACCATCTGTAAGTCTGGAGATGGTGGTGACTGGTAGGAGGGCTGCTGCTGCTGGTACGGCTCCGCCTGTACAAGGTGAACTTGTCTAGGCTGCTGCAAGGAGCTGGAGCGCTGGGACGAGCTGCGGCTGCCGCCGGAATCGCCTCGCGACAGAAGACGGGGCTGAGGAGTCGTCTGTGCCTCCTGAAGACACAAGAGCTGGGTCTTCATGTCGCTCAGAGTTTGTGCCATTTGCTCCATCTGAGTTATGCCCTGGCACTGCTTCTTCTCGATGATTTCCATGCGGTCCAACTTCTCGCTGATAATCACCATGTCCGCAGCGGCCGACTCTGCCTGTGCGGCCGCAACTGTGGACGAGCTGGATGGACCTGCATCGACCCGTGCTATCCGCTGATACTGCACGGGTCCTGGCGGCTGCTGAGATCTCTGTGTGTATAACCGAGTCTGGGACATCACCATGTAATTTTCTGCCATCTCCTCGTAGATGGCCCAGACTTGGTTGTGGTCCTTGGCAAAGTAGGACCCGCCGCAAGAAGCATTCACCAGACCCTGAAGTTCTGGCGTCATCCCACTAAAGAAGCTTTGAACTAGGTTCGGCTTCGAAATGTCGTGGTGTGGGCATCTATCCAGAAGCTCTCTGAACCTCTCCCATGCCTCGTGAAATTGCTCGTTAGGGAGCATGGAGAAGTTATTGATCAGGGCCCTTGCTGCATTCGTCCGCCCGAGTGGATAGTACTTGTTTAAGTACTCGGTGCGGAGCTGATCCCAGGTGTAAACAAACTTCCCTAAATGTTTCAGCCAGGCGGCTGCTCTATCTGCCAGTGAAAAAGGGAAGGCCATCATCCGAATCGTATCTTGGTCCACATGACGGTCGTGGACAGTGCTGCAGATCATCAAAAACTCCTGGAGATGGAGATGGGGCTCCTCAGTGGCAAGTCCGTGAAAATGAGGAAGCATCTGCAGGGTGTTGGGAGGGAACTTGAAATCCCCCACGATAGCTGGTACCACCACCCAATGGTGCATCAGTGTAGATCCGGGGTTGTGTAACTCCCGCATCGTTCTCGGTGGTCCCGCTGCTGCGGCTGCTGCCGTTGCGGCAGCCGCTGCTGCGGCTGCTGCCTCTGCATCAGCATCAGGAATATCTTCAGGCTCGCTCGGCTCGTCTCGCTCTCTTCGGAGTCGCTCCATCTCCCTTCTCATCTCAATCATAAAAGCTCCCTGATCGCGGAGTTGCTGCTGAACTGTCTCTAATGATGCGATCAGGGTGGAGTTGATCGCCCCTTGGTCAAATACGACATGCTGCTCTCCCTGCTGACCTCCGGGGTAATCATCTGCTCTGGCGGCCATGCCGACGTCTGCAAAATCAGATGAGCCCAACTCAGGTTCTGTCAAATCAGTTCGTCTTGCCTCGGGCTCATGTCTCTCAGTAGGAAAAGAAAGGGGGTCGAGGGGGAACAGGGAGGAATCGTACTCGGGCCCGGAGAGCTGGTCTTGACTCTCACGGGCCAACCTAGATGATGAGGTAGACGCGCCTGAAAGCGGTGCAGCCAGAGGCTGCCTAAGAGATCGTCTACCCATCATCTTGATCTGGCGAGTAGGGCGGATGGGATCTGGAAAAAAATATGATCACAAAGCAAACCCCCTGTTCACCAACGCAACACAATGTAAAGACCGTGAAAGCTCGGTCAATTTATCTTGTCAATTTTATTGGGTGAGCGATTACGTGACCTGCTGGGATACCCGATACTCTCTCAACCGACTGTCCCGCACCGAAGAGTCGGTAATCAGTCGAGATGAGCACCGGAGGGCTTTACCTAGTGTTCGGGTCACTCTCTCGCACAATCAAACCAAACAATGAGGGGGTTGCTCTCCCCAAGACAAAATTTTTTTTAATGTGAGTGTCTTTTAGGGTCAATAATGTTATCCAGTCCCAATTTTTTGTTTTTCTTTTTATATTTTTTTCAATTTTTCAAAATAAATACAAGCGGCCTAACGAATTTTCCGATTCTCCTGATGATTAAGCCAAAAACAGAGGGAGAAAACGAAAAAGCCGATGCGCGAAGAAATCAATGATGCATGCAGAGAAAGAAATGCGTACCTTGTCTCCAGCACTCTACATGCAAGTGATCCGCGCAGAATTTAAAAACAGAATTAAAACTACCTAAATGATGCAACGGGAAAAACCGAGTCCTAGATGAGCAACTTCTATTGATCGTGAAGAACAATAGTTAGCTAACCGAATCGAGTCCGGAGTCCGATCTTGGGAGTCACTCGGTGCCCGCCACAACGGGTCCTGCCAGCGCTGTATGTGACTCCTCACGGCACGTGGTCTCAAATCCAATTAAACTAACTTTTTCAGTGAATTTTATTAAGGTCCAATTACGTTCTATAGGAACAGATATTCTCTTAGGTGTTGGGCCTTAGAAATTTACGTCACAAGCAAGAGAAATTCCTAAATCTAGGGGCTCGAGAAAAACCGCGTAAACACCGGAAAAGGCAGCTAGCTATAAAACCACGATAAAAGCCGCGCAAAACCAAATGGGTCCCCCGAGCACACCGGTGCTCGGCGAAACAGGCCCGAATAATGTTCAAGTGTCCACAGAGTCCAAGAGTCCTAAATTATTACAAGAAATAATTGTTCTCTCTCTCTCTCTCTCAGAATATAAAATTTCTTCTCCTCTCTCTTCCTGCTCTTCTTCCCGTGCGGGTCCTCAAAAAGTGTACTCCAAGTTCTCCACGCAGTACCTCGCACAAAAATTAGAAAGAGAGAGTGTCAGAAAACAATTATAGTAGAGAGAGACAATAAGGAAAAATGACTACAAAGCCGTGCTCCCCGGCAACGGCGCCATTCTGGTAATCACATTTTTAAGCGATGAAAAATCACAAAAAGTGGCTGGAAAATCAAACCACACACAAACAACAAGTCCTAATTTTTTTAGAATTTTTAGAGATGTTTTTATATTTTTTTGATCCACGACTCGGTTCGCAGGCGCCATCCCCATCTTCCCGAACTCCCTCGTCGATATAACTACACTGTTACCCCTCCTTTTTCGACACATTTGGCTCTGCCACCTCCTCCTGCATACCCAACCTCCTTTCCCAGAGTAACAGTAACGGTAAATGAGGGTGAGGGATCCCTTTGCGAGCGTGGAAACCTTAGGTACGGTGAGGAGAACCTCAAGCTCTGCCGCAAGGAGCCGAGCCCCTGGCTGTGCCGGCCATCGAGGCTAGAACCCCCCTGTAGACTCCATCTACATCCCCATGCACTCTCCTTCGCCTTCAAGTAGCTTCTTCACCTTCCATTTCCAATCGAATCCATCTTACATCCGCGGAACAGAGTAGCTCCGACGAGCTCCCATTTTTCATCATTCCACGCACCTCTGACGTGACTCCACCTCGCTCCGACTACCCTCTACTTCTACGCTTCTCCGCACACTCTTCCATCGATTCTAATCACCGGATTAGAATCTATTAGCAGGTCCTATCCTCCTCCTTCGACAAGACCTATCCCAATCACCAATCCCATCGATTCGTGATGTTCCTGACGCTCTAACCTTTGCCGGAGTATCGTCCTCCGAGCCTACATAGTATACTGTAGGGTTGGAGCACACTTGGGCCACATTTGGAGGTCGAAGAGACTGCGGGAAGGGTCCTAGGGTCTCGGTCACCGCCATATCCTCTCGTTTGGTCCTAGGCCCACCGGAGTCTTCATGGAGCTGCGGAGCGTCGTCACTGATCAATTCCATCCATCTACCGCTTGAGAGAGTGTCGGAGCCGTGCGCAGTCGATGGAAGAAACTCGTCGGAGGCGAGTTCTTCCCTGATCATCCTGACATTGCCTCTACCATCCGATCGAAGGAGGTTCCAGGTCTAATCCCATCCTTCCCTTCACGGAAGATCCTCGATCATCCGATCCATCTGAGGGTTGCTTCACAACCGTCCATCGTCGAAAAGGTATCGGTAGATCTCAGCCGTTCATCGATAAGTGGACCTCCTCCTATCGTTGGATTGCTCTTTAATAAAGGGTAAATTATACTTAGACCCTTCTCTCTTCTAAATTTACTTTCTGATCATGTAAATATGTGTTGGAGTTAGTTTTATTTTGGACTTTTTGCAATTAAACTTTTGCATTCTCATTTTTTGCATTTTTGTCCAATCGATGTGAACTCACGTGTAGTGTCACGCGCTCTTCTGGTGCTTTTTCTTTTTATGCCCTGTACTTCTTGGTTGTTATATCTAGAATGAAATCTTTTTAGTATTTGCATTTATGCCTCTCTAAGCATGTGTCATGTGTATTGCATGTGGTTTCCTAGTTATTTTGCAGATCTGATCTTGATTTTTTTTATCGTATTATATTTTGGACTGTAACTTTTGAATAATTGCAAGTAGGTCCCTATTTGTTGTTGGTGTTGTTTTTAATCAAACAATTACTAGATTAACTCCAAAAATTCCATAAAAATTACAGTTAGCTCATGCTAACATGTAATATTTATGGTAATTTTTATGACTCATTAGTTTTATTTGATATTTTCTAAAAATCAGAAACCCCTAAAAAGTGTCCTGTCTATTTTCTAAAATACCAAAATATTATAAAAATGGTCTCAAAAATTCTATAAAAATTCCTGTAAATTCATTTTTTGTGTTTTCACTTCAGTACAAATTTTGTTGTATTATCTCTCTTAGAAACCCTAAAAAACCAAAAACTCTAAAAATCTTATAAAAATAATAAAAAATCTAAAAAATAAAAAAAGTTTTCTGTTCCTTCTTGTAGTCCTTTTTATTTACTTTTTCATGAAAATATAACCAGGACATTTGGGCAATTTTAGTATTTTAAATCTACCTTTTGGTCTAGGCTGTACATTATTTTCCCTATTTGTCTTTCTTTCATTTTATAAAATCATATAAAAATCAGGAAAATGCCATAAAATTGTAAAAAACATATGTATATTTGAAGAACATAAAAAAGTTATTTCATGTTTTTGAGCATTTTTACTCTTATAAAAATTGTAGAAACTAGTTGGTAGCTTTGTTTGCTTGTTTGTTTTCTTATTAGAAACTAAAAAAAATACAAACTAAAAACAACAAAAATATGCATTTTCTGATCTGATCACCGACTACTTTGTAGGTTTTACTCGTGCTCCTTGTGTTTCACCCCGGTCGCTATACCAGGTTAAATAAATAGCGGAGACCGCTGATCGTTTTTATCGACTTATCTGTTTGATTTTATTCCTTGATTATTTGATCTTGTATGGTCTTGATTCTTCTTGATTGATCACGCCTTGTGATTCGGGTCACAAGGACCCGTAGATATTACTCAACCCGAGTTGCCTGGCATGTCATCACTTCTCACCCCCATCTCAGGTCACAGGCTGACCATAGCAGCAACAGCTCTTCCCAGCACTCCGCCTAGTACCGCCAGGTTCACCACATTAAAGCGGAGCCAGTTCAGCCGTTGCAACAGTAGTACTCTCAGCCACTACCATCTTAAGACACTCAGATGATGGTGTATCAGCAGGATCAGCCACTGGCAGTTCTTCCCCCATTCCCTTATGAGTAGGAGCCGTTGATGGAAGTCAACAAGATTTGGTATGATCAGCAGCAGCTCGGGATCCGTCGAGATCAATCCCAAATTCAGGTGGTCTACCGGAGGCACCTCATACCAGTAACAGCCTCCAGCTTAGGGTGGATAGTTCAGCCAGCCGCAGCAACAACCCCAATACTCCCACCAGCCATAGTATCACCAGTTGGATCCTCATCCCTATCAACAAGGACAACAGTGGAGGCAACAACCTTAGCAGCAGTTCACTCATCCTCCCCCTCACCAGTTCCAGCAGCTGCCTCAGCAGCAGTTCAATCAACCTCCCCCTCAACAGTTCCAGCAGCAGCCTCATTTCTAGTGAAGCAACCCGTCTGATTCTCATGGTCCAGCCTATGAGAAATCTGGCCCTTGACAATCTAGCCCCCCTACTCTCAGACCAGCAGACATCCTTTAGGCGGGAGATGGATGAGTTTTGCCAGGAGATGAGGGAGATTATAAAGGTCAAGGCCTCCATACCCGTTCCGATCGAGCCCAACCCGAACAACCTCAAAAGGAAGTATGAGCAGATATTATTCACAGAGACCACAACTCCTAGTGATTCATTGGGTGATATTTCTTCAAACATATTTGATGTTGACTTTGTTACACTTAGGAGCAGTAGGATGCCAGCCGACGGTGCCTCGTTTGAGCGACGATCCCACGATGATCCAGGAGCGCTTAACGAGAGGACAACGGTGTTGATGCCGCTGATGACGGTAGTGCTAAAGCCACCAACGACGTTGATCCAGTTGAAAGTATTGAAGCCGTCATTTCTCCAGATGCAGTCGGTGGTACTGACGCTGGTACTGAGGCCGTCATTTCTCCAGATGCAGTCAGTGGTACTAACGCCACCATTCCAGTTGATGCTGAACCAGAGCGATGTGCTGATGTCGTGAAGATAGATGCCGTGGGTGGTACTGATGCCACCAGTTCTTATGTTGTTGTGTTTCCACCAGTTTTTGTATCTCATGACTATTTTAAAAAGACAAAAAAATTAACAATGGAAAGATTTCTTTATCTACTGCGAGTCCATCTATGTTGCATGATGATCCTTGTATGGGCTCCATTCTTTCACAACAACAGGAACCTATTCGTAGCCCTCTATCTGAGGAGCGCCAAGCTATCCCTTCCCTTAAGCACTCCACTTGGCGAAGGGGAATAAAAAAGAAAATCCAAAAAAGAATCAGCAGTTAGAGTTCAGCCAGCATATGATAGACATATTCCATATCCAGCTGACTCTACAGAAAGCACTTGAGCACATCCCTCTCTTGTAGAAGAACTTGAGAGAGATGACCACTCTTCGTAGGAAGAGAAGGAACCATGAGGCAGAAATCCATGTGCTCACCCGTGCAACTTGCTTTGCGATCCAGAACCATTTGCTAGCCAAGAGGCCAGATGCAGGAGCTCCCTATGTCAGATGCCACATTCATGAGCAGAGATTTGATCGGACTCTATTAGACAACGGCTCTTCCATCAAGCTTCTTCCGACAGCCTTACTCGACCAATTCTAGTTTGGCGCTCTTAGACAGAGCAAGACAATCCTTCAGTTTGCTGATCGATCTGTCAAGAGGTTGAAGGGGTTGTTGAAGGACATGGTCATCACAATTCAAGGCATGAAATTCCCTGTGGACTTCATTGTGTTGGGCATGGAGATCCCTGAGTCTGTGACAGATACCCCCATCATTCTAGGCCACAACCAAGTCGGTGTCCGACCATGATAGCGGGAAGGTGTACTTTAACGTCGATGACGAAAGTATACAAATAGAGACGACCGACGAGATCAGAATGTGAGATTCAGCTTGCTCAGAGTAGTATAGTGATGCAGAGTAGACGATAGAGGTAGAACTAGACGTCAACCAAGAGTGTGATTTTGTGATCACTAATGATGAAGCTGCTTGGTCAAAACTCGTTTCATGAGCCCTTCTCTCACCTTCAAACACTGCAGATTTACCGCTTCTAGCAAAGGAGAGTTCAGAAAGCACATTCTTGCTGAGGACACCTTCGAAGCTGACGACCACGTTCAGGATAACAAATCAGATTTTGTTTCTCGTGCTTCTGATTCAGATCCCTCGAATTTAAACATAGACTGGGATGATTTTGGTGATTATTTGCCTTGTTTGATTCCTATAGAGCCAGCAGCTAGGGTGGCGATTGATCCAGCATCGAGTACAAACATATCAGCAGGGCCATCTTTACTAGACATTCATGATCAACGAGAGTTTTTACATTCAAATCTAGTTGCCTTCACGCAGACATTCCAGAAACCAGATTTACCAGCTCCCAGTTGCCTAGAATTAAATCCCTTTCCACAGTTGCTGGAGTATAGATTCCTTGCAGGTGAGCATGAGATGTACCTACTCATATCTCAGCAGATTTGACTGGAGAGCAAGAATCTCGTTTGATAGAGGTTCTTGAATGGAACCACAAGTTGATATGATGGAGAGTAGCTGATCTCTAGGGGATAAGTCCGGCCCTGTGCTCCCACCATATCTATCTCGAAGAGGACGCGAAGCCATCGCGTGAGTTCCAGCGACGACTGAATCTGAATCTTTGGGAGTTGGTCATGAAAGAGATATCAAAATGGTGGAGCATCGATTTTGTCTACCCCATCTCCGACTCTAAGTGGGTTAGTCCATTGTTTGTGGTGACCAAGAAGATGGGCATCACCACAGTTGTGAGTGACTCTGGAGAGGAGATCCCTACCCGAGTACCCACTTCTTGGAATCTCTGTGTGGACTACAGAAAATTGAATCACGCCTCCAAGAAGGATCATTTCCCGCTGACTTTTATCGATCAGATTATAGAGAGGCTAGTTGGGAAGAGTCATTATTGTTTCCTTGATGGGTACTCTGGCTATAATCAGGTGGCCATAGCTCTCGAAGACCAGGACAAGATGACATTCATCTGTCCGTTTGGGACTTACGCTTTCATATGGATGCCCTTTGGTCTATGTAATGCCTCGGCGACATTCCAAAGGTGCATATTGTCCATCTTCTCGAACATGGTGGGTGACTGCTTTGAGATCTTCATGGATGATTTCTAGGTCTACGACAATGGGTTTGATGCTTGTTTTGATTACCTAGACCAAGTGCTTTAGTGCTGCATTGAGGTGCAGCTTGTTTTATCCTGGGAGAAGAGTCACTTCATGGTGACTTAGGGGATCATGCTTAGTCATATCATCTCTAACAAGGACATGGAGGTTGATCCGGCCAAGGTGGATATCATTAGGAAACTCAATCCATCGTCCAACCTGTGGCAGTTGTGTTTTTTCTGGGGCATGTTGGTTTCTACCGATATTTTATTCAGGATTTCAGCAGGATTGCCCAACTGCTTACTGATCTCCTGATGAAAGACACCGAGTTCATTGTAGATGATAAGTGTCTTGCGTTGTTTGAGACTCTCAAGAATCTAATTGTTGAGGCTCATGTCCTTCAGTTGCCAGTTGGTCTCTCCCAATCGAGATCATGACGGATGCCTCTGATTTTGCCATGGGGGTCGTGCTAGGATAGAGGAGGGACGGTTTACCATTTGCCATTCACTACGCTACCCGTACATTGGATGCTGCCCAACGGAACTACATAGTCATAGAGAAAGAGATGCTAGCCGTAGTATTTGCCTTGGACAAGTTCAGATCGTATATTATTGGATCCAAAGTGACTATCTATACTAATCATACCGCCATCAGGTACCTCATGGCAAAGAAGGATGCCAAAGCGACATTGACTAGATGGATCCTTCTATTCCAGGAGTTAGATGTTGAGATTAAGGATAAGCCTAGAGTTAAGAATGTGGTGGCAGATCATCTCTCCCGATTAGAACACCTTGATGTATCTGAGTAGATTGAGACCATTACAGAGACCTTTCCAGATGAGGCGATCCTTGCTATCACCTCGCTCCCATGGTACACTGACATTGTGAACTATCTTATTGCCAAGAAATTTCCACAAAGTTGGCCCCGGCAGTGACTTGATACCTTCCTCGTGAAGGACAAGTCGTACCATTGGGAGGATCCCATCCTTTATCATGAAGGAGGGGATAGTGCCTGGCGTCGGTGCATTCCTCAGGAGGAGCACCACAGCGTGCTCACATATTGCCACAAGCTTAAGGTAGGAGGACATCATTCTGGGAGGAGAACAACACGGAAAGTGCTCCAATCTGGCCTATGGTGGTCTACCATCTTCAATTATTCTAATGAATTCATTAAGAGGTGTACTGACTGTCAGAGGATGGTTACCTGTGGACAGCGTGACATGATGCTGATGCAACCCATTCACTTCTTTGAGGTCTTTAATACATGGGACATTGATTTCATGGGTCCATTCCCTAAGAGTCATGGATTCGAGTACATTCTATTGGTTGTTTACTATGTGAGTCGTTGGGTTGATGCCATTCCTATCCGTATCGCAGATGCTAGGACTGTTTGCAGATTTTTGAGGAAAAATATCATTTCACGGTTCGGGGTGCCTAGAGTATTGATATCTGATGGGGAGGTCTCATTTTATCAACGGCAAGGTAAAGGCCCTTGCTAATGAGTTCAGCATAGACCATCGAGTTGCCACTCCTTGTCACCCTCAAACCAATGGTCTTGCTGAAGTATTGAACATAGAGATCAAGACGATACTGCAGAAGGTAGTCCATCTAGACCGAAAGGATAGGTCACATCTTTTGGACTTGATCTTGTGGGTATATTGGACTTCCTTCAAGATGCCTTTGGGTACGTCTCCCTTTCGTCTCGTTTATGGCAAATCATGCCATTTACCTACGAAGATTAAGCATAAGTCACTTTGGTCTGTCACTGAGATATTATTGGATCCAGAGAGTATAGGTGATCAAAGAAAGGCATAATTGGCAGCCCTGGAGGAGCTTAGAGATACTGCCTTTTCGAGTAGCCTACAATATATAGAGCGATTGAAGATATGGCATGATTCTCACATCAGGCATAAAAAGTTTGAGCCAAATCAGAGAGTATGGTTATTCGACGCTAGGCTTAGCTTATTTCTAGGGAAATTGTAGAGTAAGTGGAAGGGACCGTACTTAGTCCGAAAGGTGCACAACAATGGTAGTATCGACATATCTGAGAAGTCATCTGAGTCCATCTTGCGCGTTAACAGTTAGCACCTTAAGCCATATCTAAGATCATATCAGCTGATCGTTGACATTGCTCCTATTCATTTTGTATGAGATGTGGTCTTTGACTCACATCATTTGCATCTCATGCCTGATTATCACCTTCTTCCACCCTTGTATAGATCCCGATGTCCATATCGCACATTCTTTTGTCTAACACCCACCTCCATCTTATGATTATGCTATATTTAGGGTGCACTTTACCCTAAGTATAGGGAGGTGTCAGATTTTTTTATTATTCTTTTGATTCTTTTTACCTCTGTTTTGCTGCATATACTTAGGAATATTTTACCCGGGGGATCACCGACTTCTATTGATTTTATTCTTTCATTCGGCGTTATAGTATAACTGTTTTTTTCACTACCTTGTACTAAGCAAGAGTTATGTCTTCTTCATCACTCGTTGATCAATCTGAGGACATCATTCGAGCTAAGTATAGGGGGTGTCGTATATATTGCATATATACTTTAGACATAACTCGTACTTTGTGTGAGTGTGTTAATAAATAAAATTGCTAAAAACCACAAACCTAAAAAAAAATCTTTTCCTTATACATAAAATTCTTTCTTGCACATAAATGTTTATAAATAGCTATTTGTAAAAACTATTTTTGTACAAATATTTGTAAAATTGTTTTTCTTGTGAAAAGTTTGTAAATATTTTTGTATCAAAATTATGTATATAGTACATGATTTTTGAAAAATATTTGAAAAATAAACGTTTGCAAAAACCTATGTAAATGTTTGTAAATAGTTTACAAAACCTCTGCATTCATGCATGCATGTATTCAAACATTTTCAAAAATTCTGCATAGTTCCAAAAATTTTGAAAAACTGCATAAAAAGAGCTTTGTACATGTGTATATATTCTTCAGAATCAAGGTTGGCATTTAAACTAGTCTGGAATTAAATCGAAAAATAGAGCCTGGTTAAGACCTTAATCCATCTAATTCTTAGAGGAACCTTATAGGATTTGGGGTTAAAACTTTTCAGGTCCATGAGTGACTTAATTCTTTGAGTCTACTAGGCTATATTCATATTCCATCTGGATGAGCCTAAGTAGAACACTAACAATGCATGCATGACTCTAACAGACAATGGCTTTACTTGCACCAATACAATACACATAGCTCTCTACGGATGAGGTGGTGAGGAGGAATTTTCCTTGGCTTGGGGTACCGTACGAGGGTAGTACTTCTAGGCAGAACCTCTCATCTTCCTTTAGGGAGGGATGCGCACCTCAACTTGGTCTAGCGGTGTTGAGGTCTAAAGACAGGAGTTGTGGGTTGCAATAATGCTTTAAAAGAGGGATAGTCTACTGGCTCAAGAAGAAAAGGTCCTTATGTATATGTTGCACCATGTAGATATGCTATACATATGCACATAAAAAATGTGTAAAATCAAGAAAGCTCCAAAAAACTGTACATGCCTGATAGAAAATAAAATGCCTGTCGGAGTGTATATAGTCAAATAAAGCAAAGCTTATGTATTACACCTTATCATCTCATGAAGCTTACAACAGGAGACTTAACTACACTGGTTGGGATCCCAGGGATACGTGGCTACACTTTCCATGGTCCATTCTCTTCTTTCCCTCTCTTCTTGAGCCAGTTGAACTTGAACTTTGAAGGGAATACCCCGTTCCTCGAGGAAAGAGCTGCTAGACTGAGGAATTAGAGTTATCTTGTTGAGGGAGGTATGTCATTTAAAGGTGGGGAGCTACATATCACTTACATAGTATAAGGAAAGATACATGGTCATTAGAGTTTCCGTATGTAGACATGTTCTGAGCTGGATTATTGAGGAGTCTTGACCATAAAATGGTAGAACTTAGAGGCTATTTAGTCTTGAACCTAGATCCCAATAAGGTTCCGACAAACTAATAATCAAAAGGTATGCCGAGCTCCATACTTCAATTTAATGAAGATAAGTTAAATAATTAACCTTGATTCTCATTCTTTTCCTTTTCTTCTCTTTTTCACTTCTTTTTCAAATAAGTGTTTGCTAAGGGACTAGCAAAGGTAAAGTATAGGGGGGTGATGAATCCCTGATTCTCACTCTTTATTCTTTTAATTTAGCTATTTATATTGGCAAAACAACATGTAAATACCTGTAAATACAATAACACAACATTATGCACACATTTGTTAATATTGCATAGCTAGCATGTATTTATGCAAAAATAAAAGAATAAAGGAAAAGAAAAAGGAAGGAGGTATTTAGAATAAATAGAGAGTGACCCGAACCCCAAGAGAAGGTCAAGCCTTGACTTGATCACCAAATAAAACAAGTAGAGAGAGAGATAGGGCCTACTTTGTATGATACATACTACCTATGTATATAGATAATTATTTTTGACAAAATTAGATCATTCTTTTTACCTCTTTGCATATATTTATAATAAATTAAAATAAAATAAAAATAGAAAAGCTAAATAAAAATAAACAAAATTCCTCTTTCATTGTAGAGAGTACATGTATAACAATCACCATTTATTTTATATTTGTAAATAATTTGTAAAAATAAAATTAAATTTATTTTATACACCTAAAAATATGCTATAAATAAATAAAAAATAAAATTGGGTATTGGTTTAAAAATAACAAAATGAAAATATTTATGCATAATACATAGGTATATTATACATGTATATAAAACTATATATTGTATATACACTAATTTATTTTTTATAAAAATGATTAAAAATCAAAGAAAAATTCCATAAAAAATATTTTTTTCAATTTATTCATTTTTTTATTTAAATTCATTTATTATTTTTAATTTAATTATCTTTATTTTTCTATTCTGTTTTGTCCTATAGCGTGTTTGTCCTATTCCATGTCGCTTTGATTAGGCCATGTCAGAATGTTGACCCAGGTCAACGTCCCCTCCCAGGCTGACCCACCCGATTCTCTTCGTTGGAGCCTCTTCTAAGAGTTTTCCTGAACGGGTCAGGCCTGCTCTTGCCCCGATTTTTTGCCCGAGCCTCCTCCTAGGATCCATGATCTTTGTAGATCCCTAGGAAGCCTATAAAATCTTGCCTTTTCCTCCGCAGCTCGCTAGCTCGTGCCTCGCTCCTTCTCTCATCTCTAGGTGTCTTCAGTGGAGTGACGTCAACCAGAGGACGTCTCTAGATCGAGGTTTGGTGGTGTTTTCATGCAGCTCAGCTACGTGGATGGAGTCCTCCACCGCGTCCAGCCTCCTTGCCTGCTGCAGCACGGTCGACGCCATGACCCTGCTTCTCCGCTCCGCCTAAACTTATTGAGTTACTCAACACCCTCAGGTAACCTATCTTTCAACCCCACTTTCCCTTTCCATTGCATCTTTCATTTACCCTCCACCGTAGTTCAGCTGCTCCGACCACCTTGGTCAGAGCCCCATTTCATCTTCACGTCCGTATCGATCGACCTATCTACGAATGCCCCACATTGCACCGTAGTCTGATATTCCTTAACATCGACCCTCAAGTTAGGATTAAGTTTACGACTCCCTTCCTTCACCTCCTTAAGGAGTCAAACTCCATTCCCCCACGCTTCTCGTACCTATCTTTGCAATAAAGTCGACTGGGGCCATGCCCCGAGTCTCCTCTATCCTCTACAGGTCCCGGTTCGCGCGAAGGAAGCCCTTTGAGCCCCCAGCTGCTCAGGAGGAACTCCCCCAGGTGGCACTTCACCGTCACGACCATCTAGACATTGTCACCTCCATCGGAACACTCCATCAGACGTGGAGCACCTCCACGACGCTACAGACCCCTTCGATGGACTCATCAGACTGGTGGATCGCCTCCAATGGTCGATTGATGTTTGCTCAGGGGATGTTCTTCTAGCATCCTCGTTTACCGTCGGATTGCCCCCGCTCCTGCCAGATCACATCACAACCACCCGATAATAAGGTTGCTCGACCGTTAGATCAACACAGTACTGTCAAATCCTGCTACACGTCCGTGACAATCTCTGCACCGCCTAGTGAACCTGAGGCAGTGATCAGAGCCGTACGATCACGACGTCTCCAAAGTGCGCCATGTGCCTTTGCATGGGTGTATTGCTCTTTTACCCTCACACTTTAATGCGTAGCTATTTAGTCCAATAAAATAAAGTTGTAGTTCAAATATTTTGCAGTTTGGACCTCATATTTTCAGTATTTGCATTTTAGCCCTTCCGAACCTGAGACACGTGCATGTCCACGTGATTTTTGGGTTATTTGCACGATTTATCGTGAGCTTGTGAACTGTTCGTTGATGAATTAAACTTTTCTATTATTTGTATTTATACCCCTATGCGTGAGTTTTTGAGGATGCATGTGAATACCCTGGGCTTTTTTGCATTATTTACCTTGAGCTTTTTATTTATGTTATTAATTGTCTTGCAAACTTTCTCATAATTGAAATTAGGTCCTTGTGAACTGTGAGTCTTATTTTTGATCAAATAAATATCTACGTAACTCCAAAAATTCCATAAAAAATATTATTAGCTCTTGCTAATACATAATATTAATGGTATTTTTTGTGAATTAATTTCGAATTGTTTGATATTTTCTTTAAAAAAACTATCAAAAATTATTCTGTTTATTTTATAAAATACCTCAAAATTATAAAAATTATTTTAAAACTTACAAAAAAATTGATGTTTTCTTGTCTTTATTTGCTTTACCTCTAGTACCATTTTTGTGTTGAAAATCATTATAAAAACTCTAAAAATCTCAAAACCCTCAAAAATTAATAAAAATCATTAAAAATTATAAAAAATCAAAAAATTAGGATCAGTTTTTGTTGTTAGATTTTTTATTTACTTTCTCATAAAAATCATAACCAGCACATTCTGGCACTTGTAATATTTTAAATTTTTCTTTTAGTCCAGGTTGTACACTGTTTTCCCTTCTTGCCTTTCTTTGATTGTTATAAAACCATATAAAAATTTAAAAAATCACAGAAAATCATCAAAACATATGAATATCTGAAAAATATAAAAATATTTTTAATCCTGATTTTTAAGTATTTTTGGCATAAATAAAAATTGTAAATGCTTGATTGTGTGTGCTTTATTGCCCTGTTTTTCTTGCTTAATTAAAAACCATAAAAATTTGCAATTTTAAAAAAGTACAAAAATATGCTTTTATTTGTCTGAAAACTGACTACTTCGTAGGTTTACTCGTGCTCCTTGAGTTCGACCCTGGTTGCTAAACCAAGTTAAAATAAAATAACGGAGACCACTGATATTGATTTTGTACCTTGATTGTCTGATTTGAGTGGGTTCAATTTTTCTTGATTGACCGAAGTGATAAGTTGAGAACAACGAACTTTGATTATTTTTCCATCTTAGCCGATCTCGATTTTTGCATCATCAAAGGACTGGGCCATTCGTCAACCATCCCTAATCATTGGAGCCATAGATGAGCTATGGAGCAATGATGAGCGGCAAAAAACCCCAAGCAACTAAGGTAGATAAATCAAAAGTGGTCGTTGCGACCTCAGTCGTTCGGGTAGCTCAACGAGAAAAATACAAACCACCAAAATAAGGTAAAAATCAAACAAGCTCAAAGTAGCGGTCTCGCTATTAATTTAACCTAGTATAGCGACCAGGGTCGAACACAAGGAGCACGTGATGGCCTCGTGGCCTATGAAGTAGTCTAAAATAAAAATAAATCAAAAGAAAATGCTTTTTGGTCGATTTTTAATGTTTTTAAATTTTTTTGAATTTTTAAATGAATTAAGAAAATAGGAAAACACTAAAACAACCAACTACAAACAATTATTTAATCACTCAAAAATCACCCAAAAAATCAAACAAAAATGTTTTTATGTTTCTTATATTTTTCTGTATTTTTGGTTAATTTTTGGTGTTTTTCTGATTTTTAGGGAATTTTATAAAAATCAAACAAGGCTGAAAAACAAAGGTACTGTCCAGTCAGACTTGGAGGGCCAAATTAAAATGCAAAATGGCCTATCAAGGTCTGAAGGTAATTTTTCTTTAAAGTAGAAAATACAAGGAAAAATTAGGCACTGGAATTATTATGTTTTGATTTTTCTTTTAATTATTAGAATTTTTATGGTGTTTTCAATGTTTTCTAATTTTTATAGTTTTTATAAAGCCAAAAATGACCAAAATTGGTCAGAAAATCAAACAACAAAAAGCAAACACTATATATTTTTTTTGTAATTTTTAACGTTGTTTTATTATTATTTTTTTAATTTTCTATCTAGACAGTACGAAAAATGCTTATTTTTGAATTTTTAAAAATAATAAAAAGTGTCAAAAATGTCTCCAAAAATTAGAGAAAATTTTACACCATGGCAGGAGCCATGTATCTAATTTTCATCAAATTTGGAGTAGGTTTGCTATTTTATTAAAATAAAAAACAAAGGTACAATGCATAGGGACCTGTACGCAATTAAGAGAAGTTCCAGGGGGTCCGGTGCAAACTCTCCAAGGACTCACGCACCAAGCACGTGACCTGGGCACTCAGGGACCAATTTCTAAGAAAACTTAAGTCCCTGGACTAAATAGTAACACGTACTAAAAGTCCAGGGGCGAAAGTGTAAATTACCCACAATATATAGCACATGCGTAAATAAAACACTCACAGGGGAATTTCTGCAAATTATAAAAACATAATTTCATTCATTAACACCCTGAAACATCTAGCCCATACATGCAAATATCCCACAAAATCACGTGTCGAAGCACGTGCACCACTATGTACAGGGGTATAAAAGCAAATACAAGGAAAGACAAGGTCCTCTATACAAATGACCAAACTAAAATAAAAGTTCTAAAATATTTACAGGGCTAAAGATTAACAACTAAAAATCTAAGGGCCTAAGAGATATTTACCCTTTATTAAATCCGAGGGTTGGAGTGGCGCCACGTGGCTGATCGGTTGGCTGGGAGTAGCGGGCGCCTCCTCGAGTTAACCCTCGCTCTGATCGACGGTGGAGGACGTGCCACGTGGGGAATCGGACGGCTATGGAGCGCGGTGGCTAAGCCTCGCTGAGTCGACGGTCACGATCAAGCCTCCAAAGATCTGACGGTGATGGCGGCTCCTCAAATGGACGGATCTGATCTGAACTGGAGCTGGAGGACAATCGGACGGCTGCGGAGTATGCATAAAGAACAAGCGACCGACGAACTTCGTCGGCCCGGTGCACACACGGTGACGCTCCTCGCGGGCTGTGAGTGATCGGAGAAGGTTCGCCTGGGCCTCCCGCGTCTAATGGGCTCCTCCGATGACGTAACGAAGCTCCAGATTGCTCAGGAGACGTCGGTGGAGGAGGAGCTTCTGCTCCAGAAGGTCGAGCCCTCAGATGGACTTGTTTGGACCTGCAAAACATGGCAACAGACTCCAGGGTCGAGGGCAAAGTGCCTCGACCCGGTTAGCGGTGGTGTAGGTGGTCGGTGCGTCGGAATAAGGGGGCCTTGGCGAAGCGACGGCGGAGGAACCCCGTGGCGAACTGGGTTGGACGAAGGGGTGGAGAAGGTGTGCGGGGGAAGGGTGGAAATGATGGATGATACCGATGATCGAAACGAGGGCGAGGGTGGTCGGAATCAGAGGTCGTCGGTGACGGCACGATTTGGGCGAAAATGAAAATTAGCTAAGAACAGGAAGAACTATGGGTAGCTGATGGATGAGATCGACTGGGGAAGAGTTGAGGAAGCTCCAGGTCCTAGCCTCAAGGGCCGTCAGTGCCCGAGGCTCGAGCAGCACCTCTGGGCGGTGCACGACGGTGCGAAGTCGCCAGATCAGTGGTCCGTCCACTCCCTCCTCGCTGCGACATGGCCGGAAGCAAGCTGTCACTCTCGCGGTGGCTGTGGAGGTCCTAGGGTGGAATGAAATGATCCAAAGATGCGAGAAAATGGAGGCGGAGCTCAGGCTATATACGAGTGCAGGTCCGAGAAGAGGAGGTCGGGCAGGGTTCCACGAAGCGCGGATCCCAACGTGGATGAACGGGCGTAGATCTCGGATGCACGAGGAAGAAGGAGAGCCCGGGATTTGCGGATATCGGCGTCGGATCAAGTGTAGAGAATGTCGAGAAATCGGGTCGCGGGCTCGGATCCGGGGCTCAGTGGTCCGGGGGGGAGTTGACCGGGGGGTCAACGTCCCCCGTGGACCAGTCAGAATAGGCCACGTCAGAATTGTTTAGAAATTCAAAATAAAATATTAAATGGTTGAATTATTAAAAACTCAAAACATGAAAAATGTTTGTTTTGATTTTTTCTATTTTTTTGTAATTTTTATTTATTTTTTTGAAAAACAATAAGGTATTTACATTATAGTGTTATATATAGGTATATATACAATATTGCTTTTTAATTTTTGTTTTTTAATTAGTTATTTTTGTGCATTTTTATCCCCATTTTATATTTTATTTATTTATAGAATAAAATTAGGAATAAAAAGGTATTTTTATTTTTATTTTTATTATTTATATACAAAGGTTAAATAAATAGATATATACAATTATATACATGGTATATATACAATGTTCTTTTTGGGTTTTCATTTTTGTTCTTTTTATTTAATTTTTGTTTTTATGGTTTTTATTTTATTTATTTACACCATGAAATATAGAATATATACAAAGTTTTAGGGATTTTAATTTATTTATTTAAAGGTGAAATAAATAGGGATAAGGGGTCTATGTACATGATGAATATGTACAAGGAAGAGTATTTCTATTTTCCTTTTTAATTTTTCTATTTTTATTTTGATTTTTTATTCACATATATTTACAAATATAAACAAGACCATTTTGTTCTATTTTTAGAGGAAAATATTTTTATTATATTTACAGGTATATTTACACACATGAGCTCCCTATCTCTCTCTACTTTGGCTTTTATGCGGTCAGGCCCATGCTGAGCCCTCCTTTGGAATAAGGTTGCTCAATATTTATTCTAAATATTTCCTCTTTTTCTTTTGTTTCTTTATTCTTTTATTTTTGCACAAAAACATGCTATTTATTAGTTTTTACACCATGCATGCCTTTTGTTAATTATTTGTATTTACAAGTATCTACATGCATTTGCAAAGGTTTTTGTAGCTAAAATATAAGAATAAAGACTGATGAATGAGTATTCATCAAGCAACACCATACATCCATAATAAGATGGGTTCGCACAATCGGATCCCATCACCAACTCACTTCGCAATACGCATGAGATCCAGTCGCTAATAGAGGAGGAACTTCATTGGACATACAACAACTTCTTCTTTAATGCAACAAAGCTCAAATCGCATTGGAAAATACCAAAGTCCTCGTTGGAGTTCTTCCTCCACTGCTATTAGTCGAGCACATCCAGATAATCAAATGAAACCTATTATCGTCAATGGCTTCAACCATCCGGTTTCGTCATGCACAGAGGCTCTTTAGACTTGTTGTACTTGCCAAAGCTGGTAGTCTTCTGGCTCCTCCATCATCAAGAGGACACTCTACTAAAGAAGAAAGGACCTTAAGATTTTAGAGGAGCCCTTAGACCCCATCTCGAGCTCATCGAAGATGGTTGTACCCTTCTCTTTTCCTTAACTAGACATTGGTTTATAATAAATCATGGTTTCATGAACCCTATTGACAACTAAGCTATTGGGAGGGCACAAGTGATAACAGTGCAAGAAGGTAGGGGTATAATTAACTAATATTGCAATTAAAGGAGTGACACAACTGATATTGTAGAAGTTAAGAGGGTTAAAACTATAAAAAATCGTCGAATTTTCTTTATCATTGTGTTTCAAAAAATTTTGTAGTCTGGGATCGCTAAGCTGGACATGATTGAGGATTCCAAAGAGTTGATGGAAGAAGAGATGGAAGATAGAAGGGATTATCTGAGGGTTGTTATTTTGGAGGATAAGAAGAGGGCGGTGGAGTGGAAGCAAAGATCAATGTAAAAATGGATTAGAGAAGGTGATGTGAATAAGAATTTTTTTTACACGGTGGCCAATTTCTGATCCGTGTTGGGGTGGTGGGGGAATTGAGAGTGGAGGGAGAGAAGGAGATTGGAAGGGCGCTGGTGAACTACTTTTGCAGTCTCTCAAGAAGGGTGGAACCGAGACCATGGAGGTGGATGGGGGTGGGGACACCCATGCTCATGCCTATGCAGAGTGAGAGACTGGTTAGAGCTTTCTCAAAGGAGGAAGTAAAGTGGGTTGTCTACGCATTGAATGACGACAAGATGCCTGGATAGAATGGTTTTTCTATTTTCTTCTACAATGAATTCTGGGAGGTGGTAGGTGATGATGTGTTTACAGTTTGCGAGGAGTTTAGAAGTTGTAACGTGGGATTCAACAAAATCAACAAAGCCCTTATTTTTCTTCTTCAGAAGGAGGTATCAGATCGTGTTGAGGATTGCTGCCCCATCGCAATTTCTAATGTTATCTATCTGATTATTGTCAAGGTTCTTGTAGAGAGACTTAGTATGATTGATGAATATCCATTCCATCGCCTTTATTACATCATTTTGGCCTTAAAACCCTATCTAATGCATGTAAATACATTTAATTTATTATAAATTAACATTCATTCTTTGTTGCATAAAAACTACATAAAATACTGTTTTTAATGCCAAAATTATAGATTAAAGAAAAGAAAAGAAAAAGAATAAAATACCAAAGGTATTTTATGACCCTAATCTCGAGACAAATCAAAAATTGATTTGGTCGACAAGGAATAAAGTAGGGAGAGATAGGGCTAATAACTGCAGTAAAACACACACAAAATACTCAAACTTCAAACATTTTTAAGTATTTTTATACAACTCTGATGATTTGTATTGCATTAATTCGATAAAAATGTATAGAAAAATATAAAAATATTACAAAAATATCACCATGAATAATGGACAAATGGAACAGCTTCACTTTTTCCCATATGCGTGTAATCCCGATTTTATATCTAGAGCATATGAACTCCAAGTTACCCTAACTCACTTTTAAAGTTCATCATTTTAAAATCTTTATATTCTAAAAATACTTTGAAAGTGTTCTGGGCTCTTTTGTGAAAAGTCGATTGTTGGACCCATTTGTACAATAGTTTACGGCTTTTTCTTTATTTTATTTAGATCTCACTTTAACCACTTTTCTTTTGATTTCTGATTTATTTTGTTAGTTGTATACTCTACTTTCTATTAAAAATATAAAATCAACTAAAAAATAAAAAACAAAAGACATAAAAATAACTACACAAGTCAACTTGACTTGCATTTTATCTTTACTACTTTTATATTTTATTTTGTAAAACTAAAATCATCAAAAAAATATTTAAGTATTGTATGTTAAATTTTATTATTACATACTATAATATAATGGTATTATTAACAAGAAAACAATACTAAAAATTATAAAACTCAAAAATGGATATCTTATGCCAAAAAAATATGTTTTTACTTCGCATCTTTTTTTCGAAACATATTTTCAAAACAAACTTTCTTTTGCAATATTTTAGATAAAATTATTTTGAGAAAGTTTTGTATTTTTATTTTGTATTTTTATTTTAAAATTTGAAGTCTCCCACAATCGATTTCATGGATATTTTCATTGGGAAACTCCTTTATTTTGTGATTGGTCCACATGGACCATGAAGACAACCACTAAAGTCCAAAATTTTTGAATTAGCCCACTTCCATTAGTTGATACAACTTCATCTCATGTCTCCTTTATTTTGGACTCATCTTTTCACATTTATGTTCTCTCTTCCAATTTCTTGCAAAAACCCCTCCAACTCACACCTTCTTCCACCTAGATTAGCTCATCGCCAATAAGCATCATCTCTTTCAATCCTCCACCAAATAAAAGAGCTTCAACTCCCATTTTTGAAGTCATCCATCATATTTGCATGTGTTCTCTAGCTCCCCATTTCCTTTGTGACAAAGAGGTTGTGGGCATGAGCCACCTTCCATTGGTGTGATCCCTTGGTCTTCTAGCTTCATTGTACCATGGAGTTCATCTCCGTCAAGCCTCTTCACTATTGGAATCAAGGCCAAGACTGATCGTGCTTGCCGTAGCGCTGATCATCTTAGGTGATTTCATCCACTTGCTGTGTTTTTCTTGTTCTAGTGTAGAGGTAATTTAGTTTTAATTAGTTCTTGCTTTTCATATTTTTAGTGTAAGATTCACCATTTGCTCCATCCTCATTCGTCACGTCTAACTACCTCACCATCGCTTTCATCCACTTCTTCGTACTCCATTCACGCAACCTCAACCAACTCCGACCACACATGGTGGCTGGAGACCTTCTCCTTCTACCCATTTTCGTAGGAGAACCCATACACCCCATATATCTTTTGTGTGTGTAACGCAAGCCAAGCCCATGCTCGAGCTCTCATTTCCCATCGCAGGTCTTCGCCAGAATATCCTCCATTTGTGCACCATCCCCCATGCGGAGCTCCACACTATCGCGTGCCTTCGACTCTCAGATTGGTCTTCTTCTTGTTGTTGTCCAAAGGAAGAAGAAGAAGTAAGGGGGCGGATAGCAGCCTCCGTTGGATCCGCCCCTCTCCTTCTAATCTCGACCATCCACCCAAGGGGTAGACATTTTATGCATGCACCCCTTTACTTCTGGTATTTTACGTGTGTGTGTCCCAACCATACAAAAAATCCTGTAGTTTGTCCTCATCTATAATGATATCATATCCGAAAGGCATTCAGTGATAGTAGGTCTAGTGTCCAAAAACTCAAAAAGACTTTAAAACTTGCAAAAATCATTAAAAATTAAAATAAAGTCAAAAATTCGAAAACAAAGTTCTATTTTCTTTTCATAATCTTATCTATGTAGAAAAAATATAGTTATAATTTTAGGACTTCATTTTGAGCTATTGGTAGTACTTTTTAAGTGTGCTATTTGCCTTATATTTCCAAGTACAGAATTGCCCCTTTAATCTTATTACTGGCATTTTTTCATTTCTAAAAATATTGTCAAAATTAGTTAAAACACCAAAAATATTTTATTTTCTTTATTTTAACTTTATCTAACCTATTTTAAAAATTCAAAAACATTTTTTTCTATTTTGTTTATTTAGATCTCTCTCTTATTATCTATATATATATATCTTTCATTACTCTTTATATTATTACTATAATTTTATTTATAAATACAAAATCATAAAAATATTTGCATATTTAAAAATCAAAAATAAAAAAAATTAGAAATAAAAAATCCACAAAAAAGAGAATATATAGACAAATATTTCACAACCACTTTTGTGCATTTATTTGCCCAATCTATCCTTTGTGCTCACTGTGTTCGACCTCTACATGCTTGCACACTATACACATCCATTGTAAAGTTATAATAGTTTAACTTCACATTTACATTTCATTGCTTGATTTATTTATTGTGGGTTAATTATTGTATGAAGTTGGGTTTCGTGAGCGGTCAACTCGTCGACTGGATTTCTCGCCTTGTGAGATTTCTAAACCCTCGCAAAATCCTCTTTAACAATGGTTCTTGATGATCTGGTTTCTCCTATACAGTTTCTTTCATCTCAGTAAGACAAATTGGTGATAGCTTCGTGATGGCCTCTGAGATTATAGTAGATTGGCAGTGACGGCAGGCTTGAGGAGTGTTGTGGAAGGTGGACTTCTCCAAGGCATATGATAGTGTGGACTGGTATTTCTTATGGTCTATCCTGGCTAAGAGGGGGTTTCCGGACTTGTAGATCTCTTGGATGCAGAGTTGTGTAACCATTGCGTCTTACTCAGTTCTGGTGAACAACTGTCCAAAAGATGGTTTCTTCCAGGTGCAGCGGGGGGTTCGTTAGGGATGCCCCTTGATGCCGCTCCTATTCGTGTTGGTGGTGGACATTTTACCTCGTACGGTGAATCAAGTGGTGACACATGGCTTCACGGTGGGTTATTCTCGGGCAGACATCTCCCTTCTGTTTCTCCAATATGCAGACGATACAATCTTTTTTATCGAGTGTGGGGTAGCAGGTGAGGAGAATATCGTTGGTTTTGGAGATCTTTTGTCACGACCCCAATTCTGGGCCGTCGGATCCTCAAACAAACTGCAAATAAAAATACTCAAAAAGAAGTATTTAATACTTTTCCATTCACAAAATAAAGTTTACATGATCCATTGTCTGACTACAACCCTTTACATGTACATCAACTAGGAGGAAATACACAGAAATATTACTAACTACCTTAAAGAGTAAAGCTATTGTGGCTGACTGGATGGCTAAAGTCTTTGCGATGGCTCACCGACACCTGTTGGATTTCTTAATAAATCATAGGATAACAATTAGCGAGTGCTAAGTAACGAAGAAGAGAAAAGTAAACAAATTGTGTAATTTTGCAAAACTTGTTGTCATTAAAAGTTACAATCCTTTCATTAATTTAAGCCATATTCCTTTCTATTCCACATCAGGGATTAGTCCAGGGGAACCCCACCATTCATGGACTCTGAAGCTGTGGATACTTTAGGATTGGAGATTGCGTTGATGTGGTGGGCTTATGATGTCGCACATCGCCTCAACCAATCCTCCAATACTACCTTGACAATTTTCCTTTTCTTTTATTAATCAAGGTTTCACACCCTCAGCCTGGAACACAAAGGAGCTCACCGTCCTAAAGGACCCAGTTGCTTAAAACCTCAGGCTAACCTTCAATACATAATCTAGCGGCTTTAAATACATGTTATCGTGACCCAACCGCTGTTGAACCACCCGTGGCTCCACATGGCATGACCACATCTTTTGACGTTCAACCCGAATATATTGGCACCTGGTACCACACGTTGCAAATCGTTCATTTCGTGTGCACTTATCAAAACAAGGCAACCGTGTACCACCTAGGTAGGGTCACACCAATACGGGTTCCTTCCGACAAACCTACAGGTTGCATGCCCGGCCTGTAGTTCTACTCCCAATCATTTCTTAATGTAACACACAATCCTTTTCAGGATCCAACTCAAAACATATCAATTCCCATGATGCAATTCCTCCGTTAAGCCATAGATTAGCATAACCATAAATACTGAGTATATACTTACATATATATTAATTCATATTTATATACTCATATTTATGCTCATTTTAACTTCCAAACCCTAACTTTCCAAGCCACTGCATCAATTCGATGCTTATGCCTTATTTTAGAGAAATCACAAAGAAACATTACATATTTTCTCAAAAATAGCTGAATTAGGGTTCTTTGTAGTAAAGAACATAAAATCAGAAATTTCAACGATCTCATATGAAAACCCAACAGCAAAAGAAAGGATTTTGTTACCTAGTCGAGCTCTCTCTCTTGTATACAGTTCTTTATCGATATTCTCTTTCAAAAGGATGATTTATGGCTCCTGAAATGATCGAATTTCATTTTCATATCAAAAATGCTAATGATGGTCATTTTTTAATCCGTCATTAGTTTACTTAATCACGATTAATCGATCTTAATGATGGTCATTATAGTTTAATGACATCTTAAGCCTCCTTACTTCTCATTTTTTCGAAAATCATAACAAATCGAAACGAAGTTCTATTCACACGAAACGAATTCCGTTGGTTTCCTCTTGACGAGCTGGATCTTATTATATAGGATCTGAGAAATGCCAAGTTCAAGGCTTTACATCTTTGGTGAGCTCTCCTATCTTGGCTCAACAAAGAAAAAATAAGCAAGATCCCCTTTGGCGTACTGGAGGAAGAGGTGGAAGTGTGTAGCTTGGAGTTGGGTTGCCCTTGTAGTTCGAGGTCAATTAAATACATGGGGATACCGTTGGGTTTTGGTCACCTTCTCCTTTCAGACTGGCTCCGGTGGTGGAGAAGCTGGAAAGGAAGCTGACAGGTTGGAAGGGCTCTTTGCTTTCGCGTGGTGGCTGTTGAACGTGAAATCTACCTCTTTAATAATGTGTAATTATCGTAGTATAGGAGGTAAATTTGGTCCAGCAAAGACCACATCTTCGAATATGTGGAAATTATTTTACCTGACAAGTTTACTAAGGTCAACTTAGGGACACAAGCCTCTTTGTCTGTTTATCAAATATTATTGATTAATTGATGTGTGATTATTTCCTAGTCTTAGGTCTTCATGCAGATGCAGAATACAATGCAGATACAACAATGCAAAGAAATGTAGCTAGAATCATAAATCATGATGTACGTAATTTTTATGCGATTTTTAAATGTAATTATAGATTATGCATGAATGAATATGTAATAAATGATCAGGCAGAAGATACTATATAAATATGCCTTAAAATAATCACATCAATGAGCAAAAAGCTAAGATCCCTTCGTATAGTCTCTTTCCAACACTTCTTGGGTCGTCCTCGCCCTCTCTTAGACGGCTCAACATCCCAACACTCGCATCTCCTAACCGGTGCATCAGTTGACCTTCTTTGCAAATGACCAAACCATCTTAAGCGGTTTTCTCGCATCTTATCCTCGATCGGAACTACACCAACTTTCTTTCTAATTGCATCATTCTGAATCCGATCTTTACGTGTATGTCCACACATTTATCTTAGCATTTTCATTTCTGCTACAACCATTCTCTGCACATGTCTATGGTTCACAGGCCAACATTCAAAACCATAAAGCATAACAGGTCTCACGGCTGCTTTATAAAACTTTCCTTTATTTTTTAAAGGCATTTTCTTATCACAAAGAACAGCGGAGGCTCCTCTCCACTTTAGCCAGCCTGCATTTATTCTATTAGTAACATCTCCATCAATTTCCCCATCATGTTGCAAAATAGATCCCAGATATCTAAAAGAATCTCTCTTCTGAATGTTATCGTCACCAATCTTCACCTCGATTCTTTCACCATTGCTTCCATCAAAGGTGCATTCCATATATTCCGTCTTAGCCCTACTTATACAAAAGCCTTTAGTCTCCAATGCATGTCTCCAAACCTCAAGCTTCTCATTTACTCCATCTCTAGTCTCGTCAATCAACACAATATCATCAGCAAATAACATACACCAAGATAACTCATCCTGAATGTGACTTGTCAACTCGTCCATAATCAAAGTAAAAAGAAATGGACTCAAAGCTGAACAATTAATACAATTAAAATTTTTATAAAATTAATTTTTATAAAATATTTATTTCACCTTATAAATAAATAAAATTAATTTTTATAAAATTTGTATATATTCTACTTTTTATGGTGTGAATAAATAAATAAAAACAATTAAAACAAAAATAAAATAAAAATAACAAAATTAAAAACCAAAAATACATTGTAAATATACCATGTATATATATGTACATATGTATTTATTTCACCTATGTATATAAATAATAAAAATAAAATAAAAATATCTTTTTATTCCTAATCTTATGATATAAATAAATAAAATATCAAATGGGAATAAAAGTGTATAAAAATAACAAATTAAAAAACAAAAAGAAAAATCCATATATTGTATATATACCTATATATAGCCCTACTATGTAAATACCCTATTTTTATTTTGAAAAATTAATTAAAAATCACAAAAAATAGAAAAAAATAAAATAAATATTTTTCATGTTTTGAGTTTTTCGAAATTCGTGCATTTTCTATTTATTTTCTAATTTAAAAAATTCCAATAATTGGCGGGCTTTGATTGGTCCACGGTGGATGTTGACCCCTGGTCAACTCTCCCCCCAGGACCACCAGAGCCGGGTTTGTCCGGACCGACCCGATTTCTACATTTTCTCCACAGACGACCCGATCGCCAAATACCTTAACCCCTGGCCCTGATTATTCCTTGATCATTCCAGATCTTCGCCCGGGGTGGATCTTAGGGATCCGAGGCACGAGCGACTCACCCAGCCCATCTCTTCCCGGATCCCTGAGCATATAAAATCTTAACTCCGGCGAGCTTTTCATGCATCTTTGGACCTCCCCCTCGTAGCCTGTGACCTCCTCCGGAGTGCCTGAGTGACAGTCGCGTTCTTCGGAGTAGCAGCGAGGCCCGGGAAGCCGGGAGCCACTGATCCGGTGGTTTTCGCCGCCGTGCGCCGCCGCGAGCGCACCCAGCCTCGGGGAGACGACGCCCCCTTGCAGGCAATGACCCCGGAGCTCCCCGATCTCCAGCCTAGTCGACAGCATCCGCCAGGTAGTCCTTTTAGCTCGTAGATTAGCTTAGTTTCGATTTTTCCTTTTCAGGTAGCCGTAGCTCCGCCAGCTCCGCCCTTCGCCTCTGTCTACCCATTAGCCCATCCGACACCTCTACCACCTTCACTAGACTTCTCTCCACATTCTCCGGCCTTCCATCCCCCCTGGCTCGTCCCGGAGCAGGGACATCGGTTCTTCCCTTCCGCCGCTCGCCGGAGAACCCTCATCTCAACGCACCGCCCATCCATTTCCCGCTCTGACGGGTCGAGGCAGTTTGCCCTCGACCCAGCTCTCTTCCTGTGCAGGTTACATCGTCCGTAGAGCCTCATCTGGAGGCCAGAAGCTCAGGCACAAGAGCTCCAGGTCTTCCGCGTTGTCGGAGTTCTCCAGATCTCCCCGCCTTCATCGGAGCATCGCATCAGCTGCGGACTTTCACGGCGGAGCCTTTCCGCACATCAGGAGCAGCAGGGGAGGTCTACCGTGCGTGCATCGGGCCAGCGAAGTTCGCCGGCCGACAGTTCTTCTAGGACCTTCGCCGACCGTCCGATCGACCTCGATGCTCCAGTTCAGATCTCGTCCGTTCATTCGCGGAGCTGCAGATATCGTCAGATCCGTGGAGGTGCGATCGCAACCATTGATTTACCGAGGGTTCGGCCACCGCTTACGAGGACCGTCCGATCTACATGTGGAGGGCCCTCACTTGTTCGATCAGGCTAGCAGTTCTTGACTAAAGGCGCCACCGTTCTCGCTCGTTGGATCTGCCACGTGGCGCACATCCGGCCTTCGACATTTAATAAGGGGTAAATAGCTCTTAGGCCCCTCTAGCTTTTGTTTTTATTTTCTAGTCCTATAAATACATAGTTTAGTTCATTCATTTTTTAAAAAATGCACTAAGGACCCTACTGTTTATCAGATTGGCATTTATACCCCTGTTTGCTATGTGCACGTGCATCGACACGTGGTTTTTGGTGTATTTGCATTATTGGCCCCGTATTTTTGGCTTGTTACTTTTTATACTTTTATAAATAGGAATGACAATCAGGTCCCCCCAGACCTGAGTCACGTGCATCGTGCGTGGCCCGGGGGGTAATTTGCATTCCTTACCCTACACTTTCCAGGGTTGTTGTCCAAGGGGACCAAGGTTTTAATATAATTGCAGATAGGTCCCTATGCACAGTGGCTTGCTTTTTATTTTTAATAAAATAGCAAATTAACTCCAAATTCCATGAAAATTGGACACATGGCTCCTGCCATGGTGTAAACTTTTCTAGAATTTTTGGAGACATTTTTGCTTTTATTTGATATTTGTAAAAAATCAAAAACAGTCATTTTCATTACTGTTTGATTTAAAAATTCACAAAAAATATTAAAACTTATCTAAAAATTACAAAAAAATTAGCTACAATTTCTTTTGTTGTGCATGAGTTTCTGGCAAATTGTGGCCATTTTTCATTATATAAAATTCATAAAAATTACAAAAAACTAAAAACCTTATAAAAATTCTAATAAATAATTTAAAAATCCAAAAATCATAAATCCAGTACCCAAATTTTCCTTAAACTTTCTAGTTTACAGGAAAATTACCTTGCGGAGCTAAATAGGCCCTTTTGCGTTTTAAATTGGTCTTTTACTCCTGACTGGGTAATACCTTCAGTTTCCTATCTTGTTTGATTTTTAGAAAATTAAATAAAAATCAGAAAAATCCCAAAAATTCACTAAAAACAGTAAAAATTATAAAACACAAAAAAACATTTTTATTTGAATTTTTGCTTGATTTTTAATGCATTAAATAAATTGTTGAATTGCTTTGTTTCTTTGTTTTCTTTATTTCCTTAATTAACCAAAAATCCGAAAAAAATTAAAAACAACTAAAAATCCACCAAAAATACCTATTATTTTAGTTTAGTTTATTTTTGACTACTTCGTAGGCCACAAGGCCATCACGTGCTCCCTGAGTCCGACCCTGGTCGCTATACCAGGCTAATCCAATAGCCAGGACCGCTATCGTGTTTTGATTGATTTTCTTTGATTTTGGTGGTCTGAACTTCATTTTCTTGATCGACCGATTGATTTCCGAGATCCGGGTCGCAACGACCCTTGATCCATTTTATTTCACCCGAGTCTTGGTGACCATTCGGTCATCAGAATGGCGCCGTTGCCAGGGAGCACGGCTTAGTAGTTTTTGATTTTTCTTTTTCATTTTCTCTTTGTTTTATTAAGCCGCGGCTCTTTCAGAGTCCGTGGCTTTTCTCGGCTTTTTGTTTTTCCTTTTATTTTTGTTTTATTTTGTTTTGCTTTATTTTCTCTTCTTTTTGTTTTTGCTTGATTTTGAGTGTTTATTTTATTTGGCACTTTTGCACATATACCCTGTTTTATTTTCTTGATATTATTTAATTATCTTATTGGACTGACCACTTGTTTCTTTCGTGCGAGGGCCCGAGGACCGAGGCGGCAGCTTTCAAGAAGCCGGCGCAACCACGAGACTCGGAGGTGGCTCCCTTCTGCACGGAGCCGCAGGAGAGCGTGAGAGAGAGGCTGAGTGGGAGAGGATTAGAGTAGGATTAGTTTAGACTTTATTTTTATTTGATTATTGTAATAATACGGGACAGACTCAGACTGTGGACTTGGCTTGACTAGCGGGTCTGTTTCGCCGAGCACCGGTGTGCTCGGGGCACCCTTAGGGTTTTTCGCGGTTTTTCGCGGTTTTTGGTTTTCTCGCTGCCTTTTACGATTTTCAGCGGTTTTTCTCGAGCCCCTAGATTTAGGATTTTCTGCTTGACTGTGCCGTAATTAGTAGGATCCCCACATCTAATTATTTGCCTGTTCCTATAGTGCGATTAATTGGACCTACTAATAAATCACTAATAAAAATAACTGACTCACTCCCTTCATAGCCTACGTGCCGTAGCCTGCCCTGCCAAGCGCTGCTCCTGAACCCAATGTGTCAGGAGGAGGAGGGGTAGACCGAGATCGGACCTTTGGCTTGAAGGATCGGTGACCAGTTAGACGGTTCTTCGAGTAGAATTGCCTGTTTAGGACTCGGCTTTTTACCGCTGCACCATATTCTTTTCAGTCTTTACATTTCTGCGTGGATCACTTGCATGTAGAGTGCTGGAGACAGGTACGCATTTCTATCTTTGCATGCATCATTGATTTATTCGCGCATCGACTTTTTCGTCTTCTCCCCTTTTTTGACTTAATAACCTGGAGAACTGAAAAATTCATTAAGTGTTTCTTTTTATTGAAAAATATCTACAAACAAAAACAATAAAATCGGGACTGCTAATCACACTTGACCTAAAAGACACTTCACAAAAAAAATCTGTCTTGGGGAGAGTAACCCCCTCCTTGTTTGGTTTGGATGAGCGAGAGAGTGACCCGCACATTAGGATAGAGCCTCCGATCTTTCTTGACTGATTATCGGCTTTCATTACGGGACAGTCGGTTGAGAAATATCTGGATACCTATTTAGCTCACGTAATCGCTCTGATAGACTGAATGATCACCTAAAATAAAATCAACAAGATAATTGACCGATCCCTTTCGATCATCAGCTTTGTGTGCGTAGGTGAATCGGGGGTTTGCTTGTTCATCCTGTGTGATTTCCAGATCCTTTGATCCTTCCCCCCTTCCCTTTCTACCCATCTGTTTCCCACCCTCCCACCCTTCAGTCTTCTCTTATTCTCCCTTACCCCTGGATGATGGATCCCCCTCTCTTCGAGCCGACTCTTGCGGCTCTTGCTTCGCTATCTGACCATCAGTCCAGTCCACCTTCTAGGGAGGTCGGATCTCCGACCAGCCTCCCGCACCCTCCCTCCCTTTCATCTCACTACTCTGGGCATGCTGTGCGAGACGTCCGAGGGCACCAGATAGAGCAGATGCAAGACCCGGACGATGTTGCTGAGTTAAGAGCGCATTCTGTTGGCGATCAGAGAGAGAAGTGGAGATCAGCAGACATATCCTATTCCAGAAGGATGGAGGAGCATATAGCACATGGAGCTGAGCCAGCTTCTACACTAGGTCCATTCGTTTTGGATTTGGATTACATTCAGCGACTGTTGATATTTTCAGGAGAGGCGCACGAGGAACCTTATCTTAACCTGTCCGCTTTCGAGGAGTTTTGCAGAGCTCAGAGATATTCAGATGTCACTGCAGAGGAGCTGATGAGGAGGACCTTCCCATTCACACTTCACGACAAATCCATGAGATGGCACCGACGATTGGGGAGGACATTCGAGACATGGGGAGAGCTATGACGAGAGTTCTTACAGAGATACTTTCCCCCACGTCGAGCAGAGTTTATGCGGTCTTTGATCACGAACTTTTCAGTTGACCCCCAGGAGCCATTGCACGAGGCATGGCCGAGGTTTCTTGACCTCTTGAGGAGATTTCCAGACCATGGACTTCCACTGACAGATTTGATTAAGATCTCCATGAGGGGGATGACCGCAGAGCAGATAGCACTGGTGATTACCACATGTGGCAGTTCAAACCGCAGTTCCGACATCTACTTACTGGACACCATCTTGAGTTTACTTTCACCGAGATCTTCTTCATGAGATGCCGTAGTCGGGACAACACATGCGGGTGATGCAGTACCAGTGCGGTGTGTCACTTTACATGATGATATAGTTTCTACACACCAGCCTGAGGATTTGGATGATGCAGCACCACTGACAGAGGATATAACTGCCATAGCAGAGGTTCGGACCCAGCGTCTACTTGAGTTCCCGTTGGTTTTCCAGCTGGAGTTCGAGTCAGCCCCAGAGTTCCCAGTTGACGAGTCTTGGATATCAGATCTTCTGATACTCCAGGAGCCGGAGGAACCCCAGCTTTTGCAGCCATTGATTCAGACACTTCAGATTCCAGTCCCAGAGGAGACAGTTTCCTTTCTGCAGAGATACTTCTTGGATGCGGACAGCTACCAGGACTCAGCCCAGCAGCCACAGCTCGATGAGGGACACCACTTTGAGAGTACAGACACAGAGAGTCCCGTCTTCGAGCCTTGTGTCCTCCACTTTGTTGAGACAGATACACTTGCTGAGGACCAGCTGACAGCCAGCATAGCAGCAGAGCGAGGATCAGCCACAGACACTTTGCCAGTTTCTGCAGTGTTGACTAGTACCTTCTCCTACTTCCAGATTGCCGAGACCTACACTTCTGATGATGATGCAGCCTGGTGCACCGAGTGGATACTTGATAGCAGTGCAGATGCCCATCTAGATCCTGATCCTCTTCTTCTCATTTTTGATCATGCATCTCTCCCCGAGGGATATTTGCGGGAGGATGCCACACTCGACGAGTACTCGGTTTCACCTGCTGAGAGTGTTTCTGATCTGGCGGAACACGAAACCGAGTCTTTAGATCCTTCTGATTTTGAGTCTTCTCCCCTCGACGACCCTCGCGAGGATGAGCCCATTATGGAGATATTCGATGATTTACCTCTCCGATTCTATTTCATGCATCGGATATCAGTCTGCTTAGAGAGTCTCCTGATCTTGATTGTCCACACCTGTTTGAGACACTGATTAACGTGAAGGATTCTATTACTGATCCATCCTTCTCTACGCTTGATTTCTTCGGCTCCACACTCTCACTCCAGTCTGATCCAGAGCCGATGATTTCTTTTGTGCTACCGGATCCTGATCACTTCTTTCCACATCACTGGCCGGTAGCAGACACCCGCTTGATTGCATACCTGGGTGTCTTTGTTTACACTGTTGACTTCGTTGCGGTTCTCATACCGAGACTGCGACGATAGTACGGCATTCACCTTACCGATGCCGTACTGAACCTTGATACAGCATTGTCCTAGCCTTTGCGCCCAGCTAGGGGCGTAAAATCTAGCGCTTGTTGAGAGGCACCTCAACATTGTACTCTTTTGTATATACGTGTTTCGTCTTGCTTTGATCTTTCTTTCTTCCGTTCTTGTTTTCACCCCAGGTCTCGCTTAGGATTATCTTTGCTATACTTAGGATATTGCTCATCCTAAGTATAGGGGGGTGAAAACACCGGGTTGTTCTTCGTTCTGTTTCATCACTCCTGTTGTTGCCTATACTTAAGGTTCTTCACCTTAAGTATAGGGGGAGTGATGTCCTCTCCTTCTTGTATATATTCGTTCATTTTCTTTGTGTCTTTCTACCCCTATTTTGCTGCCTATACGTAGGGATATTTCACCCTAAGTATAGGGGGGGTAGATCCTGTACATTCTCCACTGGGTTTTCCCTTAGTATACAACCTGCTATACTTAGAATTACTTGATCCTAAGTATAGGGGGAAAAGCCGAGAGTCTCTTGATATTCATTCATCTTTGTATATAGACTTCCTTTTCACTTCCCTATACCTAGCACGAGTTATGTCTTCTTCATCGCTTTTGACTCTGAGGACATCGTTCGAGCTAAGTATGGGGGGGTGTATATATTTAATATATACTTTAGCCATAACTCGTACTTTGTGTGAGTGTGTTAATAAATAAAATTGGCTAAAAACCCTAAAAATCACAAAAATTAAAAAAAATTCATGTACAAAAATATTCTTTTATTTGCACATAAATAGCTAGTGTAAAAATTATTTTTGTAAAAATGATTTCAAAAATCTTTTGTGTAAAGCTTGTGTAAATATTTTCTTATCAAAATTATGTATATAGTACAAAATTGTTTCAAAATGTTTTGAAAATCAAAAGTTTGCAAAAATCTTGTGTAAATGTGTGTAAATATCTTTTGCAAAACTTGCACTTCATGCATCATCCATTCATGATTTCAAAACATTTTTCAAAAATTTTGCATGTTTGTAAAAAATTGTGTAAATAGCATCTTTTATACATATGTATATAGTTTTTCTGGATGATAGTTGACATTTAAACTAGCCTAGAATTAAATTGGGAAATGGAGCTTGATTAAGATCTTAATCCACCTAATTTCTAAGAGGAACCTTATAGGGCTTAGGCTTAAGGCTTTTCAGGTCCATGGTGACTTAATTCTTTGAGTCCACTAGGCTATGATCACATGTCATCTCAATGAGCCTAAGTAGAGCACTTAACAACAACACATGACTCATATAGACAATGGCTTTACTTGGACATCAACACTTTGCACCGAGCTCTCTACGGATGAGGTGGTGAGGAGGCAGTCTTCCTTGACTTGGGGTAGCATATGAGGGTAGTACTTCTAGGCGGAACCTCTCTTCTTCTTTTAGCGAAGGAAGTGCATCTCAACTTGGTCTGGTTGCCATGAGGTCTAACGACGGGAGTTGTGGGTTGCAATAAAGCTTCAAAAGAGGGATAGTCTACTGGTTCAAGAGGAAAAACTCCTTGTATATATGCTGCACATGTATATGTTGTATAGATGCACTTAAAAAAATGCAAAAAGAAAATAACTCTAAAAAAATGGTGGGTCTGAGAGAAAATGATAATCCCACCGGAGTATGTATATAGAGTGCAATAAGCAAAGCTTGAGTTTCATGTTCCACCTTATGTAGCTTGCAGCAGGGAGACTTAGCTACACTGGTCAAGCTCCCAAGGATACATGGCTACATTGGCCATGGTCCATTCTCTTCTTCCTCCTCTTCTTGAGCCGGTTGAACTTGAACTTAGAAGGGAATACCCCGCTCCTCGAGGAAAGAGTGGCCAGATTGAGGTCATAGAGTTACCTTGTTGGGGAGGGTTGTCAAGTTGCCATTTTTGAGGTGGAGAGCTTATACCTCACATTCACTGGACAAGGAAAGATTCATGGTCTTCAGGGTTTGTGATTGATGACTTGTTCTGATCTCGAGCATTGAGGAGTCTTGATTAGAGATTAGTGGAACTTAGAGGCTGTTGAGTTTTAGACTTAAGTCCAAATAAGGTTCCGACACATTAATAATCCAAAGATCTGATTAAGCTCCATACCTCAATTTAATGAAGGCAAGTTTAATAATCAACCTTGATCCATGTACATTCTTCTCTTTTTCTTTTTCTTTCTTCTTTTTCACTTCTTTTTCAAATAAGTGTTTGCTAAGGGACTAGAAAAGTTAAGTATAGGGGGGTGATGAATACTCATTCATCACTCTTTATTCTTATATTTTAGATACAAAAACCTTTGCAAATGCATGTATATATTTGTAAATATAAATAATTACCAAAAGCATGCATGGTGTAAATAGTAACAATTAGCATGTTTTTGTGCAAAAATAAAAGAATAAAGACCAACAAGAAAAAGAGGGAAATATTTAGAATAAATATTGAGCAACCTAACCCAAGGGAGGGCTCAGCATGGGCCTGACCGCATAAAAGCCAAAGTAGAGGGAGATAGGGGCTCATGTGTGTAAATATATTTGTAAATATAATAAAAATATTTTCCTCCAAAAAGAGACTAAAATGGGCTTGCGAATACTTGTATATATTTATAAATATAAAAATCAAAATAAAAATAGAAAAATAAAAAGAAAAGAAAAAAACCTTCACCTTGTACATATTCATCATGTACATAGCCACTCCTATATTTATTTCACCTTATAAATAAATAAAATTAATTTTTTATAAAATTTGTATATATTCTACTTTTTATGGTGTGAATAAATAAAATAAAAACAATTAAAACAAAAATAAAATAAAAATAACAAAATTAAAAACCCAAAATTACATTGTAAATATACCATTTATATATATGTACATATGTATTTATTTCACCTACGTATATAAATAATAAAAATAAATAAAATATCTTTTTATTCCTAATCTTATGATATAAATAAATAAAATATAAAATAGGAATAAAAGTGTATAAAAATAACAAATTAAAAATCAAAAAGAAAATCCATATATTGTATATATACCTATATATAGCCCTACTATGTAAATACCCTATTTTTATTTTGAAAAATTAATTAAAAATCACAAAAAATAGAAAAAAAAATAAAATAAATATTTTTCATGTTTTGAGTTTTTCGAAATTCGTGCATTTTCTATTTATTATCTAATTTACAAAATTCCAATAATTGGCGGGCTCTGATTGGTCCACGGGGGATGTTGACCCCCGGTCAACTCTCCCCCCAGGACCACCAGAGCTGTGTTTGTCCTGACCGACCCGATTTCTACATTTTCTCCACAGACGACCCGATCACCAAATACCTTAACCCCGGGCCTCGATTATTCCTTGATCATTCCAGATCTTCGCCCGGGGTGGATCTTAGGGATCTGAGGCACGAGCGACTGACCCGACCCATCTCTTCCTGGATCCCTGAGCATATAAAATCTTAACTCCGGCGAGCTTTTCATGCATCTTTGGACCTCCCCCTCGTAGGCTGTGACCTCTTCTGGAGTGCCTGAGTGACAATCGCGTTCTTCGGAGTAGCGGCGAGGCCCGGGAAGCCGGGAGCCACTGATCCGGTGGTTTTCACCGCCGTGCGCCGCCGCGAGCGCGCCCAGCCTCGGGGAGACGACGCCCCCTTGCAGGCAATGACCCCAGAGCTCCCCGAGCTCCAGCCCAGTCGACAGTATCCGCCAGGTAGTCCTTTTAGTTCGTAGATTAGCTTAGTTTCGATTTTTCCTTTTCAGGTAGCCGTAGCTCCGCCAGCTCCGCCCTTCGCCTCCGTCTACCCATTAGCCCATCCGACACCTCTACCACCTTCACTAGACTTCTCTCCATCTTCTCCGACCTTCCATCCCCCCGGCTCGTCCCGGAGCAGGGACATCGATTCTTCCCTTCCGCCGCTTGCCGGAGAACCCTCATCTCGACACACCGCCCATCCATTTCCCGCTCTAACAGGTCGAGGCAGTTTGCCCTCGACTTAGCTCTCTTCCTGTGCAGGTTACATCGTCCGTAGAGCCTCATCTGGAGGCCAGAAGCTCAGGCACAGGAGCTCCAGGTCTTCCGCATCGCCGGAGTTCTCCAGAGCTCTCCGCCTTCATCGGAGCATCGCATCAGCTGCGGACTTTCATGGCGGAGCCTTTCCACACATCAGGAGCAGCAGGGGAGGTCTACCGTGCGTGCATCGGGCCGGCGAAGTTCGCCGGCCGACAGTTCTTTTAGGACCTTCGCCAACCGTCCGATCGACCTCGACGCTCCAGTTCAGATCTCGTCCGTTCATTCGCGGAGCTGCAGATATCGTCAGATCTGTGGAGGTGCGATCGCAGCCGTTGATTCACCGAGGGTTCGGCCACCGCTTACGAGGACCGTCCGATCTACATGTGGAGGGCCCTCACCCGTTCGATCAGGCCAGCAGTTCTTGACTAAAGGCGCCACCGTTCTCGCTCGTTGGATCTGCCACGTGGCGCACATCCGGCCTTCGACATTTAATAAGGGGTAAATAGCTCTTAGGCCCCTCTAGCTTTTGTTTTTATTTTCTAGTCCTGTAAATACGTAGTTTAGTTCTTTTATTTTTGTAAAAATTGCACTAAGGACCCTACTGTTTATCAGATTTGCATTTATACCCCTGTTTGCTGTGTGCACGTGCATCGACACATGGTTTTTGGTGTATTTGCATTATTGGCCCCGCATTTTTGGCTTGTTACTTTTTATACTTTTATAAATAGGAATGACAATCAGGTCCCCCCAGACCTGAGTCACGTGCATTGTGCGTGGCCCAGGGGGTAATTTGCATTCCTTACCCTACACTTTCCAGGGTTGTTGTCCAAGGGGCCCAAGGTTTTAATATAATTGCAGATAGGTCCCTATGCACAGTGGCTTGCTTTTTATTTTTAATAAAATAGCAAATTAACTCCAAATTCCATGAAAATTGGATACATGGCTCCTGCCATGGTGTAAAATTTTCTAGAATTTTTGGAGACATTTTTGCTTTTATTTGATATTTTTAAAAAATCAAAAACAGTCATTTTCATTACTGTTTGATTTAAAAATTCACAAAAAATATTAAAACTTATCTAAAAATTATAAAAAAATTAGATACTGTTTCTTTTGTTGTGCTTGAGTTTCTGGCGAATTTTGGCAATTTTGCATTATATAAAATTCGCAAAAATTACAAAACACTAAAAACCTTATAAAAATTCTAATAAATAATTTAAAAATCCAAAAATCATAACTCCAGTGCCCAAATTTTCCTTAAACTTTCTAGTTTATAGGAAAATTACCTCCAGGAGTAAATAGGCTCTTTTGCATTTTAAATTGGTCTTTTACTCCTAACTGGGCAGTACCTTCAGTTTCTTACCTTGTTCGATTTTTAGAAAATTAAATAAAAATCAGAAAAATCCCAAAAATTCACTAAAAACAGTAAAAATTATAAACACACAAAAACATTTTTATTTGAATTTTTGCTTGATTTTTAATGCATTAAATAAATTGTTGAATTGCTTTGTTTCTTTGTTTTCTTTATTTCCTTAATTAACCTAAAATCTGAAAAAAAATTAAAAACAACTAAAAATCCACCAAAAATACCTTTTATTTTAGTTTAGTTTATTTTTGACTACTTTGTAGGCTGCAAGGCCATCACGTGCTCCCTGAGTCCGACCCTGGTCGCTATACCAGGCTAATCCAATAGCCAGGACCGCTATCGTGTTTTGATTGATTTTCTTTGATTTTGGTGGTCTGAACTTCATTTTCTTGATCGACCGATTGATTTCCGAGATCCGGGTCGCAACAACCCTTGATCCATTTTATTTCACCCGAGTCTTGGTAATTTTTCGGTCATCAAAAGGTCAAGAGACATTATAGATAAAATTTAGTGTCAAATCATAAAATTAAACATGCCAATAGGTAGATGATGAAACAAGCTTCAAAACGATACTAAAATCAATAAAAATAGAGATTAGATGCTCAAAATATGAAGTAAATAGTGCAAGGGGCATAATTGTAATAAAATAGACAAATATAAAGGACAAATAATTGCAAATAGGCCCCTAGAAGGACCTATTTTCAATAACCAGAAATCAGAGGGGTCCCTTTGTAATTTTTCCTTTGGAATGGAGAGGAATTTCTGCAATTATACATCCTGGTAAGGCCTCCATGTAAAATACCCAGGCACATATGTGAGTCACGTGCCTAGAGACCTTAATGTAATATACAAAAGTCAAAGGGTCCTTCGTGCAATTTACCCAGCTCCTCACGTGTAGGACACGTGATGGGCTAGGCTCGGGAGGCGCTTGGGCTCGGATGACACGTGGCGTGTCCAAGAAGGATCGGCACTTGGCTCGGGACACCCGAGCCTGTAGGAGAGGAGTCTTGGTGGAATATGTGGTTGCCTCTAAGCTGTCCGATCGTGAGGATCGGACGTCATCTGCTCTTTGAGTTCCTCCGCCCTGCTGCCTCTTGCAGTGGACTTGGTGGGGATCTTGCGAGCCCGTATTTCCTCTATCATGCTCAGTTGGCTCACCTGACGGTCGAGAACATTTTCTGAGGTCATAGTGAAGTGGTTGGAGGTGCGGCGTGGGCCGGGAGCAATTATATTGGTTGCTCGATGAGTCCTCACCGAAGGCGAGATGTGCAAATAGAGCACATGTGCAAGCTCCGGCCATTGAAGTTCATGCAAGGTCAGATGATAGTCGAAGCAGTAGAGGTGTGTGCGTGAGTGAAGTGAAGTGGAATGGAGTCCCATGGAGGTAGAGGAGCAGCGGAATGGATCTCCTTCTCCGACGAGAAGAAGAAGGAGATGGGGCAGGGGTGATCAAGTTATGGAGAAGGGGAAACAATGAGTGAATCGGTCGACGAAGGTGAGGGTGGCATGGCGGAGGTAATTGGATGGTCCGAAGATGGTGAAGATGGTTGTGGGCGTTGGAAAATTTAAGAGAAAAGTCACAGAAGACATGAGATGAGAAGAACCTAGAGGTCAGAGAGGAAGACGACGGTCAGAATGGCTTGTGCTGAGCATCGGAAGATGCTCGAGGTAACGTACGCGGTCGTGTACGAAGCTTGGTGGTGCCCAGGGGTTGCTGCTGCATGGCCAGAGGGCCACGAATCACACCGGGGGTTGGATGGTCACCGTCGCCTCGACACACTACCCTCCGCTATCACCAGAGGGCGGAGGAAGCTGAGCCATGGCCCTGTGAGCCATGGTTGTTATAATATAGTGGTAAGTATTCCCGTATATCACGCGGGTGACCCAGATTCGATCCCCAGCAATGGCACCATTTGATGAACATTATATTTGCCGCTTAAGAATGTGGGATTTTCATAACATAGGAGGCAAATTTGGTTCAAGCAAAGAACCACACCTTCGAATATGTGGAAATTATTTTACTTTGTAAGTGTACCAAGGTCGAACTCAGGGATACAAGCCTCTTTGTCTATTTATCAAATATTTTCGATTAATTAATGTTTGAGCATATTCTTATTTTAGGTCTTCATGCAAATGTGATGTGAAATGCATATCAAATAAATGCAAGTAATGATGAACGTAATTTTTGTTTGATTTAAATGCGATGCATGAAATATATGATAAAATGGAAGGGACAAGCATGCAAAATAATATTTACAAATATGCCCTAGACAATATGAGTACAAATTATGATTCAAATTCAGAGTCAAATTGAGCATAAAAATCAAGAGCAAGCATCTATTAAGGGCAACAATTTTTCGAGCAAGAGACACTATATACCATCAAAATTTATCTTTTTTCATTTAGTGTTAACTCAGAAAATTAATAATGTCGGTAGATAGAGAATTAAATAAGCTTCATAATGACAATGAAATCATGCAATTTGGATTTAATATGCTCAAGTTATGCTAAAAAATAATGCAGGGGCAAAAATATAATAAAAATACGAGAAAAATAAAGATAAATATTGCAAATTGGTCCCTAGAGGGACCCATTTGCAAATACTAAAACTCAGAGGGGTCCTTATGCAAATTTTCCTGAAGCGGGGGACCATTTTGTAATTATAGATTCCTGGTTGGGCCTTTGTGCAAAATTCCCGGGCATGTACATGAGGCCGCCTGAAGGCCTCTTTGTAATTCTGGGAATGGTTAGGGGTTCTTCTACAAATTACCCAGCACCCCTACATGTAAGGCACATGAGGGGTTAGGCTCAGAGGGCGGCGAGGCTCGGTGGATGATGTGGCAGCCTCGGGTGCTTCGGGAAGGGCGGCTTGGACTACGAGCTTGAAGGTCTAGAGTGGGAAATGTGTTCGCATCTAGGTCGTAGGATGGCCGCCGCTAGGGTGCCATCCTACGACGCCTGCTCTTTGTCTTTAGCCAGAGGAGAGGCGGCGTATTTGGAGCTCCAGAGCTCCATCGGGCTCCTCGTGCTTCCAAAGAGTTGCTGGAGTGACACAATCTTCTAGCGAAGATGGAGAACCGGAGACGAAGCCGTGAGGGTAGCTGTAGTAGACGGTCGATGGCACACCACCGAAGCTGATGCTCGAGATCAGATTAGGCATGCAATCTCCAGCCATTGAAGGTTCCTGCAAGTGTTAGTTCTAGCTAAAGCATGGGAGAGGTGTGTTGTGTGATGGTGAGGTGAGTAGAGGGCTGGGGGTGATCGGAGATGGAGCCCTAGACAGGTCCTTCTCAGGCATTCCTGAGAAGAAAGAGGTGGAGCAGAGAGGGGTTCTGGAGAAGAGGGATGGTGGGCAAAGGGTACGACGAAGATGGAGATCATGCGGTGGAGTACGTCGGATGAACAAATGGAGGTGGGAGGTGCTGATTGCAGTGGAGAAAATCAGAGAAAATTGAGAATAAGGATGAAGGGTAGATACCTTGAGATCGAAGATGATCAATGGGCGGAGGATTAGTCTTGGTTGAGCATCGAAGGTGCTCAGGTCTTCGCATGACGAGGGTGACATGGCCTCGGTGCTCGGGGGTTCTTGTAGGCACCGCTACATGGCTGGAGGGCCCATGGATCTCACCGGGAGCTTGCAATCATCGTCGCCTTGACAAGCAACCCTCCACTGTCACTGGAGGGCGAAGGAAACTAGGTTGTGGCCCCTTGGTTGGTGGATGATTGGAGGGGAGGCAGGGCAAGGGTATTTATAGGCGTAGCTCAGGCATTACAAGATGGAGAAGGCATGGCTTGAAACAGGTGAGATGGAGGGAATAGACTGAAGTCCAGGAGACTTGATGACGATGTGAAGAAGACGGATCTTGGAGCTATGTGGGGGAGGCATTACGAAGGAGAAGGGTGATCAGAGCGGTAGCCTAAAAAAGAAGGATGTGCGGGTGGAGCGAGGTGGCAGGCGTTACGCGAAGAAGACGATGCAACAAAGTCGTTGGATCTTGTAATCCAACGAGTGAGATTTGGGCACATGTGAAGGGGTGGGATCTGATCAGGGATCTGATCGAACGATGGGAAAAGGAGCACGGGTGGACGACCTGTGATGAGGATTGGGGGAGATCTGAGGGTTATTGGAGAAGGGTGATGTGGAGGGCGGTCAGCCGCGAAGGTGTGGTGGTGATGAGAAGAGGGAGTCGATCAGATAGATGTGAGTCAGTGAGCATTGAACGGTGGAGATGGAAGCGTCCAGAGGAGGATCCAACGATCGAGAAGGGAGCCGGGTGGCAGAAGGAGATGCGCCCACGTGGGCAGCCCAGAGGGCGCCACATGGATGCTCCAGAAAATTCAGAAAATACAAAAACAAAGATAAATCCAAAAGAAATAAAAAGGATCAAATTAGAAAAAAAGTCAAAACATGAAAATTGTAGATCTCGATGAGATCTACAAGTTTCATGTTAAACAAAAGTCAAAAGATGTCATTTAAACAAAAAAAATATTTTTGGGAGATTTTAAGGGGATAAAAACACTGCTTTAGGTTTTGAGATTTTTTTATTTTTATTTTCTTTTGAAGGTAAAAATAAATATATACAATAATTAACCTAATGATGAATCTCCATTTCATTACCTTTATTCTATAATTTTGGCCTTAAAAACCCTAGTAAATACGTGTAAATACCACTAATTCATGCATTTTAGCATTTACGCATTATTGTACAAAATGTGTATACAATATTGTTTTCAATGCCAAAATTACAGAATAAAAAAAAAAGAAAAGAAAGGAATACAATATTGAAAATATTTTATGAGCCTAAACCCCGAGACCTAGGCATCTCGATGACAGTCGACAAGGAATAAAGTAGAGGGAGATAAGGGTCCAAAATACAATAAAAACCCCTTTTTTATCAATTCATTCTTTATTCATTTTGGGACCTATTTTATTTTCCACTTTATACCTCAAATAAAGAAACTTTTAACATGAAAGTTGTATATAATTAAATATAGAAAAATACAAAATTTATATCATACGAAAATAATGTATAAAATAGAAGATACATTCTAAATAAATTTCCAAAATCCCAACTTCCAGACCCATATCTCTCAAATAGAAACTCAAAATATATCAAAATAACCTTTAACTTTTAATAGTCTATTTAATGAAGGTGGTTTTATATTGTTTGGAGTTAAGGTGTGAAAGTTAGATTTTAGACCCTTATTGTATAGTTTATTCAATTAAAATATTCATTTTATTTATTATTCATTATTTTTATAATTGTATATTTTTATAATTTTGTAATTATTATTTATAGTATATTTACATATTAAAACAAGAATAAAACACTAAATACAACATTAAAATAATATATATATAAAATACATAGGTAAAATACCTATATATATACATATAAAATAAATACACCTATTTATGTAAGTGTATATATTATATCAGAAAAATATAGTAAAAATATATTTATGTATATAAAAATAAGATATGATTATATAAATTAGTAAATTAAATTAATAAAATCAAAAATACAAAATAAAAATAAAATACTTAAATGCATAGATAAATATACCTATAATATAACTCCTAAAAAGTGACTTGTAATTTATAAAGCTATAAAATAATAATAATAATAAAATAATTCATAAAATAATAAAAAAATTTAATTTGATAACCTAAAATTAAGCAAATCATTTATTATTCATAATATATTTTATAATATTTTCCAGGGTAGATTTTTCCTGGTTGGTCCACGTGGACCAAACAGGTTGCTTGGAGAGCTGACCCCAGACAACTCTCTGACTCGCACCTGACACCACTGACATCTTGCTTTGACCTGCTCTTCATCGATTTTTACGGCCTGACTCATTCACACATGTGGAACATTTCCTTCGCGACTTTTCTTCCTCGATCCTCCATCATACATGCCCGCATGATTCCTTGGCCTCCGCATAACTGATTCAGTTGTTATACTTGATTGAAGTTCCCTATCCACCTCGCTTGTGCATAACCTTCCCCTCTTCCCCTTTTCGAATTTGAACAACTTTTTGCCCTAGCCTCGGCCTCCTCTGGGTTTCTTTGGATACACGTGGGTTACATGCGCGTTCCCAGCGACTTGGAGCGGGTCTAAGCGAAGGAGGAGGCACTTTCACGCACCTCAGGTGGAGCTTCATCGTCGAGGTTTGCTTCCCTGCTTTTCCAACCGGTAAGGTATCGTTTTTATTATATTTCTTCGCTTAGTCAAGTCCGTAGGTTGTTGTTTTACTTTCCTTTTATGTATTAATCACTTGCATGAGCCATTAATCGCTCGACCGTGGTTTGCCGGAGCTCTACTCCAACCTTCCATCCACGTCGTTATCCGCCCATATCACACGCAGGAGGGTCGTGATAGTTTGCTCGCGACCCTCTTAACTCTTTTTGCAGGTCTTGGCTCTTCACATGCGCCTGGGGTCATTTTGACCGTTCACCGGTGAAACCCGAAGGGCTTCTGCTCCTCTGATCGCGTGGGTGGGCAATGGAAGTCCTCCGGCCATTTTGAGGCTTCCAGGCTTTGAAAGAGAGCTGCATGAGCACTTCCGACCATTTTGGAGCTTCTCGGATTATCGGAGGTGGGAGATCGAGCTCGGAGAACTACACTATGGCGGCCTTTGTCCCTATTCTTCCTCCTATGTTTCCTTTGGATCAAAGGCCTCACCCTAGATTCTTAAGCATCCAGGATCAATGTCGTCAACAACCGTAGGATCGGAGCCTCGGATCTAATCCGCACCATCGATCTGCGAAGGGGTATCGGGCTTCCCTATGCCGCCACGTGGCAAGTGATCGATCATCAGCCGTTGGATGCGCGTCTTCACTGGGTATTTTGCAACTACACCTAGAGAGTTTTTGTAATTGAATATTTGAACTGCAAACTTTCATTTTCCTTTTACATATTTTTGTAAAATTTGTAAAAAGCCCCATAGACTTCTGGAAATTATATCTAGGTCTAAGCCACATCACCTCACATGACGCGCCACGTGAGGTAGTGATTTTGCATCGGACCTCCTAGGTATTTGTTTATTTCTGTTTAATCCTCAAAATTTTTAATTTAGTTATAGATTTTTAGAAAATTTACAGTGAGGCCCTAGACTTAGTTAAATTTACAAAAATGCCCTACCAACATTGTAGTTTCTCTTTATTTCTTATATTTATTTCATATAGTTACATTGCTCAAAAAATCAACAAAATAGCTAGACACCTGATTGCATCTATATTCACGTCATATTTTTAATTGCAATTTTAAGTTCTTTTATTATTTATTAATATAAAAAATCTCTTTTCCCCTATTTGCAATAGAAAATATATAAAATGTTTTGAAAAGTCCCAACAAAAATATATTTTATGTATTTATGTATTTTTAACCTTCAGACCGAAAATCATTAAAATTATTAAAGAAAACTCAAAGAATAGAAAATATCTAAATACATTTATAAAAATTTATAAAATTCCCTAAATTTTCAAAAAAAATCATTTTCTTTTTTATAATTTTCTGTAAATTATTATATTTATTTTAAAATTAATTTGGAGAAGTTTTAACCTTGTGTGATTTTTTATCTCCATGTTAATTTCAGGTATTTATTATATTCCTTGTTTTAGGGTATTTTTAACTTTAAACATATATAAAAATAAACAAAGATTCTTGAAAAATCACAAAAACAGTAAAAAAATTAAAACCTAAAAATTTGTATTTCTTGTATTTCGATTAGTTTATTGGTATTTATATCTATTATCGCCTATATTATATATATATATCATATATATATTGCTCTATATATTTTTTTAAAAGAAAAAGGAAATAAACAAAACAATATAAAAAGAAATTTTAAAATCAGAAAATTAAAAATAAAAATTCAAAATATAAAAAAATTAAATGAAATAAAACATTAAGTTAAAAATATAGACAAATAACATCACAATCGTCATTTTGTGCATTTATTGGACCATCTAGTCGTTTGCTCCCTGTGTTCGACATTCTACATACTTGCACTATACACACATTTTGTAGAGTTAAATAAAATAAATTTTAACTCCACATTATTTTTTATTTCTGAATTATCATTGTTGGTTAATTGTTGATTAATTAGGGTTTCTTGTAGGTCACCGCAATGACTGCGCCTCCGCCCTATGTGAGACGTATTTCAGACCTGTGAAAAACCCTAGTTATCACCTAATTTTTAGTGTTTTAGTAAAATATAAAAATAAGGAAAAATTTTAGTAATTAATTATAATAAGTATAGTTAGCTTTTTGAAGTTTTTTATACATTAATTATACACAAAATATATATAGTATAATACAAGTTAATATTAGTGATTTAATTACGAATTTTATTGATTGTTTAAGCTAGGAGATTAATATGTTAATTTTAACATGATGAATTCAAGATTCATCAGTGGGCGCTTAGTTTTAGTGAAGGTAGTCCTGGAGACAATCCCTATGTTCTTTATGTCAACGAGAGTTCTTCTAGTAGGTGTTCGCAACTGGCTCGAGAAGATTATGACAACATTTTTTTGGGGGTCAAGGCTGGAGGGGATGGCCATGCGATGCATCATGTGGATTGGGAGATGCTTATGCTGCCCAAGGAGGACAGGGGGCTTGGTGTGCCTAGATTGGAGTTGATGAACCACACACTTTTGTTGAAATGGGCTGCGAGAATTTGGGGTGAAATGGAGGACGTATGTTGTGAACTCATACGCAATATCTATGGGGTCGATGCACACTATGTTAGTGGTTTGTGTCCCTTACGTTTTGAATCGACGCTATGAAAGGGTATTTGTGTGATTCTCCCAGATATTCCTTATCTGCTCCATCTGCGCTTAGGTTATTGGCTGCAATGTTTTCTTCTGGACTGATGAATTGATGAGAGATGGACCTTTGGCTTCCCATTTTCCATGTTTATTTGCTTTAGCAGAGGACAAAAATGCTCGCGTTGCTAATTCTTGGGATAATGGGGGTATGGACGCCATCCTTCACGGGCGGCTTCTCGCAACGATGTATGTAGGATTCTCTGCATTTCATGGAATATTTATCTAGGAGCGAGGGCCCCATTTTGGGTAGTGACCACTGGTGTGGAAAGAGGATGATTTCACTGTCAAGAAGGCATACAATCTGCTGATCTGGGGAAAGGAACCACTTCAAGAGGACATGGTTAACGTTTGTAAGATGAGTTGGGAGTTGAAGATTCCGACGCGCATCAGGGTGTTCCTATGGCTCTTGAGGCATGGGCGACTTCTTATGAGGGAGAGGTGTACTCTCATTTTTCTTTCAAATGATAGCTCATGTATTCTATGTAGGTCGATGATGGAATCCGATGAGCATCTGTTTCTTGGTTGTGAAAAGGCAAAAGGTTTTTGGCAGATGATGGATGTGGCTTGGATTGATCATAATAACATGTCGTCTTTCTGGAAATCCCTATTTAACTCTCGATTCTGATCAAATGTGGAGAGATTATGATGATTGCGGACTTGTGGGTGATATGGTTTGCCAGGAATGGTGTAATTTTTCGAGCGGAGAGGTTTTATGTTGAGAATGTAGTCCATCGTGCTCGAACTCTCTTTGAGTCTCGATTGTTGTAATCTTTTTTTATTAATTTAATGGGACAGACACATACGCATGTTTCCCTCTTTTCTGGATTCAATTTTTTTATATTCTAATAATTAGAGAAAATATTAAAAAATTTCTACGAGGTGCGTACATGTTTGAACTGATTTGAGTGTTTTATCGTAGGTACATAGTTTGATACCAAAGCATTCCCTCTTCCAAACTTCACAAGATGACCTATTTTGTTTGAATTAGTTCATCTAAACCCATATGTTAACATTTCTCCGTTGAAGTAATATTTTATAAATTAAACTTTACCGAAGATAGAACTCTATTAGAGTAGTATTTTAGAATTATATCAGATTTAATTATTGGTAATTAATACTTCTAGAAATATAAAAATTATTATTTTCATTTTGTACTAAATAATTCTATATATCACATACTAAATAGAAAAAAACTAAAATCCAAATTGAGAAGAGTATAACTCTTAGTTAACCTGGAAAGAAACAATTAACGAAAATTAAAGATTAATTATACTTTATAACTTTTACAAATTTAATTCATACTAATAATAAAAGAAAAATTAAAATCTAATAAAATATTAGAAATAATAGTTGCATTTAATTTATTTTTAGTATATTTTATATCACTTTTAAAGATAAAAACCATAAAAATCATTAAAGGTCAAAGATAAATATAAAATTTCAAAGCTTAAATTATTATAAACAGATTAAAAAAATTAAAATCAATATACAAATATAAAGCTATAAAAATTGTCAAAATATATTTCATCTTATCTTGAACAAGTTCTGTCCGATGGAGTTCGATCCTTGTATTTAAAGCTATTTAGTATTACAAGTGTAAACTCTTGAAGTCCATCCTAGGTTATAACAAACAATAAAAACTTCACATTCTTAAACCCTAGTTTGTAATGATCAAGTTCTCAGCGTCATTGGAGGGGAAACCCAATATTGCATGTTTAGTTTAATTTAATTTTGTTTCATCTTGTTGTGTTGATGTTATGTTGCTATCAAGATTACGGATATGAGTTACTTCATTTTTGATCTTATAGGTATTTTATGTGAAAGTTTTCCTTTCTCGAATGTAGCTCAAAGAAGTCCTCAATCATTTTGAGATTGATTCCTCTCCATCCATTTTCACATCCCTCTTGCTCCTCTTCTCCATCACCATCTTGTTGCCCTTGCCTTGTTCTCTAGAACCATGTCTAGAGTTCTCTTCACATCATCTATATTTACGATTAAACAATTACTAGTATATGAGATGCCTTGCAAGCCATACAAGAGCTGATTAAGGAACAAGGTAAGAACCATGCTAAGTTGAAAGAACAATTGCCAATTCATATGATCAAATGCTAGAAGGAGAAAATACAGAAAATGATGGTGGAATAATTATTACCATGATGTTTTCTCAAAAAGTTAGATTGAAAACATCCACATCATGAATAAAACAACCCATACTTCATGGTAACGTTGAACTCAAGCTCTTCTTTTTACAACATTTGCTAAATTTTCATGATAATTATTCTAAGGAACTCGTTGCAAATATCCATTAGCTTAGTGTAATTTGTGACATGATGAGGTATGCCAATCTCATACAAGAGGTTGTGAAACTAAAGGACATATGTAAAAAGCTACTTACTAGCTAAAGCACTTATGGAAAGTCATGTCAACATAAATAAATTCTCACAACTATTACTTGAGCTACACCATGAAGCATTTGACTATGCGAGTTTATTAGAGATGTTTTAGAGAAATGCCACCATCTTGATGTTTCCTTCTTCAAATCTCAAGTGGATGCTCTCTCGAAACTCCAAGTTTACGTAAAGAAAACCCTACCGATAGAAGAAGAAAACTTCCTCTCGTCGCACAAATCCTCCTACTCTTCCTCATCCTCTGATTAGAGCATCTACTTCTCATTGCCAAGCCTCTTCATGCCAAGTAGTTCACTGTGAAAACATCCATTGTTGACGAAGAATAAGAAGAAGAAACATTAGTGTCTAGTTCTGATATGGTCCATTTCAATGATGTTACTGTTCATAAGATCTTTATCCCTAAAAGAAGACGACCACCGTCCACACCTTTTATTTCACATGCTTTATATGTTATTTAATCAAACCTTTTCTCATTATGTTCTTTACAAGTTGCATTGTTTTCATTTATTGTGCTCTTCTTCTTGATAATAAAAAGGGAGAAAAAGCTAAACACGTTTATGAAAAGTTTTGAGAAAAGTTAGACTAAATAAGTTTGTTTGAAATATTCCTCACATTATTGGAGGGGAGCCTTTTAAAAAGTTGTCTTTAAATTCAAATTCAAACAACTTGGCCTTCAGATACTTTCACAAATTTCTTAAATAAATTATTTTGACATCATTAAAAGGGGACATTGGAAGCAATTCACATTCCATGCCTGAATTTTAATAAGTACACACACAATTATTTATAAGTATTCATATCAATGATTTTTTGCATTTTGTATTATAGACAAAGATATTAAGTTCAAACCTCCCAAGCAAAGAACAAGCTATATTCGAGTGTTTTTCTCAGTTGTATTTATATTCATAAAAGCTCATAGATGCATATGCATACATACATGATCATATTGAATCCACGATTCATCGCCTTTATTCTTTTATTTTAGCTTCATTTCCTTAGTCAAATACCTGTAAATACCAGCAAATTTCGTGAAATTACTATTTTACATGCATTTGTTAAATATGCATTTTTAACACTTTTTGTACTCAAATAAAAGAATAAAGAAGAAAAGAAAAAAAAAGAAAAAATAACGGATGAATTTATGGAATAAATGGAGAATGACCTGAATCCCAAGAGAAGGCAAGACTTGACCTGATCGACCAGAAACAAAGTAGGGGGAGATAAGGTATTTAATCCAAAAATAAAAAAAATTGTAAATCCTTCTCTGTATATTTGTACAAAACTTATACTATTTTATTTTTACATAAATTGACCTTAAATTAATTATTTTTGTAAACAAAAATTGTAAATAATTTTTTTTGTAAATAATGAAAATAATTGCAAAATAAAATAATGTACATATTGCAAATAATCATACTCAGAAAAGGCCGCAAAATGATAATCGAAAGACCAATTCCGGCTCCATACAAACTCAAATTGAATCAAATACACACTCTCGTTATACTCTAAATTAATTTATCTTTCAAATAGCTGTGGTTTTATAATTTTTGGAGTGATGGTTGAGAAGTCAGTTTTCTAGGGTGTTTTGTGCAGTTTTACCAAATACCTATTGTATATATTTATTCATAGTTATTTTAATGTACATAATTACAAATATTATCTTCATAATTAAAAAATAAAAACATAAAAAAATAAAATTAAAAAAATCATTTAAAAATAATTTCCTTATTTTTACATATGTATATTGTACTATATGTATATAATATTTGTATAAAACTAATTTCTTTACATAAAAATTACCAAAAATTAAATATATAACATTAATTAATTAAATTAAATTAATTACGAAATTTAGATTTAATTATTTAATTATTTGATTTATTCATTTATTGGATTTGAAAACATGCCTTGTATATAAGATATTATTCTATACCTTAAATAACCATCATTAAAGTGACTAATTATTTTTTGTAAATTAATTAATTATTTTATTTTCTTAATTCTGAATTTCATTTTTAATTAATTAATTAATTTACTTAATTAATTTAATTAATCAATAAAAACATTCCTTATTTGTATATACCTTCCTTTTTTTATTTTTTCTTCTCTTTTTATTAGGCTCCTCCTCCTCCATTTACTTTTTGATCAATTTTGGTGGAGAGGAGTCTGATCTCCGAGAGCGATCTTGTTGAAGAAGGGAGCCCAGCCTTCGAGTCGTCCGGTGACAGCGAGTCGGCCCTTGTCGAGGCCATCACGGTGTATCCCACCCCATGGTGAGATCTAATTTTTCTATCGTTTCTTTAGTGTAACCATAGCATAGTTTTTATTTTCATCAAGCTTGTAGATATAGATCCATAATTGTCATCAATAATTTTCATCCATATCACATTTCTGATGCGACACCGATTTTCCACGCCATTTTCTCTATCTCCACACATTCCCGTTCTACCTAGCACAATCTGTCAACTTCGGTCAGCCACAGTGATCGGAGATTTGGGTCTATCTTCCATGTCGCAAGATCTACACCATTCACGCCTACTATTTTATTTATAAATAAAATAAATAAACAAAACAATACACATACTTGTTTTTATCTCTAACAATTGTTTTACAAGAAAATAAAAAAATAGAAAATATATAATTTATTTCATCTTTGCTTCTATTTTCAGTTCCTGTTAAAAAAGGTTTAATTTTTTTATATCAGTTGTTGTTTACATATAAAAAGAATAAAAAATAAAAAAACGAAATTGCAGCAGATTCGCGGCCCTCCTCCGCTCGCGGTGCCACCATCCAACCCTTGGGCCCGCGCCACCACGGGCTCCAGCGCGCCACCGCCACTCCTCGCCACCTCCGCCAAGAGGCCTCCGCTTCCGAACCGCGTCGCCCCCAAGCAAGTCCTCCGTCGCCACCTGATGAATACCCATTCATCACTCTTTATTCTTATATTTTAGCTACAAAAACCTATGCAAATGCATGTAGATACTTGTAAATAGGAATAATTAGCAAAAGCATGCATCTTGTAAAAAAACCTATAATTAGCATGTTTTTGTGCAAAAATAAAAGAATAAAGATTAAAAAGAAAAAGAGGGAAATATTTAGAATAAATATTGAGCAACCTAACCCAAGGGAGGGCTCAGCATGGGCCTGACCGCATAAAAGCCAAGTAGAGGGAGATAGGGGCTCTAGTGTAAATATTTATGTAAATAAATAAATTATATTTTCCTCACCCAAAAATATACTTGTACATATTTTGTATATAGTTAGAAACTATGAAAAACAAAATAAAAACTCTAAAAATCAAAAATTCCAAAAATGCCCTTTCACCATGTACATAGACCATGCCTCCTTATGTATTTAAACCTTGTAAATAAATTTATTTATTTTCAAAACTCTTTGTAAATATTCTATGATAAATAAAATAAAAAGAATCAAAACAAAAATCAAATAAAAATTACAAAATTAAAAATACAAAAATACATTGTATATGTACCATGTATATAAATGTACATAACTATTTATTTCCCCTATGTATATAAATAATAAAAATAAAATAAAAATATCCTTTTATTCCTCATTTTATTCTATAAATAAATAAAATATAAAATAGGGATAAAAATGTATAAAAATAACTAATTAAAAATCAAAATTAAAAACCCTATATTGTACATATACCTATATATAGCCCTATTATGTAAATACCTTATTTTTATTTTGAAAAATTAATTAAAAATCACCAAAAAATAGAAAAAATTAAAACAAAAATATTTCATGTTTTGAGTTTTAATTAAATCGGCCATTTGTTATTTTTAATTCAATTTCTAAATCTTTTCTGACGTGGCCTCTCCTGATTGGTCCACGGGGATGTTGACCCCCGGTCAACTCCCCCCGCGGACCCTCTTCTCTCGCGGATCGGGCTGTCGACCCGATTTCTCCGATTTTTCCCCGCCTGATCCGCCTGCCATTCGCGCAAACCCCGGGTCCTAATCCTTCTTCTTGCATCCGAGATCATCGCCCGGGGGAGTGCATTGGGATCCGCGCTCCGAGCTTCACGCCCGACTCCCATCTAGCCGGACCCCTAGCCGTATATAGTCTGAGCTCCGCCCCCGTTTTCACGCATCTTTGGCTCTCCACCCTTCAACCCGTGACCTCCACAGCATCCCCTGAGGTGACAGCTCTCGATTGCTCGTGTCACAGCGAGGAGGGGGTGGCCGGACCACTGATCCGGCGACGTAGCGCCGCCGTGCTCCGCCCAGTGTAGGAGCTCGAGCCTCAGGACTTGACGACCTTTGAGGCCACGACCAGGAGCTACCTCAGCTCCAGCACAGTCTTCCACCCCGCCTAGGTAACCTTCTAGCTTTCCTATTTCGCCTAATTTCGAGTTTGCCCCAAATCGTAGCTCCGTTGTATTCCGTTGATTCCGACCATCTCGAGCATCATTTCGATCATCGGAACCCACGTTCACCCTCGCCTTCCCCCCACGCACCTTCTCCGCCCCTTCGTTCAACCCAGCTCGCACAGGAGCTGGGGTTCGAGCTCCACCGTCCGTCGCTTGCCGGAGCTCGCTCACCCCGACGCACAGCTCACCTCCACACCACCTAACCGGGTCGAGGCACTTTGCCCTCGACCCGCGGAGCTTCTGAGATACTTTGCAGGACCAGCGGAGACCATCTGAGGCCTCCCGACACTTTGGCCAGGAGCTTCCCTCCGCCGACCTTGCCGGAGTCCCTCCAGGGCTCGGCTGGGCCATCGGAGGCCACCAACAGCTGCGGAACGTCATCGCGAATCTTCTCCGATATCCAGAGGCAGCTGAGGAGGACCACCGCGCTCGCACGAGGCCGGCGATGCTCGCCGGCCAACTGTTTTTCCAGGATCCTCGAGCACCGTCCGATCGCCCTCAGCTCCCCAGTTCGCATCACGTCCGTCCATTCCAGGAGGAGCAGTCACCGTCGATCATCTCGAGGGTCGATCCGGACCGTTAGCGCAGAGAGAGAGGCACCAGCACCTGAGGCCGTTAGATCCTCCACGTGCCCTCCTCCGAGACGTCGATAAGGCCCACGTGCGGAAGGAGAGAGGCGCCCGTCGTCCAGCACCGTTAGATCAGCCACGCGTCCATCATCCAACCGTCGACGTAATAAAGGGGTAATTTACCGTAGGCCCCCTCTTAGTTTATGCTTTACGTTTCAGTCCTGTAAATATTTTGTGCTTTTTATTTACGTTGGGTTATTTGCACATTGGACCTTATGCTTTAGTTTATTTGCATTTATGCCCCTGTATATGTGAGCCACGTGCTTCGTCACGTGTATGTTTGGTGTATTTGCAACATTAGTCCTGTAGTTCTGGTTGTTTGTGATTGAGTGAAAACTTTTCAGTAATTGCATATATGCCCCTGTGAGTGTTTTATTTGCACATGTGCGTCTTTTAGTGGGATATTTGCATAACAGCCCCTGGACTTTTTGGTACGAGTTACCAAAAGGTCCTAGGACTTGTTTTTATTACAAAGAGGTCCCTGAGTGCCCCAGGCACGTGCCGCGCGCGTGACTTGCTGGGAAAATTGCACCTGGACCCCCAGAACTTCGGGTATTTGCACTTTCGTCCCTGTGCACAGTGCCCTCTTTTGATTTTTGAATAAAATATGAAATCACCTCCAAATTCGATGAAAATTTGACACATGGCTCCTGCCATGTTGTAGGATTTTTGAGAAGTTTTGAGGACATTTTTGATTTTATTTGTTATTTTTAAAAATTCAAAAACCTCTATTTTAGCTACTGTCTAGAATTAAAAATCCCAAAAAAATATAAAAACCCCCTCAAAAATTCTATAAAAATTAGGTACTGTTTCTTTTGTGTTTCTTGATTTTCAAGCCAATTTTGGCTATTTTTCATTGCTTAAAAACCCTAAAAATTCAAAAATACCTAAAAATTCACAAAAATCATAATAATTAATCTAAAAACCCAAAAACAATAATTTTGGTGCTCAAATTTTCCTTCCTTTCTCTAGTATACAGGAAAATTACCTCCAGGTCCCTCTGAGATCCTTAGATATTTTATCTTTGGATTTTGGGCCTGGCTGGACAGTACCTTGTCTTTTTAGTACTGTTTGATTTTTAGAAAATAAAATACACCTTATAAAAATCCCAAAAATTCACCAAAAACATTAAAAAACCTAAAAAACATAAAAACATTTTTTTGAATTTTTGTTTGATTTTTGACACATTAAATAAATTGCTAAAGTGTGCTTGTGTTTGTTTTCTTTTATTTTCTCACTTTATTAAAAATCCAAAAAAATATAAAAAATTATTAAAAACATTTTGCCTTTATTTTATTTTATTTTTACTACTTCGTAGGCCTTTGGCCAACCCGTGCTCCTTGTGTTCGACCCTTGGTGCTATACCAGGTTAATCTCATAGCGGGACCGCCTTGCCTTGTTTGATTGATCTTTGATTTATTTAGCGGTTCGATCTTTTTCTTGATTAAGTGACTCTGAGTGATTGAGGTCGCAACGACCTATTTAGTACCTTTACCTCGTTCGCTCGGGACGCATATCACCACCGCGGCGCGCTGCCCACGGTGCTAGCCCTAGTGGCGCCTCCGCCCTGCTTCTCTAGCAGATCAACCTTCCAGCATGCGCCTTCCACTGTGCGCCCTCATCGTGAGCACCACCCGTCCAGGCCACTGATATCCTAAGCGGTCGCGCCTCCCGCTCACCGCAGCGTGCTTGCTGTTCCTCTAGAAGCCGTCTGCACAGGGTGGAAACGCCATCCCAGGCCGCACGGGTCTCCGCACTGGACGTCGCCCTCCCTCACGTCACCCCGCCCTCCTTAGAAGGCCGGCACCACCACCTCTTGCAGTGCTCCGCTAGCCCTGCATAGCCCAAAGCTCCGTGCAGACCGCCTGCGCCCTGCTGCGTGGGTTTACCTGCATCGACGACGTTGCCCTTAGCACCTCTCCCCTTTTGGGTTGAGAAGAACTAGCAAGAGAAGGAACCCTAGGAGAGTTTTAAAAATAAAAAAATGGGTAAATTGCAAAGTAACCCTTGGAACTTTCAGAAATTACAAAACAATCCATGTGCTTCCGAAGATCACGTGCAGCGCATACAAGTTATTAGGTAATTTGCTTATTATGCCCGCATGTTTATTTTTTATTATATTTCAAGGAAGAAACTTTAAATAATTGCTCTTTAGTCCCTGTACTCCAAACCTTGAATTTCTTATTATTTTCATCAAAATAAATGTTGTTCATGTTCTAAAAAGTTTTCAAAAATTGTGAATATTCATGTTGTCTTGCTCTTCACCGTATAAAAATTTCATCACATTTTGTCAATATATAATATTTTAAAAATTCAAAAACAATGTCTTTTTGTCTTCCTGACTTTTAGAAAATCACATAAATTAAAAAAATTAAGTAAAAATTCCAAAAAAATTGACTGTAGGTGTTTTTTACTACCTATTAATTTCTGTCCATTTTTTGTGCATGAATCATTTATAAAACCTCAAAAAATGCAAAAACTTAATATTTTAGAAAAATCCAAATATTCTGATTTCAGTCTCTGTTTGTAGATATTTAATTGTTTTTTAGCATAAAAATAAATGCCAGTAGTTTTGGGCAATTAAAGTATTTTTAAGGTGTAAAATACTTTTGGTTATGCATTGTTTACCCTTATTTCCATTGTTTGATTTTTATAAAATCATAAAAACATCAGAAAAATTTGAAAACATTACAAAAAACATTTTAAAACCTATAAAAACTGAAAATATGTTTTCTGTAATTTTCTAAGTTTTTTGGATATTTCGAAAAATATAAAAAGTGTGTGGTATGTGTATTTTTATCCCTTTATGCATATTGTGATTTGTTTTTTATTTGAAAATAAAAAAATTGAAAAATCAAAAACCACTAAAAATATTATCTTTGAAATTTGACTGCCAAGTTTTTAAGTCGAGCTCTTATTTCGACCCTGGTCACTATACCAGGTAAATTAAATAGCAAAGACCGCTTGCATTTCAATGCTTGTTTTTTTCTTTAAAGTGGTATATACTTTTTTTCTCGTTGATTCCGCTTGGTCATTCGGGTCACAATGGCCCTTCATTATTTGCATACTTAACCTGAGTTGCCAAGCATGTCATTGATGAGCCGCAAAATCGACCCTTTAAGAGTGCGGAATTAGCACTTGGAATTGTCGATGCAGTCGGGCCGATTTTGGTCATCAAAGAGACCATCTCATTGATATATGTCAAATAAGAATGTGATGGTCGTTATTTATTTTGCTTGGTAAGATACCAAGGTCGAACTCAGGGACACGAGCCTCTCTCGTATTAATCAGATTCCTATTTATTTAGCTAAGTGTTGAGCTAGAGGCATATAGGTCCTATTATGTAAGGAGACAACACAACAAAAATGCATTAAAATAAAACATGCATTTTTTTAATCATTTTTTATCATGCAAATAAATGCCATAAAATGCAATGCGATGCAATGGGAATATGCCCTAGGTTAAAAGGATGAGCCAACTAAACCAAAGTTGATTTCAGATTTAAATGAAGCAACAACTCATTTGACATAAAGTGCCAGGTTAATCAGAAAGCATAAAAAAAACACTAGAGTTAATTAAAAATACATTGAGATCACAGTGTCAATATCAAGAGAACAAATATACCATTAAAAAGTACGTCAAACAAGCGTTAAAATGAAACTGAAATCAACTCATTTGGACATAGGATGCTCAAGATATGCATAAAGGAAAGCAAGGGCATAACTGAAATAAAACATGAAAATATAATTACAAAAAGGTCCTAGAGAGGACTGAAATGTAAATATGCAAAAGAACGTGACCTTCCCTGTAATTTGCCCACACGCGCAGGGGCCTTTCTGCAAATATTAAAACCTGCGAGGGTTTTAGTGTAAATTACCCCTGCGCATGTGGTCTGCACGTGACCGGGACCAGTTCGCAATTTGGAGAAGACGGTGGGCTCCTCTGCAAATTTCCCAGGTACGCACGTGCCAGGCACGTGCGACCTAGGCTCGGAAGGAGGCTTGGGGTCAGCAGAGGTTCGGAGGCGCTTCGGCTGGCTTGGGCGTTGGCTTGGGCTCGCTGCAGGCTCGGGGAGGCTCGGAAGGAGGCTCGCCTATGGTTCGGACGTTCAGGCTCGGAGAAGCTCTGGGGATGACACGTGACTGAGTATGAGCCATCAGATCAACATGATCCGATGGCTTGGATGAGCTCCGCTGTAGGCGACGTGGCCGTCCCTCAGCCGTTGGATGAACGCCTGGAGGAATCATCCAACGGCACATGTACGTTATCCTTCATCTGTTGCTGGCGGCGGGAGCCGAGCTCCGGCGAGAGAGCTCCAGCTCCGCCGCTCCTTCCTGGACACGGTGGAGCTCGCCCGATGCTACTGAAGGATCGTCGATGAAGCTTGGAGCTCGGGCGAGGCGATGGTCCCTCTGGCGTCTTGCTTCGGAGCTCAGGTGATTGCTGCAATGTTCGGCCAAATAGCTCCGGCGAAGTTCCCGGTCATTGAAGCTTTGGATGACCTGCAGGGTTAGCAAATAGCCGAAGCGGGCGATCATGGTGTGCGTGCAAAGTGGAGTGAAGGTGAGAGCTCTGGAGTGGGGAGAATGTGGAGAAGCTCGGAGCTCCTCCGCCTCGCGGCGGAGGAGGTGGGTCGGAAGCGACGAGGTATGGAGGTGGTGAGAAGGTGGTGCGCGTCGATGAGGGGTTGTAGGTGAAGCTCGAGGAGCGGTCAATGAAGGTCGCGGACGACCCAGGCGGCCTAAAAAATTAAGTAAACTAAGAAAAAAATGCAGAGGAGGAGGAAGGAGGTCTTACCTGGTCGGAGCGGAGCGGGTGGCTTGGGCTCGAGCTCGAGGTTGAGCTCTGGTCGTCGCTGGACGTCGGCAGCCACTCGATGTAGCTCGGGCGGGCCTGGAGGCGCCGCAGCTCCGCCGTTCAAGGCGGAGGGTCTCACCGGGGGAGCGGGTCGTCATCGCTCTATCCTCTCGCCTCCCCCTGTCATAGGGAGGCGGAGGAGGGCTGGGCCCCTCCCTGCGTAAAGATGGACGGGGGTGAATGACGGGGGATGCGAGGTATTTGAAGGTGGATGTCGGCGGTGCAGGTGGTGGCAGTCGTGTGTTTCGAGGGAGTTGTTGGTCGGCTGGAAGGTGGTCGTAGGTAGTGGAGTGATGCGCGGAGGAGTTGGACGACTGGGGAAGACCTAGAGGCGGTTGGCAAAGGAAGAGGTCCACTGGAGTGGTGGTGAAAAAGGGAAGGGTGGACGGGTTGCGCGAGGTGGATCGTGGGAGAGAGAAGAAGGCTGGAGGTTGATGACGACGCTCCACCGTTGGATCTGGAGATCCAACGGTGGAGAAATGGGCGCGGAGCGACGGTTGAGATCAGATCAGGGGGCGGAGCGATCGACGGGTCATGAAGCTGCTACGTGTCGTGGAGAGGCAGCGGCGCGAACGAACGGTTTGGATGAGGAGCTGAGGTTGATCGAAGGGATGAGGGGCGCCAAAGGAAGAGGCGGTTGTGATGGAAGATCAGGGATGCGATCTAGCGGTGTACACGCCGCCACGTGGCGAGCTCTGGTGAAGGCGCTAACCTGCGGTGGAGATTAAGGGCGAGAGATGATCAGACGGCAGGGAATTGAAGCGCGTGTGGAACGTTTTGGACCGTTGGATCTCAGGAGGAGATGTGACGGTCCAGATCACAGGCGGATAAGACAAGAAGGAGCGGGCCACGTGGCGCCCCCAGATTGGGCCACGTGGCCCAATCAGATTATTCCTTGGGTATTTTTGATTTTAGAGGGTCAAGATGGCCGAATTTGAGAAAACTCAAAACATGAAAGTTGTAGATCTTGACGAGAACTACAAGTTTCATGTTGATAGAACTGGAAAAGAGATCAAACAAGGGCCTGAAATATTTTTGAGGGTATTTTTAAGTCTAAAAATACCACGAATTTTTGTTTTGTCATTTTTTTGTGATTTTTAATTTATTGAGGACTCTGTTAATTACAGGACATTAACTGGATTTTATTGATAAAACTTTAAGCAAGGGGGTTAATTATAGAAAATAAAGATGATGAAACTGAGGTTCATCAGTCATCAGAATGGCGCCGTTGCCGGGGAGCACGGCTTTGTAGTCATCTTTCAGTTTTATTCTATGGTATTTATCAGTTGTGCCCCTCTGAGATATTGCAATTTCAGTTATGCCCCTCCCTTTTTTGAAATATCAGTTGTGCCCCTACCTTCTTGCAAAATTCACAGTTCTCGTAATATCAGTTATGCCCCAACTTTACCTTAACAGAAGGTCAAAACTGTGAATTTTGCAAGAAGGTAGGGGCATAATTGATATTCCAAAAAAGGGAGGGGCATAACTGAAATTGCAATATCTCAGAGAGACACAACAGATAAAAACCCTTTATTCTATTTATCTCTATAATATTATAACTATTTTCTGACCATCGTCTGCTTTGATTTTTGTGTGAGGAACTGCTTGGAGGACAACTCAGATTCTTTTTGGAGGACTTGCGCAGGAGGAAGAGCAGAAGAAGAGCATGAAACGGTTGTTTTATTTTAGAGAACATTTGAGATTATTGTAATAATTTAGACTTCGGACTTGTGGATTTGGACATTATTCGGGGTCTGTTTCGTTAAGTGCCTGTACACTTGGGGGACCTCATTGCTGCTTTTGCATTTTTGATTTCAATGCCATAACTTTCTATTTGATTCTCATGGATTTGGCCCCTAGACTTAGGATTTTTGTTGATTGTGACGTAATTAGGTAAGGCCCAACACATAATTGCTTGCATGTTCGTATAAATCGTAATTGGACCTAGCTAAAAATAAATTGAAAAGGTTAACTTAATCTGTCGAGAGGCCATGCGCCGCTAGAGGTCATATAGAACACTGGCAGGATCTGTTGTGGCAGACACCGATCAACATCTAAGACTGGACTCAGGCCTCTCTCTTTGATTAGTTAGCTATTTGTTCTTCACAATCAATAGCAATTGCTCGTCTAATGCTGATTTCCTCGTGCATCATATAGTTAGTTTACTTTCAGTATTTAATTTATGCATGAATCATATTGTATGTAGAGTGTTGGAGTAAGGTACGCATTTTCTATCTCTGCATGCATCATCGTGTTTGACCGCGCATTGGTTTTTTCGACTTCCTCCCCCTGTGTTTTTTTGGACTCAAATTAATCAAAGAGGAAATCAAAAAGCTCGTTAGGTGTTATTTTTGAAAAAAATCTAAAAAAAAGAGAAAATCAAAAACTAAAAAAATGGGGCTACTAATTGAACTTGACTTTTAAAATAAACATAATTGATTCATCATTGTTTTGGGAGAGCAACCCCCTCATTGTTTACGCTTTTAATTGCTCGCACACACACTAAGGAATAGTGCCCAAATCCCATTAAACCTCCTAAGTGTTTATAAGACTTTTGTCTGATCACTAAACTCTTCAAATTGAAAAGATAAAGATCGAACTCTCACGGTCAGATTTGTGTTGAGTTGGTGAACTGGGGGTTTGCTTTGCGTTTGGTTGTCTTTGGAATGAGTTGGTTACGTTAATCTTCCCTAGATCATTAGCAGTCACCTTCTATCTCTTTCTCTTATCCCTCCCTCCCTCCCTTCTCCATCCTTCTTTCCTCTCGTCATGATGGGCCACACTCCATGGCAGCCAGATTTTGCGGCATCTTCATTTCATTCACATCATTCTTGCTAACTCTTGTGGGAGGTCGGAACTCCGACTGACATCTCATCTTCTCCCTCCCCATTCCTGCCTTCTTATTCGGGACATGTTGTGTTTAACGCCCTTGGAGACCAGATTGACCAGATACGAGACCCGAGCAATTTCATTGATGAGATGAGAGTGCATTCCATAGGCAATCACATGGAGCAGTTGCGAGCTTTAGATGACTTCTATCCTGGGACGATGGATGAGCAGCCAGGTCAGGAAGCACAGTCCGCTTCTATATTGAGTCCCTTCATTTTGGATTTAGAATTCATTAATCTACTGCCGATGTTTTCAGGGGGAGTGCATGAGGAACCTTATATTCATATATTTGAGTTTGAGGATTTTCGTGGATCACAAGCATACCTAAATATCACTTCTGAGGACCTGGTGTTGATGACCTTCCCATTTACACTTCAGAGTAGAGACAAGAGTTGGCACAGACGATTGGGAAGGAAGTTCGCTACATGGGGAGATTTATGATCATTGTTCTTGTAAAGATTTTACCCCCAGCGTAGGGCATACAAGATGTGGTCTTGTATTCGAGATTTTTCAATTGACCCTCAGGAGCCATTGAGAGATTCATGGCTTAGATTTGTTGACCTATTGAGGAGATTTCCATATCATGGAATCTCGACGATCGACCTTGTACAGATCGCCATGAGGGGGATGACCGCAGAGCGGAAAAGATTGGTAGTGACCTCGTGTGGTGGTTCACACCACAGTCCTGACATGGATATATTTGAGACTATCTTAGGAACACTTTTAGACATTCCATATTCACGAGACGATTTATTTGGGACAACGCATGAGGAAGATATGACACCAGTTGAGTGTGTAGCATTTCATGCCGATTTAGACAACACACACCATTCAGAGGACATGGATTCTACCACATTTCAGCCGTCCATTCAGCCATTTCAGTGTCCATGTCAACTGATTCAGTGTCCATTCCTCAGAAGAACCTCTCAGATTCCTATACACATTTGGATCCATCCCAGCAGACAGAGCTCGATGAGGAACACCAATGTGATTTGACAGACCGAGATAGTCCCATCTTTGAGCCATGTGCCCTCTCATTTGATGAGGTCGATCTATTTTTAGAGGACATGATATTGGCAGCATAGATCCCCAGTTCGATTCTGATTTTGCATTACTCCTCGAGGGTTATCTGCGGGAGGATGCCACGTACCCTGTGTACTCGGTTTCACTTTCTAGGAGTGCATCCGACCTGTCGGATCAGGAGATCGAGACTTCTGATACTTATGATCTTGTTGAGTCTGAGTTTTCTCTCCTCGATGACCCTCGTGAGGATGACCCGATCTTTGAGGTATTCGATGATTATACTGATTTCTCTACATTACATACATCAGATATCAGCCTTTTTAGTAAGTCTTCTGATCTTGATCTTCCTTATCTATTCAAGACGGTGATTAACGTGGAGAATTCCCTAATAGATCATTCCTTCTCCACGTTCGACTTCTTCGGCATGTCCTTTCACTCCATTCAGACCTTGAGCCGATAATTTCTTTTTTGCTAGCAGAGCCCAATTTCATCTTCCCATATCTTTACCCAGTAGAAGACACCTGTTTGATTATTTACCTAGGTGTCATCATTTACTCGATTGAGTTTGTTGTTGTTCTCCTATCGAGACTGTGACGACAGTACGGTATTCGCCTCAAGATGTCATCCTGAACCTCGATACATCGTTATTCTAGCCTTTGCACCCAGCTCAACATTGTTCTACTCACATGTGTATATATCATTCTGTTCGTATCATTCATTCTTTCTGACTGAACACCCCATCTTCACCTCATGATTATGCTATACTTAGGATGCACTTTACCCTAAGTATGGGGGGTGTCAGACCTGTGATTATTCTTTCGATCCTTTTTACCTTTATTTTGATGCCTATACTTAGGGTATTTTACCCTAAATATAGGGGAGGTAGACTCTGTACATCCTATTCCTCGATTTTTCCCTTGTGTATAGTCTTTTATACTTAGGATTACTTGAAGTATAGGGGTATCACCGGTCTCTATTGATCTCTATTGAATTTATTCTTTCATTCATCGTTGTAGTATAGTATTAAATACTTAGCACAAGTTATGTCTTTCTTTGCAGCTCTTTGATCACTGTGATGACATAGTTCGAGCTAAGTATAGGGAGGTGTCGTATATTGTATATATACTTTAACCATAACTCACACTTTCGTATTTTTAATATGACTAAAATACTGTATATATATTTATAAAATTCAATAAAAAAATAACAAATAAAAAAAGATGAAGATATTTCCTCAAAATTCTTTTTGTATATACTGATTAATAAGTCAGGTTAAAATATTTTGAAAGTAGTTTGAAAATCTACTTGAAAAATCTTTGAAAACTATTTGAAAAATGTTTGAAAAATATTTTCAACCTTTGTAAAAATATTTTGTCTTGTAAAATTTTTCTTTTCTTTGTGTGAAATAAAATTATTTTGTAAAACTATTTGCAAATGTTTTGAAAATGGTTGAAAATTATTTTGAAAATCTATATATACTGTTTGAAAAATATTTGCAAAATTATTTTCAAATGTTTGTAAATGATTGTAAAATTGTTTGAAAAATTTTTTTGGACTATAGTTTTCAAAATTATTTGTAAAATTATTTTCAAATAAGGTTTGAGTAATATATGCATAAAATAAAAAAACAAAACAAAAAACTCCAATTGTATGTATATACATTTATAAATTACTCAAGTTGTAAATCCATTCATCTGATTCTTGTAAATAATTGACTCACTCCTGTGTAAATATGAGTATCTTATCCCTAACCCTTATCAAAAAAATGTATATACTTGTATATATTAGTAACCTTTTGTTTATAAAAAACTACAAAAAAATCTATAAAAATTTGCATAAAAAACTCTTTTTGCATGTGCATCATTTTTTTCAAAAAATTCATAAAAGTTCAAAATTAGAAAATTGTTTCACAAAAGATTTTGCTTTATTTTCTTTGCATTGTACATATTTCTTTCATTTGCATGTGCATTTTTCAGCATAGTAATGACATTTAAACTAAGTCTTGATAAATTTGAAGAATGGAGCTTAGTTGGACTTTAATCCACTTAATTTCATAGGAACCTTATAAGAACTGGAGTTAAAGCTTTACAGGTCTTAGTGACTTAATTCTTTGAGTCCATAAGACTATGTTCACATGTCATCTTGATTAGTCTATTTAGAATATTTAACAACACACGCATGATTCTTTCGTACCATGGCTTACCTTAGACAAGCACTCCTACATGTAGCTCTTCATGGAGGAGGTAGTGAGGGGGCATAATCTTTTGGCTTGGGGTAGCATACATCTAGGTGGAACCTCTTGTCCTCCTCTAGGGAGGGAAGTGCATCTCAACTTGATTTGGCGATGTTGAGGTCTAAAGATTGGATGCTTATGGGGTTGCAATAATGCTTCAAAAGAGGGATAGTCTACTAGTTAAGAGGAAAAACTCCTTATGTACATGTCGCACCTTGTATATATTTTCAAAAAAAAAGGAAAAAATGCAGAATCTCCAAAAGTAGACAGGCCTGACTGAAAAGTAAAATGCCTGCCGGAGTGTATATACAAGTGAAAAAAATGAGTAAGAGCTTCAAAGTCAAATATTTGTAAACCTGCAGCGGATGACTTGGCTCCACTAGTCATGCATCCAAGGATAGGTAGCTATACAGATTACCGTCCATTCCTCTTCTCCATCCCCTCTTCTTGAGCTGATTGTACTTGAACTTAGAAGGGAATATCCTCACTCCTCGATGAAAGAGTTGTTAAATTGGGGGATTAGAGTTACCTTGTTGAGAGAGGATGTTTCTTTGCTACTTTTGAGATGAGGAGCTATATTTCGCTTACACCGTACAAGTAAAGATTCATAGTCATAAGAATTTGTTTATGTAGACTTGTTCTGACCTGGCTGTTAAGGTGACCCGAATAGGAGTCTTGTGGAACTTAGAGGTTGTTAGGTTTTAAATCCATTTTCCGTTAAGGTTCCGACGCACTAATAATCCAAAGGTCCAACAGAGCTCCATACTACATTTTTATGAAGATAGTTTAAAAGTCAACATTGTTCTAACTTCTTTCCTTTTTCTTTTCTTTATTTTTATTTTCACTTATAATCCAAATAAGTGTTTACTTAGGGACTAGCAAAGGTAAAGTATAGGAGAATGATGAATCCACGATTCATCGCATTATTCTTTTATTTTAGCTTCATTTCCTTAGTAAAATACCTGTAAATACCCACTAATTTCATGAAATTATCATTTTTGCATGCATTTGCATTTTTAACACTTTTTGTACTCAAATAAAAGAATAAAAAGAAAAGAAAAGAAAAATAAAGGATGAATTTATGGAATAAATGCATACTGACCCGAACCCGAGAGAAGGTCAGGACTTGACCTGATCGACCAAGAATAAAGTAGGGGAGATAAGGTCTTTAATCCAAAAATTCACAAAAATAGTTTGTAAATCCTTCTCTGTATATTTGTACAAAACTTATACCATTTTATTTGTACATAAATTGACCTCAAATTAAATTTTTTTGTAAACTAAAATTGTAAATAAAAATGTTTTGTAAATAATAAAAATAATTGCAAAATAAAATAGTGTACAGATTGCAAATAATCACACTCAGAAAAAACTGCACAATGATAATCGAAAGACTAATACCATCTCCATATAAACTTAAATGAATTAAACTCATACCATTATACTCTAAATTAAATTATCTTTCAAATGGTTGTGGTTTCATAATTATTGGAGTTACGATTGAAAAGTTAGTTTTCTGGGGTGTTTTGTGTAGTTTTACCAAATAGTTATTGTATATATTTATTCATAGTTATTTTAATGTACATAATTGTAAATATTATCTTCATCATTAAAAAATAAAAAATTTAAAAAAAATAAAATTAAAAAAATTATTTAAAAATAATTTCCTTATTTGTACATATGTATATTGTACTATATGTATATAATATGTGTATACAATCTACACCTTAAATAACCACAATTAAGGTGTCTGATTAATTTTTGTAAATTAATTATTTATTTTATTCTATTTAATTCCGAATTTCTTTTTTTAATTAGTTAATTAATTTAGTTAATTTAATTAATCAATAAAAACATTCTTATTTGTATATACCTTCCTTTTAATTTTCTTCTCTATTTATTGGGCTCCTCCTCCTTCATTTACTTTTTGATCAATCTTTGGTGGAGAGGAGCCCGATCTTTGAGAGCGATCTTGTCAAAGAAGGGTGCCCAGCCTCCGAGCCGTCTATGACAACGAGCCGTCCCTCGTCGAGGCCATTACGGCGTATCCAACCCCAAGGTGAGATCCAACTTTATTTTTCGTCATTATTCTAGAGTAATTTTAGATTAATTCTAGGGGTAGTTTGTAGTGTTCAATATTAGGTAATTCTCCATCCCGATTTGATCCGCCTGATTTTAGAAAATCACAAAAATTCGAAAAAAATAAGAAAAAAATTATTAAAAACATTTTAAAACCTATACAACCCAAAAATATATTTTCTACAATTTTCTGATTATTTTTGGATATTCTGAAAAATACAAAAAGTGTGTGGTGTATGTATTTTTATTCCCTTGTGCATATTGTTCCTCATTTAAAAATTTAAAAAATGAAAAATAAAAAACTACTAAAATTTTTTTTTCAAAAATTGACCGCTAAGTTTTTGAATCGTGCTCTCCTTGTGTTTGACCCTGGTCGCTATACCAGGTAAATTAAATAGCGAAAACCGCTTACATTTTTTTGGTTGATTTTTCTCTTAAGCGGTTGATAAATATTTTTCTTGTTGATCAAATCGATTGGTTGAAAACAACAACCACTGTGTTTATTTATGCCATCTTGACCGCATCGAAATTCGCATTATCATCTATCATCCACTTAAAATTCCATTTTATAAAAATACTCTTAAACGTATAGATCACTTTTTGCTGCATGATCGATCATTTGTATCAGTGGATAAATAGGCTAATTAGTTACCATTGTGAGCTGTTCGATCAATTTTTGGTACATAATGGTCATTGATTGATAACCTAGTTGATAGATCGATAACTTTTCAATTGATCCCTCCTGTGGTAAATTGGTCGATGAAATGCATTTAACTGATCGATGAATTATCATTTTGATTGGATACTCTATCTATACTGATGGATCAACTGTAATTTTCATGAGTTCTTTTAAAGTAATCTCACTCATGATTTGGCCCCTCCGTCTCAACTAAGTCGCAACGATTATATTGTATCTACATATGGTTCCGAGCACTTCATTCTTTCAAGAGATAGCACACAAACACATATATATTTCAAAGAAAGAAAGATTGCTTGTATATTATATGCATTAAGAGCCACAATACTTCCCCAACACATTTCCTTGCTCTCTTCAAGCCATGACCATTGATCATTCCTCTATTTCTTTACAAGTCGCTAGAGGATCCATACATGATTCTACTCTACCTATAGTCAACTTTCTACTGTCCATCTTGATAATCACAAGTTTGAGTATTTGATGTCACTAAACTAAGAATATCTATTGTAGTATGCTTGGAAATCACAATCAATAAAACATAAGTTGTAGAGGATTATGCTTATTTTACTTAGGAAAGTCTTGAGGTTGATCTCGAGGATGTAACTTCAAAATTAGGACATGTGTAATAACACAATAGTATGAGGAAACCATATGCTATTAGTGTTTTTATTTTCTATTTTTATTTTGTACTAAAATCAAGGTTAGTTTGAAAATAACTTATATAGGTACATAATACAATCTTAGTTATGTATACAAGTATAAAAATACATGAATAAAAGTGAGGGCTGCCTAAGAAGTTCCTACTAGAATTCAGACGTGGACTGAGGGCTCGAAGAAGGGAGCGACGAGGTGAGGTTCTGCAGGGGGTCATTTGTTGATGAATCAACGATTCATCGCCTTTATTCTTTATTTTAGCATCATTTCCTTAGTCAAAAACCTGTAAATACCCACTAATTTCATATAATTACCATTTTGTATGCATTTGTTAATTATGCATTTTTAACGCTTTTTGTACATAAATAAAAGAATAAAGAAGAAAAGAAAAAGAAAATAAAATAAAGGATGTATTTATGCAATAAATGCAGACTTACTCGAACCTCGAGAGAAGATCAATACATGACTTGATCGATCAGGAATAAAGTAGGGGGAGATAGGGTTTGCAATTCAAAAATTAAAAAATATTTTGTAAATATTTTTCCTAGTATATTTGTACAAAACTTACATTATTTTATTTGTACATAAATTGACTTCAAATTAATTATTTTTGAAAACAAAAGTTGTAAATAAAATTGTGTTAAAATAATAAAAATAATTGTATATATTGCAAATAATCATACCTAGAAAAGCTGCAAAGTCATAATTGAAATACCAATTCCGGATCCATATGAACTCAAATTGAATCAAAATTATTTCAATTATACTCTAAATTAAATTATCTTTCAAATGGACGTGGTTCCACAATTTTTGGAGTTATGGTTAAAAAATCGATTTTCTGGGGTATTTTGTGCAGTTTTACCACTTATATTTTTGTATAATTATTTATCTTTATTTTTAACGTACATAATTGTAAATATTATTTTCATTTAAAATAAAAAGTATAGAAAATTAATTAAAAATAAAGGTATAAAAATTATTTTATTATTTGTACATGTGTATATTGTATTATATGTACATAATATTTGTATACAACTAATTTCCTTATATAAAAATAACAAAAAAAATTAAATATTTAATATTAATTAATTAATTTAATTATGAATTTTGTATTTATATTTAATTATTTAATTCATTTATTTGTTTTTAAAAATATTTCTTCTATATAAGATATTATTCCATACCTTAAATAGCCACCATTAAGGTGGCTAATTAATTTGTAATTAATTTATTTACTTATTTAATTTATTTAATTCTGAATTTTGTAATTAATTAATTTAATTATTTTATTAAATCTCCCAATAAACACATTCCCTTTTTGTACATTCTTTTCTTGTTTGATTTTTTTTCTCTTTTTATTGGGCTCCTCCTCCTTCTTTCATTCTTTGATCAACCTTTGGTGGGAGAGGAGCCCGATCTCCGAGAGTGATCTTGTCGAAGAAGAGTGCCCAGCCTCCGAGCTGTACGGTGACAATGCGTCGGCCCTCATCGAGGCCATCACGGTATTTCCGACCCCAAGGTGAGATCCCTTTTTTTAATTATCTTTTTCTCTAGGATAAATCGTAGGTCGCATTTTTGCTCCCATTTTATTAGTCATTAGATCTTAAAAATCCCAAAATTTCACCAGACATAATCCACCCCGAGACAGATTTTTCATCTCATCTCACGATCTCCACATTTCACATTTCTATCTCACGCAATCTTCCATCATCGATCACGCACGGTGACCGGAGATACGGATCTCTCTTCCATATCACAAGATCCGCTCATTCACATCCTCTTTTGTTTATAAATAAAATAGATAAAAATAAAAAAAATAAAATTTTTTGCTTCTGTCTCTGTTTACATCCTCCATTTAAAAAAACATTTCCTTTATTATTAGTTCAGTACATAAAAATAAAAACAAAAAATTAAAAAAAAAAATATTTTTGCTGCAGGCGGTAGGTCGTCACCGCCGTA